>JABWPP010000050.1:70657160-71172160 GCA_016920855.1 Puya raimondii | reverse complement strand
TTCCCTAGGTACTCCCCAGATCGCGAGTACTGATAGATATTGGGTCTACCCATCGGCCTTTTCTAATAGGGCACTCAATCAATCCCCAATCGATCGCTCGCCAGTTACGAGTTGCGAGCTACTCTTTCTCTTCCTATCACTAGGTCGGTCCGTCGGATTATAGTGCTCGACGATTCTATTCTATTAGTCTGGTACTGGTATCCTTCGTTCCCGAAGAATTCGAGTCAACGGGAGAATCGATCAATCGCCCCAGGTGTAAGGCCTATCTCGTTTAAAAGTATGACCGCGGTCCTTTCCTTGGTTTAGGGATTAGGGTGGTGTGCTCTATCCGAATTTCAGGTGTGCTCTTGTGAATGGGTGTGTGTGTTGTGCCAGAAGGGGCGTACCAAGTAGGTGATTAAAATTATTGCATATAGAAAGAGAGAGTCGGAACTTTGGAGAGCTATCGACCCTTAAAGACGGGTGGAATGTCAGGGACCACTTAGTCTCATCGAAGCTATGAAAGCCCAGGCCGCGTCGCGTGGCGGACATTTCAATGGTAGAGCTCTCTTCCTTTCTTCCCAATTCTCAGTGACACGAATTCTTGCTAATCCAGAGAACTGCTTGACGTAATCCGCTCGTGCGACGACCGTCTGGAACGAAAACAACTGACCGATGATGGAAAGCTTTCTCTTGCACGTGTACGGACGACCATAGAATTGCATTGCATATGTAACGGTTTCATCCGCTGATCTAACAGTATAGAATAGAGGGTGACATGGGTGGAATAATCAATAAAGTAAAGAATCTTCCCTACCTAACCGTATACTAAGAACTTTAGGGTGGAAGACGGCATAGAGAAGACTAACACTAGCCGAACAACCAGTAGCGCGGGGATAGCGTACGAAACCGATAGTGAGAGCTAGCTGAGCAATAGCACAAAAGGCAGAGAGGTCACGTTTGAACGGTAAGCTACAACTAAGAAATATGTATATGATCGAGAAGAGCATTTCCGCGGCCTGTAACACACGTGAATAAATAGTTTCGGCGATATCAGATTTATGATTGTAAACAGGCTATTCAATCGAAACTGATTCTTCTAGTCGTCATTCGATTCCAAAGTCTTATTAGGGTTAAAAGAGGCAGATGCCTCGGTAAGCAGATATTCCGATGGATAGAAGACTAGCCAACCAATAAAGCCGATACCGAGGATTTTTTAGTCTTCTATTCTAGCCGAGTCTTTTCGCTTGGAACGGAGGGCAGTGGCCAGCGAACCTTTGCTCCGCCAGAAAGAAGTCATCTTATGGGAGGGACAGAACGATTAGATCTGCTTACCATCGGGCAGAGATAGACTATAAAACTGGATTGGACAAAGCAGCTGCCCTGTCACTGGATAGATAAGAAGCATAGGATCAAAGCCTTGTTCTTCTTCCTAGGGTTTACGAAGCAATCAAAGTCCTTATAGATCTCGCCTATCGTCTGTCATTCAGAGACCAAGGAAGGCTCGGCCCATAAGCAACAGATCCCAACTATCATCGATCGATGAGACTGTGAGGTCTCGGTTTGAGCAATGGGGAAGGTAGAGTGTATTAAAGAGTCGGTGCTAGGCAAGCATAGTTAGTGCTTTCGCGTTCTCTCGAACAAAGAAATGGTACTTTTATTAGGTACTTGAGTCATTGGATCAGCTTCAGGGAGCCAAGCTCACATCGAACTGAAACCGTCTTTTCATAGTCGCAGCATCTCAAGTGCTAGTTGCTAGCGGAATTCAGCTAGGCGAAATCCAGAGTGTAGACGCGCTAGTACCACTAAAAAGCAAAACCATGTTGCCACCAGGAAATCGAGTACTCTCCCCCTTCTCGCTAGGGTGGTTAGATCTCTCATGTGGCAGGTAAGTTGAATGCTCCGGTCGTTGCCGTATCCCTTTCATCAAGACTGGGGCACAGGATTCATTGATGAGCCTCTTCGTTTGAGGAAAATGAAAATCAAAGAGCACTTCATATCATCCTCCTTTCGAAGTGTGGAATGCTGGTGAGTGAATCCAGCCAACAGTCAATAGGATAGGAATTTCATGAATGCCGTAAGTGACCGGCAACTCAAGGAGGAGTGAAAACAGCGTCAAAACAGGAGGATCAAAAGGTCAAGGTGGTTCGTAAACAAGATCGTCACTCAGATACGGTCTCTTCCAGTCATCCTCGGAGCGATTGAAGCTGGAGTTGACCGTCGCCTCCGAGGGGATAGTCCCCCACTCGCCAACCGCGATGTCTTGGTTGAGAGGCCCCACCTACCCATCTTCCCACAGTCTAACTGAGGTAGTACCATCCCCAATTCGCCGCTTCTTGTGTTGATGTACAAAGAAATTGGTTGAGGCAATCGACTTCCTACAGAGGAAGCACTTGTGCACATCAACTTAGGATATCCACTCCGTTCTACACCAGATTATGCACTCACCTCTTGGGCCCATATAGGAAGACGTCCTTTCAGTGCACGCCAAAGCAGCTTTGCCTGGAACGCTTCGATCTGAACAACTAGGTCCCTCATTCTCGGTCGGCCTTCACAAAGCGGTTTGCACACCTTGGACCAGCTGGACAGATGGGACGGCTTAGTATCCCTACCATTGCCGGACCCCAATCTGTGATGACAGAGACGTAGCTTCCATAGTCTCTTTCCGCTTGGAATGAGAAGATGGTGGTCACCGGCATCTAGTTCGGGAGTTCCGAAAGCAGAGATTGAATGAAAGTCGATTCCCCCGCCCCATTCCAAGTCATTCCTACCACCCCGACATCCTATTCCTCACCCGATCTTCCAGTCATTGGGAGTCGGCATGACGTTGGGCTCGACCCAGAAGAGGAAAGCCGAGATAGATGATCGGAAGAGATCCTGGATTCACTCCTCAATAGCGTGCAAGGCTCCTTCGCTTCGCCGCGGGCACCCTCTTCTGCTGCAAAGGAGAGGTTTTTTGATCCTTTTTAACGGATCTCGCCAGATATAGAAATGGTTCAGCAAATTGATCCAGTGAGCAGTCTGGCTTTAGCTCTTGGATTGGACATGAGTTCGTTTTTGATAACGGATTTCTCAGTGGCCACACCAACCCTAACAACTTCCTTAATGGGTCAGTAAGATGATCTTGGATAGGTTCGTCCGCCCGCATCTGATCCTTCGGTTTTAGATTCAGTCCGCTTCTTCGGATGATTGCCCAGCAGGATGGATGGCGTCTTTAGTACATTATGGTGGAGGGCGACATGAGCACTCAAAGAGAGTGAGGCATGGCTCGTCTTTCTTCAACTTCCTAGGAAGAGAGAGTGATCGAGAGCTTCATCCAAGAGGGGAAGGGGATGTGAATCAATCAGTCGTTCGTTCATGCACACTACTATGCCAAATAAAGAGAAGAACTACTATACAACAACGGGTTGTATGCATCAGTCAGAGGAAGAAAGAAGCAAAAGGGCAGTGCCTACAAAGCCATCCAAGTCGAAGCATCCATTATTGAGGTTGACGTCGGTATAGGATCGTTGGCTGAACCAAGAAAGAGTGCTACAAGGGTTGTAGACGAGAGAGAGGGTGTCCATGACTAGAAGGAGGTCAATCAACAGAAATCGTCTTTCATCCCTTTTGAAAACAAAACGAGAAGATGGATAAGCAAATCGATCTTCTCTTCTACCTATCAACATAGAGCACAAATTTGATCATAAAGAAGGCGATTGATCTCTAGTTTCCGAGAGTCAGTGGTCTCAGGTTGATTAGAGCACTTTTCTTTCTCTTTCTAAACATGATCCACAGTAAGCCTGGTCGGTGGAAAGAAAGCAGACAAATAGAATAGGTTGAGTTGCCTGGCAAGACAAGAGGAGTGGTTCCCCAGAACTTGAAAGCAGAAAGGTTCATGCCAAGAAGATGGTCATGCGGGATACGTTCAGACCCTGGTTCCAAAGGAAAACAAAGAGTAGTGAGTCGAAGATCCCGGTTGGAGCTCTCAATCTCTCCTCGGGCAGCTTTCTCTCCGGGCAGATAGGATGATCTTTGAACCATGCTTGTCTGGCTTAATGGATGGATATCGTGATCAACGGAACGACTGAATCTTCTGATCTCTAATTGACGGACTTCGAACGAAAGAGCGAAAGATGATCCCTCCAGAGCAGAGCAGCACTCATCTTTCTTCCTGAGTATTCAGCCTGCGATGTCAGCGTCAAGCAAAGAGAGAGGTGACCCTCCTTCGTTCTGAACGGATGGACTTCCTCTCGAAGGGCGAGCCGACAAGTACTTCTCGTGGCAAAGTCCTTGAGTTTAGTGCTTTTTCCAGAGGGAACTATTTCCATAAAGAAAACACATCAAGCGGTTAGCCGAAGAGTTCGCAAGGCTAAGCTAGTCGGGGTGGTTGGAAAGGGTCCGCTTTCAATAAGTCGGTCCTTGCCACAAAGTCTGCATTGAACAATCGAGAATATGAATAACCTCCACGTGCTCAAGCAGTGAACTATGGGGCTTTTTTTTTCCCTTTCCATTGGACCGCGCGAGACGCTACTCTCCATAAGTCATTGAGCTATAGGCTCTCACGAGAGGGTGCCCTTCCTTGTAGGTCTGAGTTCTGCGAAGATTGTGCCCTAAGGGTAAGGGCTCTTAGTTTTCCCCATTCAATTCATTCATTCGTCACCGCTTCCGACTGCTGCTCTTCAATGAATTCCCCCAAGATACGATTGATCTATTGCCGAGGAAGATTCTCACTCAAGGAAGCTCCAACAAAGACCGGGTTTTGATCTTGACTGGTCTTGTGGAGTTGATCTCCGTGCATGAAGGAAGACATAGATCGAATTAAAGGCCAAAAACAAGAGCAGCAGGTGGGCTCAGGCTCAGTTCATCGATTGCTGTGGATTCTGCTGTTACACAGGATTTTGTTGTGGATTCTGTTTCAGTAGAAGATTCTATTCATGAGGAGTAGCGATTCGCCTTCTTTCATCAATAGTAGTTCTCTCTCCCCTTCATCTGATCCGATCTCTTGCTTGGTCTGGTCCTTCCATGAGGTTCAGGCTCGCAATGGCTTGATTCTTTTAGTGAAAACGTGAGCCGAGACTCTGCTCTCTTCTGGGTCTAGGTATGTGATAAAGGTGCTCAAAAGGGCATTTTATTTTTAGTATAGTAAGATCTGCCCCTCCTCTAATGAGAGTCTTTCTTTCCTAGCCAGTCTCCTCAAGGAATCCAAGGCTTGGCGGAAGAAGCGCTGTGCTAGTGAATCGAGATGCGAGATGCTAGTTCATCGATCAGTCTTTCACACTATTTTTGAAGTGAACTTTCAGCAATAGCCGAGTTCATCGAAGGAGCAGAAGAGGGGAGAGGAGGAATCTGTCGCTACTGTAGTTGCTCTTTTGTCTCTATCTGTCGGTCCAAAACGAGTGTATCGGTCCATTCCCTATTCCCGTTCTCTTATAAAGAATGGGTCTCTTCCCCTGGCCTCGTTGTCTCTATCGATCTCACCTTTCTCTCTGGTATTTGCCTTTTCCTTTTGTCTTCACATACAATCATTTCACTCAATGACACCACTTGACAGAACCATCAATACCTCAGTTCATTTTTCAAGGTTGCATTCTCACACTCATTCCTTCCTTTTGTTCTCTCCATTTTTTTTATCATATACATATGCATGAAATAACCATCTGAGAACAAGCTTCAGTAAAATCATCTTCACAAGATTAGTATCAGGTATTGTCATATCAAGTGCTACGAATTGTGAAATCTATCTCCTTTCTACATAGCTTCATCTCTTGACCCTGTTACAACCAATTCATCTTTAATTCCTCTTAGCAATATACAACGATTTTTCTCAAGTTAACTAACACAAATTACCTATTATGGAAATCCCAATTTCTTCCTATCCTTCGTGGATATGATCTCTATGGCTATGTAGATGGATCTTCTAAGTGTCCACAAAAATTCCTATCTCCAAATGATACTGAATTAAATCAAAAATATGTTGCTTGGCATCGTCAAGACCAACTACCTCTTAGTTGGATCATTTCTTCTCTTTCTGAAAATGTTTTAGCCCAAGTGGTAGGTTTATCCACTTCTCATGAGGTCTGGCAAACTCTTGAAAAATCCTTCTCTTCTCACTCACAAGCACGTGTGATGCAATTACGACTCCAACTCCAAACTTTAAAGAAAGGAAACTGTACTATTCAAGTCAAGAGTATTTTCAAAAAGCTATCAGCCTTGCTGATAATCTTGCAGCAGTGTCAAAGCCAGTTGCTGAAGAAGATCTTATTCTTTACATTCTTGGCGGTCTTAGTGCTGATTATGATGCCTTCATAACTTCCATCACTACCCTACCGATTAGTCTTGATGATCTTTATGGTCGTCTTCTACTAAGCCCAGAAATTCGACTATCTGATTCTAATCTTCACAATCTTTCCAGTGAACCATCTGCCAATCTTGCAAACCGATCACATTCTACTAACAATAACAATAGTCGTGGCCGAGGTCGTTCTCTCTTTCAATCACGTGGCCGCGGTAGGGGCCGTGGGAGAGGACTTTGACCAACTCCATCAACTTCACCACATATGTCCTCACATACTAGGAATACTTCGCTTTTCCCTCGCCCACAGTGCCAATTATGCAACCGAATAGGCCATACTGTACACAATTGTTGGTACCGATTTGATCATAGTTTGAATGCAGAAAATAATGAGCATAAGGCCATGTGTCATAGATCCTCTTACAATCATGACAACACATGGTATCCTGATTCCGGAGCAACCAATCATCTTACCGTACTCAAATCTCTCTTTGGTTACTGATTAACATGGCAATGACCAAGTTAAGATGGGCAATGGATCAGGTTTGGATATACATCACATTGGTTCTACTAACTTTCTTTGTTGTCCAAAAACATTCTTTTCTATTACGAGATGTTTTGCATGTTCCTCAAATTCGGAAAAATATATTAAAATAGAGTATATTCACTAATATTTAATAATGTTCTTTTTGAATTTCATCCTGATTTTTTATGTCAAGGATCGCAAGTCAGGGAGGTGTCTTCTTCAAGGATCGAGTAAGGATGGTCTTTATCAATTTGTGATCAATAAAAACATGACAACAAGAAACAATGGGGCCATTGTTATGTTAGGAGAACGTGTTTTTGAAGAACAATGGCATAATCGTCTTGGTCATCCAACCATGCGTATCGTTGGTCAAATTATTGCATCCAACAATCTTCCTTTTGATAGAAAGAAGTTACCATCTATTTGTGAAGCTTGTCAAAAAGGTAAAAGTCATCGACTATCTCTCTCGTGCTCCAATTCTGTTAGTACGGAACCACTATAATTAATATTTTCTGATGTTTGGGGCCCAGCTCCAATTTCTTCTGTGGATGGTCACAAGTATTATGTGCATTTTCTTGATGATTAGAGTAAATACACTTGGATTTTCCCTCTTTTCAAGAAAGATGATGTCTTTGAAGTATTTTTCAAATTGAAATCTTTGGTTGAATTGGTCGAACGAAAAATTAAGTGTTTACAAACTGACTGGGGAGGTGAATTTCAACGTCTCTCTAATGCTCTTTCACAATTTGGAATTTGACATAGACTTTCTTGTCCCCACACTCATGAACAAAATGGGTCTGCTGAAAGAAAACATCGGCATATTGTAGAAACAGGTTTAACACTCTTGGGTCATAGCTTTGTACCTTTAGCTTATTTGAATCATGCCTTAGAAACTGCAGTATTTTAAATTAATCGCATGCCTTCTTCGGTGATAAACAATCAGTCTCCTATTGAACGATTATTTCATCAAAAACCTGATTACAATATGTTGCGAGTTTTCGGTTGTGCTTGTTATCCTTACTTACGTTCATACAATACAAGTCAATTTGATTTTAGGTCCACTAAATGTGTCTTCTTGGTTATAGTACCCAACATCGTGGTTATAAATGTTTAAATCCAGCAAATAATCGTCTTTTTATAGCACGACATGTTGTATTTGATGAATATTCTTTCCCAAATTTTGGCACTGTATCCACTACTTCTACTCCTTTATCACCATATACTTCCTCTCCTCCACCTATTCTCACTTGTCCCACAATTTCTTCTCAAGATTGTTCAAGTGGTTCAAAACAATTCAGAAAGATCTCCAGAATCAATTCCATCTAACATACAAAATAACACATCTCTGAGTGAGCCATCAGAAATGCCTTTCTCTTCTTCTACTAATCAACTCCCTTCCCAAACAACTAATTCTTCCCAAACCACTAATCCTTCATTACCGACTCCTTCCACACGTACCCATACTATGATTACTAGATCTCAAGATGGTACTATCAAACAAACTCAAATCATACCTTGCCACCAAATATTATATTATTACTGCCTGAAATTCCCAAACAGATTTTCCTACTGAGCCTTCCAACTTCAAAAAAGCTAACAAATCAGTCGAATGGTACTATGATGAATGAGTATAATGCATTGATATCAAATCAAACATGGGTTCTTGTTCCTCGTCAAAGTCATATGAATGTTATTGGCTGTAAATGGATTTTCAAATAATCATGCAGATGGTACAATTGAGCGTTACAAAGCTCGACTCGTTGCACAAGGTTATAATCAACGGGCTGGTATTGACTATACGGATACTTTTAGTCCTGTCATCAAACAAACCTACCACCATTAGATTAGTACTCTCATTAGCTATCTCACAAAAATGGATTATGCGCCAATGTGATGTCCAAAATGCTTTTTTACATGGAGTTTTACATGAAGAAGTTTACATGTCACAACCACCCGGATTCATTGATCGTAATTTCCCAAATCATGTCTACAAGTTACAATAGTCTCTTTATGGTCTCATACAGGCACCTCGTGCTTGATTCCATCGCCTAAGCCACTTTCTCTTCCAAATTTGATTCATAGGTTCTAAAACGGATACTTCATTATTCATCTATCGCAATCAAAGGGTCCTTATAACCATTTTCATATATATAGATGACATTATCATCACCGGAAATAGTGAGGAGCAAATCAATACTCTTAAAAAATGTTTAGCATCTGAATTTGCAATTAAAGATCTTGGACTACTTTCTTATTTTTTTTTTGAATTGAGGTTATTCCATTAAAAGGAGGTATATTCTTATCACAACAAAAGAAAAGTATATCTTTGATCTACTTCAGCGCACCAAAATAGATGGAGCCAAACCAGTATCAACTCCACTTGCAACAACTCAATCTCTTTCAACTCATTCTGGCACTGCAATGGAAGATCCTACATTATATCGCCACATAGTAGGATCACTTCAGTATCTAACAATCACAAGACCAGACCTTTTAATTTGCAGTAAATCAAGTTTGTCAGTTTATGCATCGCCCTACAATGGATCACTGGGTTGCTGTGAAAAGACTTTTGCGCTATCTCAAGCATACCATCAACTATGGGTTAACTATTTCAGGATGCTCCTGACTTCAACTATCCGCGTTTTAAGATGCAGATTGGGCTAGTTGTCCTGATGATCGAAAATCCACAAGTGGTTATGCTATCTTCTTTGGCAGTAATCTTATCTCATGGAGTTCTCGAAAGCAAAACACTGTGGCACGATCAAGTACAGAATCATAGTATCGTGCTATAGCTAATGCAGCATCTTCAGTGACATGGCTTCAATCTCTTTTATGTGAACTTGGTGTCCGGCTACCACGACCTCCAATCTTATGGTGTTATAACATGTTCACCAACTATTTAACAGCTAACCCGGTATTTCATTCTCGGATGAAGCATGTTGAAGTTGATTTCCACTTTGTTCGTGACCAAAGTTGCTAAAAAGGATCTTGTTGTTCGCTATATGTCCACAAAAGACCAATTGGCTGACATTCTAACAAAGCCGCTACCAGCAGCACGTTTTATTTTTCTTCGAGACAAACTCCACGTCCATGCCGGACCGTTTCGTTTGCGGGGGCATATTTAAGATAAGCAGTCACCTGATTAAAATATCAAGTCAAAAGACTTGGATAATGGATGATGTCAGCATTGGTTAGTTTTTAGTAACTTCAGTGTAGTTATAACTAGTTGTCATAACCAATTATTGTAAGTTATTGTAACTACACAATTCTATTATAAGAAAAGATGGTGATCCGATCCAAGGCCTGTTTTAGAATTTGGATCATCTATTAACTAGACAATTCGGGTGAAAAGGCCAGGTTCCAGGCATCAATTGATGGACTGAAGTCCATAGGGAGGATAAGGAAAGAAGGGAATTCCATCTTGTCAACTATCCCAGAGGAAAGCTGGGTATAGGGAAGCTCTCATCTGTGAATGAATCCCTTGACTTTATTCCTCTCCTCCTCCACCAGTCTGGTCCCCCTCTTTAGTTTGAAGCTTTAGTGGATCCTACCTACCTTTCTTTCTTTTTTTGTGTGGCCTAGCTTTGATCCGATTGAGCTGGGGCAGAGGCAGAGCTAATCCGTCAAAGGTTTTGACTTTCAGTCTGACTGCTACCGTCTCATCCTCGATAGAATGATCAGTGCAGAGATCTTGAAAGTTTTGTAGTCTTCAGCAGAGTAAGATCCTGCACCTAAAAACTTCGGGAAGTTCTCTAGGATTATGAGATCAGGCATGGGCCTGGAGGGGGCTGTCATGCCAGTGGGGTGGCGGATAGCCAGCCTTTCGGAGGAGTATTCATCATCTGATGGTTCTCTTTAATCTCCGTTGAAGGTTTCGGTCTTTCTGGATCCTTACAGTCAGTGCCAGTCAGGTCTATAGATGCTTGGGTTTGTAGTCGTTTTTGCAGGGTGATTAACTCGGAGACTGAAAATGGAGTAAAGGAGGAAGGTCATCCAGTGGATGATTTAGTCTCCCTTCCAACATGGATTTGACCCTTCAAAGAGTGAGGTCGGGTGGAAGGTTTGACTAAATAAGCGTAAACCTTAGTTGGGTGTGTCTGAACTTTGGCCGAAGCGCTATTGTTTACCTCAAGAGTGAGTCTCGATCTTAAGCGGTTTTTTGTGTTAAGGCTAAAAGTAAGTAACCTTAGTGAGGGGGTAGGTTTTGAGCCCGTCGTATTATATATTGAAGTCTCGTGAGGTGTAGTATAAATTTATAGTCGGGAGTGAGCTAAGGTCTTGTTAGCTAAGTCGTATAATCGAAGCCATTAGTGAGCAGGATTGGCGTTTAATGAAATGTGATGTAGTTGGAATAGCTGCTTAGTTTTATAATAATATATATGACCCATGCGATTTCACATTATCGCAATTTGTTGAAGCATAGCATGTTTATCTCTTTCATGATATTGTTAAAAAGTTATATGCTTAATGGCTTAGCTCATTATGTACCTTACCCCATACCGTATGACACTTCCGTTGGGACCCTGGGTGAGGTCGACGCATCCTCTTTGCGGTGGCCTCCATGCTTACCCTCTCGGCGAACTATTGTAATATTAGTTCTCGTCTCCCACTTATTTTTCAGCGTCCTCACCTCCTACGAGTGAGCGTGCGCCCTGAGACGGCAGCCCCACTCGACCGAGCGGTAAGGGTGCCGCCTTAACTCAATAGTATAGCTGTATCCTACCACTGTGGTCTCTCACAGTGAGTAGAATACAAACAGACAGTAACCCTTTTTCTGCGTAGATCAATTGTGGGTAGTGTTCAGAGCGTATGGAATGGCTAATAATAAGCCTGATTGTATTTGAAAAGATTGAACAAAGACAGAAAAGTGTAAAACAATATGGTATCGCTATTTGCGGATTCCTCCATGCTCTGTTAATCAGCCCCTATAGATAGTTTATGATGCTTTCTCTTTATTGCCAATCCTTTGCACTGTTATGACATTCTGTTCCTAGTTGTCGCATACCTCTTGATTGTTTTTCCTTTGTCGGCGACATCGGGTTTTTATCAGCCAAAAGGCTTGAAGGGCTTAGTTGTCCTCACTCCAACCATCCTGTTTGCCTTTATCAACTTAGGTTCCCCGCCTGGGATTCTACATTGGGGGCTCTTCAGGGGCAGTTGGACTAACATCTGGAGGATTTGGTCTATCTTAGGATGAAAAAAGACCAGGTAGGAGTCGTTAAGACCTCTAAAATGAGATATATATGGGCATTTGTTTGAGCTTCGTGCGTGACTGAAAATGGGTATAATCGATTGCAGGTGCTGCACGCTTTAAGGCTAAATGCCTCTTTAATTCGACGCATGTTTGAAACTCGATCTCTAAGTTCTCATGGTTCAACTGATATCTCAGGCTAAGTGGATCGTTGACTGAAACCCTCAACAACGCCATATTACACGCATAGTATAATCTATCTCTCCATGCAGTTGGCTGAGTTCATGTAAAGCGTTTGACCCTTAGGTGACTAAGCTATGCCGACATAGACTTTTTTTGTACAACCAGAGCTTCATCGTGTTAGTACTTGGGCAACCGAACGTCCAAAGGACGGTCTGGTTGACGGAAGCATCGTTTTCACAAGACTTTTTTTTCAGGATTCCATGGCGTCGAAGAACTATAACACGATATCCTTCGAGAATAACCAAGGGCTTGGACCCTCCAGCACTCGACTCGCATCCTCGTTGCAATTGGGAACTGGATGGACGGATTCTTCGTGAACAGTTGGCACACTCCAGTTGGAATGGTGCCAATGTCAAGCCTGCGATGGCACGCTGATTCCAGTAGGATTTGGTTTGCCGTGCACTAGGATGATCTCGAAAAAGGAGTTTTTCTTCCCCAAGAGACGTGGAGCGCCTTAACTAGGTGTACATCAGGAGCCAGCAATTGGGGTTATTCTCCTTAATCTCCTGTTTCCGGACATACTGCAACTGTCTTCAGTGGATATCCTGGAAGGCCCGCGTTGGGCGAAGTTATAATTCGTCTATCCCTCGTCTGCCACTCTCGTTTCGGAAAGAGAATTCATGCTCCATTTGTCCGGTTTCAACGCCAGCGAGAGGACGATTGGACCCTGTGAACGAATGGTTCCATTAGCCAATAGTCAGGCCCGATTCGAATGCCTTAGTCCCTGGTTTGCGAGAGAGAGACTTGAAGCGGCCGACCGCAAGAGACAACGATGCCTAGTTTGTGGACACTGGAAATCCAAGGAGGCGGCCTACGAAGTCCCCTCGCCATGGGATCAACAAGGGAAAGAGTCGTCTTCCACCAGGCTTTTTTATCTAACGGATCAGTGACTTCGCGGAATGTACGAGGACCTCGGTCTCCCTTTGGTACTTTCCTGGATTCAGTGAAGAAGTCCCCCCCTACACTTGACCCACCATTCAGGGCTGCTGAACCAGAGTCAACCTCTTGTTGAGAGCAGTTACATGCAGCTTTTCCATTTCTGTGCTTCACCTAAGAGAGAGAAGTCAAAACTTGTCTTGAGGATTGCTGCAAGGGCTATACAATTCTAAACAAGCCGGATTTCGACGGCCTGGTTGAAAACCCTAGCTGCACTTCGGCTTTGCACTTACTTTCTTTTCCTATTTGCAGCCATCTTATTCTTTATGCCAAAACTTGTTGCCTAGTGCCGAGCTGGCCATATGGGTGGCTGGCATGGGCAATGCATTGAGGCCTTTTCTTTGCGGCAACGTGCACCAGTGACAGAATGAGCCGGAGAACAGGGGGCGACCACATGGGTACGAGTCCCTATCCGCGTAAGTCGGAGGCCCGCTCGAGTTACCCTTGGAGAGTCGCCCGATTTCACGATCAAGGATCACAAGTGTGAACAAGAAGGCCCGGCTCGACCGGACCAGTGACTGGAAATATCCCGTAGCCCTGAGCAGTCGTTAGCTATCTCAGGGCCCATAATATCCACCAACCCCTACAGTGGTGTGCAGTTGTCGTTGGAGGATGGGTCACTGGGGTGAATGAATCTCGATTCGAGTCAAGGGGCATAGTGGAACGATGGGAATCAAATGTGTGCTGAGAGGCGCAGTGAGGCTCAGCCCTTGCTCTGGAAAGGCTCTTTCTGTTCAAGTCTGACGTGCGCGGGTGTGCCAATCATGGAATAAGCACCATCTGAGAAGACGAGCATGCTACTTGACAGCAGACGAGGTGATAGAATGTATCTGCGATCCAGTTCAGCAAAGTCATACGCTCTGCAGGATGGCCATGAGAAAAAGAATAGGTCCCTGGCAAACTACCATGCGAAGTCGAGAACTCGTGAGGCAACAATGATTGTAGGCGAGCTGACTCTCGATATTAGGGCAATGTGAGTAGCCAATTGCAAGAGTCGAGTTATGACGTTGAGAACGTGTTAATAGTTCGCAGATCCCGAACATCGTTATAGTGGATCGATGACGGTTGTGAATTGATAAGGTAATCGCCAAGACGTGGCGAGTGGGCCTTGATGTACCTCAAATTGAGGTAGGTTGTGGTACTCGCAATGCGAGTGAGCATAAGCGTGGTAGCTTAGTGCTTGTGGATAACGCGAATAAACATAGTAGCGTGGGACGCTCGGGTGTAAGTACTCGTGGAATATTGGTTCCTGGTTAGCCGAGAGGGTTTGTTGGCAGTAGCACTTGGGCATTACTAAGTGTGAAGGAGGCCAAGAACCGCTTGAGAGCTAGTGGCTCGCACTGGGTGCTTAGGAGCCGGTAGAGACTGTGGTCGCTTGGTATAGCGTGCGGGACACGTGTAGCGACTGTATCGGGTATTGCTTGGGGACGATCCGTGCCCGGATCATCGTGAACTGTGGAGCCTGGGGCCTTATGGACAGGCGCAGTCAGCTGTGTGTGATAGCAGCCCGAGACCTGAGGGTAGGGCAGAGACCTATGGTCGGGGCGGTAGTCCAAGCGATGACCCGGGAGCGTGGAATGCCACCTGTGAGACCATATGAATGGTAGTACACCGAGAGTGTGGATGTGACCTAACTCTAGGACTCAGTAGAGGTTTGGGGTCTTGGTTACTCCTGGTTGGAGTATGTGCGCAAGTCCTGAGTGAGGACTCCGCCGCGTAACAATTGGATTTACGTTTGCGAGCAAGAGATGTTACGCGACGTTGAGACAGGTTTAGGCAGTAGGCCTACGTGAGAGCTTTGGTCTGTGGACCATCTGTTGTAAACCGAGATAAGCGGTTTGACCGATGGCTCTGAGAGTATAAGAGCATTAGTCGTGTGTAAGAGAATTATGATTGTGACCTGAGGAGCAGACGCTCGGTCATACCTTTCACCTGATTGGTGAAGTCACCAATTGCCAAGTCTGGCATTGTCGGTGAAGTGAAATCGAGATTACGAACAAAGTGTTCGAGCAGAAACATCACGAAGATGATGTGATGTTGACCTAGTAAGGAAGGGCAACGAGACATACTCCTTATGCAATGTCGGGAATATAAGACCCGTGGACTATGGAATGTACCCCTGAGTGAGCAGGAACCAGAGGACGCGATGAAAGAAGGATACCCTCATCTAATTGATAAATAGATTTGAGGTGTGATCTTAGTTTCGCGGACAAAACTTCTTTTAAGGAGGGAGGAATGTAGTACACCGAACTTCTACAAATTATGGAGTTTCGGTGGAAAAATAGCATGAGAGGCTATAGGTGAGGCTTCGGCCAAGTTTGGGACTCGTGCGAAGTGTTTTCGGCGCAAATGAGGCGCGAAAACGGACTTCGAAAAGTTAAAACTGTTGAACTTGTGAAGTCTGCAGTGGGATTCCGGTATGAGGAATCCATACCGGTACTGAAGTGATTAGTACCGGTATGCGATATGGTGTACCGGAATGCAATGGCAGAATTCAAAAATCCAGCTCTCGGGTTCTGCGGAATTCCTCGTGGTATACCGGTACGCCAACCCGTATACCGAAATACAGTGTGCAGAATGCTGATTTCGAAGGGTAATTTGGTAATTTCACTGAAGGGAGCTTACATAAAGGGGAACCCTTCCCCTTTCTCCTCTGAAAATGTACACACACACAGGGAGAGAGAAACTCCTCTCTCTCTTTACCACTTCTTCTTCTTCTCCTCCAAATTGGAGATCTTGGTGGAGATCAAGCTTGGGAAGCTTGGAGGAGTGATGAATCGAGCTCGTGCATGCATGGTGGCTTGGTGAGCTCGCGGATCCGAGGTGAGTCCTTGGATTTGTTAGTTAGGGTTTCGGATTTGGGGCTAAGGAATGAGATTTTGGAGACCCTTGGCTAATCTAAACTACAAATGGTAGAGATTAGCAAGAGATTTTAGGTTTTGCCATGAATTTGGGAAACCCTAGGTTGAAAGAGGGATTCTCTTGTGGAGGGTTTTAAAAATATTTTAACCCTTTAGAACCCTAGTTGGGGGTTAGTAGAGCATATGGGACAACTCCATTTTGAGTGATTCCAAGAGATGAGATCGTTATGAGTTCGACTCGGATTAACGAATCCTTCATGTGTGTTAGGGCTAGGAGCTTGAAGATCAAGCTTAAGGCCAAGGAAAAGAGCCCGATTGCAAGTGTCTACAAGCAATCGGAAGAGTGTGAGGTGGGTTTGTGTTTACCGAAGTGATTAGGTCACTTCCATGTCGAAAGAGTAAAGTATATTTATTTTACTTGATGCATGTAATGGTAGGTTAATTGGCAAGTGGTATATATATATGAATGTGTAGATCATATGATGTTAATACCATACCTACCATAGATTGGAATTGTAGGCATGTGGAACACATTGTTACAAATGGACGTGTGTATGCCTAGGTGAGAACATAGCGGTGAGCTAGTTTTCTCTACATGATAGAGAACTTGACATGTGGTTAAACAAGGGTTAGAGGCCACGTAAATTGGAAATCCTAACGGTGGACAACTAGGATAAGAAAGAACAATAATGTGCATGTTGGCATTAGATATATATATATATATCAAGATGATTTGAGCCATGGGCTCACCTTGCATGTAAAAGAATCTAAGTATTTCATAATAATATATATACTTGAGAGATGATGCATGCATGTTAAACCTAGTCTTATTAAACATAGGTTGGAATGTGATAGTGCATAACCTAGTGTTATTAAACATAGGTTGGAATGTGAAATGAACCTAGCTAGTGTCATTGAACATAGGTTGGAATGTATGTGAACCTAGAGTTATTGAACCTAGATTGAGACAACATAGTGATAGGAAGATCACTTAAACAGGACTATCGAACCTAGTGTTATTGAACATAGGTTGGAAAATATAGTAGTAGGTTGACCACTTGGACACGGCAATATGAACCTAGAAGAGGTTTGCAACATAGGGTAATGATGAACCCTTGAGATGTGAAAGTGGATTCCGGAATCCCAGCTCTGGTGATTTGTAATCTTGGTATCAGCTGGTGGGTGCGACTATTTCGCCGCCAAGGGGGCTGGATACTTGTGGTGGGTGCGACTATTTCGCCGCCAAGGGGCTAGATACCAGTGGCGAGTGCGACGGTTCGCCGCCCGGTGATCGAGGCCATTGTTCGGCGAGTGCGACGGTTCGCCGCCGGTTGACTGAAGCCATCATTCGGCGAGTGCGACTATTTCGCCGCCAGGTGGTAAAGTCAGGTTGGGCGGTGGCCCACTATTTGACTCAAGAGTGAGTCAGTGAAGGTTTGACTAAATAAGTAAACCTTAGCTGGGCTGTGGCCCAAGGATATTTGACTCAAGAGTGAGTCGGTGAAGGTTTGACTAAATAAGTAAACCTTAGCTGGGCGGTGGCCCAAGGATATATGACTCAAGAGTGAGTCGGTGAAGGTTTGACTAAATAAGTAAACCTTAGCTGGGCTGTGGCCCAAGGATATTTGACTCAAGAGTGAGTCGGTGAAGGTTTGACTAAATAAGTAAACCTTAGTTGGGCGGTGGCCCAAGGATGTTGACTCTAGAGTGAGTCGGGTAAGGTTTGAGGGTGGTAACCCGTTAATGATGGACTCGAGAGCGAGTCGAGTACGGCTTAGCTAAGGTAAGTGAATCTTAGGAGCAGATTGGTTATGAAATGGGTAGTGGAATAGCAGTCGAAAATATATTGCATGGATTTCATTATCACATTTGTTGAAGCATAGCATGTTTACTTTCGTATATTGTAAAGTTATATGCTTATTGGTTATGTATATGTACTAACCCATGCTTGTATGCTTCCTTTGGACCTGGTAGGTCGAGCTCCTCTCTTGGGTGGCCTTACCCACTGGGAACTATTTTATATAGTTCTCATTCCACTATTTTTTAGGTCCACACGTGAGTGGCGCGGCGGCGCGAGGGAAGGGCGTAACTCAGTAGTTAGCGTCCTACCACTGTGACCAGAATAGAAGTACCCACTACTGCGTACTTTAGGGGTATTCGAGTGAATGGAAATGTAATAATAATTCGATTGTATTTGGAAAGAAAGAACAAAGACACAAAAATGTAATATGTGGTTGTATTGCGAATGCTTGTAATAGCATAGTAATTTATGATGCTTTCCTTATGCAATCTATGTATGAATTTTGTTCATGTTTGGAACCTCTTGAATTGTACTGGTTGTGACGCCTTGGACGTACAGGAAAAATTCTGTCCGTTCGGCGGATCTGGGTCATGCGCCCGTGCGTTTTGTCCTTCCACCTACTTGGTGCTAAGGCACGGCGGGGCGTGACATCTCTATTCTCCTCTGCTTGATCTCCTATATTTAAAATTCCTTGCTCCCTAAGTTCCTTCACTCCTTGGTTATCCACAGACTTATCATCTCAATATAATGGTTGTTCATTAGTCCGTATGCTCAAATGGCACTAGAATCTCTCTGACTAAATTCATTACCAGCAACCCCTAACCTGTCAAAGCTAATTGGGATGCTATTACTCTTAATTGTTACAAAAAGCTCCAAAACTTTCACATTGCTATGCATGCTGCATACTGACATGAATGAAGCATCACTAGTAATTGAGATGAAGTCTTTTGACTCTCCAGCGTACCAAATACATAGGGCTTGATCTGCTCCCCACTTAAACATCTTTGATCGATCGTTACAGATTTCAGTTAAGTTGTAATAATCCATGTCTATGTAATAGATTCTCTCATTACCAAGAACATATATCTTACACTTCCTCGTCTCTTTAAAATATCCTCCATAACTTGCTCTAATCATAAAGGTAGCATCTAGATTCATTCTGGAAAAGATGAAATAAAACATGATAAATTTTATAATCAAATGCCATAAGAATATCACAAATATGATTACAAATAGATATTGAGGAAATTGCTTGGCAAACTCAAAATAATTGTAAAATGATCCAACATTGTCTATAAATTTTTTAAAACAAGAACTTGACAAATCAAAAAATATTTAATAAACACAACAAAAATAGGAATCTTAATAGTTTCTTAAATTTTTCTCTAAAAATTTTCTAAATTGAAAAAATTAATTCTAATATACATGGAAGTGGACTTACCCAAGTAGAGTTTGTTGGGCTTAATTAATTTTTAGTGATTTAAAACTTCTATTTGAGCCTTTGGGTTTCCTGGGCAGCCCAATACCTAATGGGCCTTGCCTGGGAGCCCGTGCCCAAGTCTCCTCATGAGAGATGTTTAGTCCCACATTGGAAATCAATGTGATGTTTATGCACCTTATATACTCCATTGTTCTTTAGTCATATGCTTGGGAGAAAATGAGAGTTATGCTCTCATCTAAACACACGCACGCACCGCACGAGCACGAGCCGGGTCGTTCGGCGGCGTGCGAACCCGGTTCACTTAACACATTTTATTTTATTATTTTTATTAACTTAACCTCACCTCGGGAAGGATTAAGATCCAACAGGATCTTTGACCAAGATTTGGTCATTGGATTACCTTGGGAATGACCAATATCTTGACCAAATCTCCCATTTGGATCCTACCGTTGGAACCTCTATATATAGTTGAGAGTAGGGGCGGCAATCCAGCTCGTTGTTCGCGAGTCAGCTCGTGTTCGGCTCGAAATGAGCTCGAGATCGACTCGCTCGTTTAGTAAACGAGCCGAACACGAGCTGAATTTTTCAGCTCGTTTAATAAACGAGCCGAACACGAGCTGGGGTCAGCTCGCTCGTGTTCGGCTCGATAACAGCTCGAATATATATATATATATATATATATATATATATATATATATATATATATATATATATATATAATATTTATATTATATTTTTTTATAATTTATATATATATAAATAAATAATTATATATAAATATAATTTTTTATTATTTGATTTTTAGTCCAACCTAAATTAAAGCCAAACTCAATTATAAAAAGTCAATTTATATGTAAAGTTTCAATCATTAGATCAAAGTCTAATGGATAAGATCCTATAAATTTATTTTCTATATATATTCTTTCTAATCATTTTAACTTATTGTTTCTGAGCCAGCTCGTGTTCGGCTCGTGTTCGGCTCGTTAATAAACAAGCCGAACACGAGCCGAATTTTTTGGCTCGATACTTAAACGAGCCAGCTCATGTTCGGCTCGTTTATAAAACGAGCCGAACACGAGCCGAATAAACGAGCCGAACACGAGCCGAATTTTTTGGCTCGATACTTAAACGAGCCAGCTCATGTTCGGCTCGTTTATAAAACGAGCCGAACACGAGCCGACCCCAGCTCGCTCGTGTTCGGCTCGTTGACACCCCTAGTTGAGAGGAGGGTGTGCTAGTAGACAAGTAGCGAGCGTCATCTCTACTCCTTGTGCACAACCTGCTAAGAACAAGAGCTTGTTCTTCCTCCCTTCTCCACTAAATTTCAACTCTTCTTTACATTGAACTTCAACTTATTTTTACATCGGCCTTTTCTTTTTGCTGGATCTCCTAAAGTCTGTTGGGTTCGTTTTGCGCCACCTTGGAGACGTGCCGACGAGGTGGACAGTGGTCGTTGTATCGCTAGGAGTGATTGACGGTAGCCTCGCACGTGGAGGGGCAATCTTGCTTCTAGGACAGTGCATTTGCACGCCTCGACCCACAGGCCTCATCTATTCTCTTTCCCTTATTTTTATTTGTTCATTATAGCCTGCGATTTTCAAAACAGCAATCAAATAGTTTATCATTTAATTTATTTAAATCGATATTTTAATTGTCTAATTCAAAAATATTTAGATCAAAGTTTTACTAAAAGATTTAAAAAGAAAGACAATCTTTTCCAACAGAGTTGTCATCTTCTCACGCTCACAAGACCACCAAAGCTTAACTGATCAATTTAGATGAGCTTAAGAGATTAGAAAGATGAAGAGAAGAAGAAGAAATAAGGCAGGAAACCCTTACCCAAACCTTTCCGCTCCATTTTCTTCCATGAAGAAGAAAGGACACACAAAGGTAGTCCTTCTAAAAAAGCTTCTCAACTCATGGGAAAAGTAGATATTTCAAATTTTAACCTGTCTTAGACCACCATCTAACCAAGATTAATGTGATTTGAAGAGACGGAGTATAACGGCGAGGGTATTTTTGAAAGAAAGTATATATTTGGATGAGTAATTATGACATAACTAGGGTTATTTGTGATATTTCTGAAATTTAGGGGGGCACAGATGAAATTAACCCTAGAATTTATTATGGTAGGATTCGGATATCGCCCCTATAGATATGTGGCGTTCGGTTAATGTAACTTTTAGAGTTAATTAATAATATTGTCTCGTTGAAGAATTGTGTTATTCGTGTATCTCTCTTTTCATCCTTGTGCTTCTTCTCTCTCAACGCGACTTAGGCCTACGTCACAAACCAAGCAACATTTTCTAATTCCTAAATGATATGTGCAACTAAATGTGATCCCATATTTCTATTTTTTGGGACCACGCTTTGTAGGTGGGGGGCAAAGCATGTAACGAGGGTACACACTTTGCATATAAAGGATTTCTCAATTGATTAGTTTCTTATTGTTTCTTTACAAGGTCAATATACTTATATAGAGATAATTACTTTTTTACCTTTGTAAACTTGTGATATTTCTTTTTTACCCCCTAATTTTCAATATACCCCTGAAAAGTTCCTCTTTCTTTCTTATATACCCCTATTTTGAGGGTGTATTGAAAAAAATTTAGATTTTTTCAAGGGTATATTAGAAAACAGACTGTATGAGGGGTATATATAAAAGGGGGGAACTTTGTAGGGGTATATAAGAAATTGCCCCCTATATATATTACACAAAGAAACAACCAATCCAATATATTAGAAACTATCCTCCCACAACCTTGAGATAATACTAAGAACTCATAACAACTTCTATTTGAATTTGATTTATTTTGAATGACTCTAGACTCCCCCCCCCCCCCCCCCCCCCCCCCCCCAAAAAAAAAGAAAAAACCCACCCACAAGTTAAACGGGGTCAGAAACCACATTTAACTTCGACCAAAGCATGATGAACCGTTGCTTGGAGAGCCCTTTTGTTAACAAATCTGCAGGATGATCGATGGTAGGAATATATTTAACTTGAAGATCACCACGGACAACTTTTTCTCGCACAAAGTGAGAGTCAATTTCGACATACTTTCTACGTGAGTGATAGACCGGATTAATGGTAAGATAAGTAGCACCAAGATTGTCACCGAAAACTGATGGTGGCTTAGGCAGATGAACATGGAGCTCTTGAAGTAATGATTGGATCCAACTTAATTCAGCAGCAGTGTGGGCAAGACTACGGTATTCGGCCTCGGTGCTTAATTTGGCCACAACTCGTTGCCTTTTCAACATCCAATAGATTAAATTTGAGCCTAGAAAAGTACAAAATCTGCTTGATGATTGTCGTGTATCAAGCAGCCTGCCCAGTCAGCATCTGAGAAAGCAGTGAGAACACAGGTAGAGCAAGGATTAATTAAAAGGTCATGATTAATTGTGCCTTTCAAATGACAGAGAAATCGCTTCACTTGTTGCCAATGTGACGTCATGGGTTGATGCATAAATTGGCATGCCCTATTAAGAGCAAATGATATTTCCGGTCTAGTGATAGTGATATATTGCAATGCTCCCACAATTTATCTATGCAAAGTAGCATCAGAAAAAATTTCTCCTTCATGTTGAGAGGCTTGTGAACCTGAAGCAACGGGAGTTGTAAATGGTTTTGCTTCGTCCATTTTAACTCGCGAGAGAAGCTCAGATATATATTTTCTTTGGGAAAAAAATAAGCCAGATGATGACCGATTGGCTTCAATTCTGAGGAAGTAATTTAGATCCCCTAAGTCTTTGAGAGAAAATTCACCATTTAATTGATCGATAAAATATTGAATTTTGGCATCATTATCGCCAAAAATAATTATATCATCCACATAGATGAGCAGATAGGTAATGGAGTTAGAGTCGTGCCGAACAAATAATGAGGAATCTGATATAGAGATAAGAAAACCAAGCTCCTTTAGTTGAGCACTTAATTTTTGAAACCAAGCCCTAGGGGCCTATTTAAGACCATAGAGTACCCTGTGAAGACGAGACATGATGTGGAAAACTTTTGTCACGAAAGCCTGGAGGTTGATGCATATAAACTAATTCTTGTATCACACCATTTAAAAAGGCATTATTTACGTCAAGTTGATGTAGTCTCCCTCCTTAAGAAATAGCTAAATGAAGTATCACACGAATAGTAGTTGGCTTTACAACCGGACTATATGTTTCATGATAATCCACTCCATACTCTTGTTTGAAGCCCTTTGCTACAAGCCGTACTTGTAACGGTCTATGGTTCCATCTGCTTTTCTTTTTATTCGGAAAACCCACTTGCAATCAATTATATTATGATTGGTAAGAGGAAGAACTAGTGTCCATGTACTGTTATTAAGTAGAGCAGCATATTCGACCTCCATAGCACTTCTCATTCTAGATATTGTTTGGCTTTAGATTAGGAATTTAGCTCAACTAAGGTTGTAGGTTCATTTTGTGAGATTTGATGAGCGGCAGCAAAAATGCGCGGTCATAGTGAATTTGTTTTAGATGTGGTGACCATATGGTGTCTTGGCTTAGGTGTGGGAGATGATGGTTGAGTTGGGTTGGTGGTGCTTAGTAGTATCTCAGGTTGTGGAGTCTGTGGGGTATTATGAGAAAGAATAGGCACTTGTATAGCTTGGGTAGGAATAGTGGAATTAGAGTTTGAAATAGATTGCTCTTTTTGTGGGGTTGATGAAATGGGTGGTAGATGTGAATTTGAAAATTGAAGGATGTTTAAGGGAATTTCATAGTTGGGAGATGGTGAATGTGCTAGTTTAGAAGATTTGGCTTTTAAGGATTCAAATGGAAAGTGAGACTCATCAAACACTACATGCCGGGAAATAAATAAGCGCCTAGATTCTAGATGGAGACACTTGTAACCTTTATGATGCGGACTATACCCAAGAAAGATACAGCGAAGTGTGAAATTGCAGCTTATGTTTATTGTAGGGTTGAATGAAAGGGAAACATGAGAAACAAATACTTTAAAAAATTTATAATCAGGAGGCCGGCCAAGAAGTTTTTGAAAAGGTGATACATAATTAAGCAAAGGTGTTGGCATTCGATTAATTAAGTAAACAGATGTTTCGAATGCATCATCCTAATAAGTGAGAGGCATAGAGGCTTTTGCTGTTAGTGTTAGCCCAGTTTCAACTATATGATGATGACGTCTTTCGGCGGCACCATTTTGCTCATGAGTATATGGACAAGAAACCCTATGATTTATACCATGATTTTTAAGAAAGTTAGAAATTATCCTATGTTCCCCACCCCAGTCACTTTGGAAGTTTTTAATTTTACAGCTGAATTGATTTTCAACATGGGACTTGAAATTTTTAAAGATGGGAAGAGCATCAGATTTACAGTGCATTGGAAAGAAGCAGATGTACTTTGTAAAGTGATGAACAAAATGAATGAAATAGCAATACCCTTTATCCGAAACTATCGGCGCCGGACCCCATACATCAAAAAAATATCAATTCTAAAGGAGACTTTGAAACAAAAACTGAACTAGAAAAAGGCAATTTGTGGCTTTTACTCATTTGACATGATGAGCAAAAAGACACACTTTTATTATTTAAAATAGGAAGAGAGTGGGCATGGAGAAGGTGTCAAACAATGGACTCGGACAGATGGCCTAGACGATTGTGCCAAACATCAATGGAAGTTCGTTCTCCGATCAAGACTATCAAAAAAGACTTGGTGAGGGATGGATCGGGAAATGACGTTTTGGAGAGAACTTGTATAGTCCTTTATCAAGTATCCCTTTGAGAAGCACATTCCCCTTGAGGTCCTTAACAAAGCAATGAGAGCGAGTACTCAACAATAAAATTATTGTTAGATGTAAGTTGAGAAACACTGATTAAATTTTTAGTAATATAGGGAACATGAAGGACAATTTGATTTAAGTGGATGAGAATAACAAGAAGAAAGAAATGATTGTCCAATATGATGAATTGGAAGAGACTCACCATTTCCAACAGTGACTGGGCCAGGGTTGCAAAAAGAGCATTGAGTTGAGAAGAATTGTTGGAGTTGTAGCTATATGGTTGAATCGATGGTAGCATTGGAGAGCACTATGACCGAATTTCATACAAATTTGTCATTGAATTTTTGGTTTGTTGGGAAACCGATATTGAATGTTGCTGCTTCCTCTGCCATGTGCTTAATAAGATTGTTGTCGAGAGCTGTAATTTTGAGAAGAAGATTTACTGTTAGATCTATTTGGTTGCCTATTTTTAAATTTAAATGTCACGCCCCGGGCTAGTTTTAGATGCGGAAATACGTGCCAATTTTTTTTTGAAAGCCTAGCCCGCGCCACGTACAGACCCGCCACAAATACAGGGTCCACTGTACACACGGACAGAGCCTCCCCTGTATTTGCACGGCGTACACAACATACAACAGGATCACAACAACACAACAGCTCCAAGAGATTCATACAGCTAACAGTCCTTAAACCTGTATGAATCTAAGCAGGTCCTTAAGCGAAGGATGATGCAATGCACAAACAACAGATCATTCTAGAAAATTGCTCCTTACCCAGAAGCTTTATTTTGAAACCCTAATCTCAAACATTCAAGAATCATTTGAAAACCGTTCTCCACACGAGAACTCTCTTTTGAAATCTCAAAAGTCGATCGATCGGAAATCCATTTGAAAACTGTTTCCCACACGGAAACCTTTATTTGAAAATGCTACCACGAGGGGTAGAAAATCAAGATGCGCGATATAAAGCCACAATTATAGATCTAAAAGCATCGACATCCTCACATGGAAATTAAACCAAAACCACGAGATCTAAGCATGCAAAACAATCATCCTAAATATAACATGCTAGATAAAACAACCACAGTGTAACTGAACCATATCCATAACTAACTGATAGAGGATAAGGGTAATAACCAAATCTGGAGAAGATAGCCTCACAGGTCGGGACCTCTAGTACCACTAACTAGGCGTGCCTCGCTGCGTCCCGACTCTCACCACCCTGCTCACCTGAAAACAACAACGAGGGCGGGGGGTGAGAACATGTAAACATGTCTCCCCTCCCAGTGGGTACCGCAAGCCGACGAAGGCGAGGTGTACACACCGGCACGAGGGTCAACAAATAGATAGATAAGGTATACAGTAGCACAAGTAAGTATGAGGCTGACATACAACTGAACAACTATGCTACTGTAAGCAACTGGTATATGCATCAAGGAGATAACCACAAAGTAAACCCAATCCATAGCCACCGGGACGTATCCCTGGCACTGTCACCTGCTCATCTCTCGGCACATAAACCTTCTGGACGCACTGCATCAAGGATCACGGGTCGGTCGAAATACACGACCCTTTTCCGAAAAAGAACACCCCCAGGCGGTGGATCAGACCGCGGTGTACGTGAAGTGCTAGAAGAGCTGTGACGATCGATGCGAATGCTCAATCCACAGAACGGCAACGAGCCGTGAAGCAACTGATAAACCACAACGAGGATCGCTCGGAACAACAGGCGATCACTACCGACCAACTGGGTCGTCTCAATAATCATGCAAACCACAACTATTCTACTATCCAAGCACACATAAGTAGAGCCAACGGGAGTCAAGTGAACTAATAACTGAAATGCAAGAGAAGGGATAGAAAGGTATCACCGTAGTCCACTGAACCGACTCGGATCGAAGTACCCACCTGTAGGTAAGATCAAGCCTAACACCGACGGCTCTCGGGAACCGCGACAGGACCTACGAAAGACTCACAGGGTCAAGGTCCACCAAGTCGACGCAAAACAAAAAGCTCTCACATCCCGAAACCGACGAATCGCCCGAAAAACCCACCGGGACGATCCCGAACCACACTAAGCTCCACAGGGGTACCAACAACCAAACCAGGTCCTCCGCTGTCCCCCAAACACACAAAACGAGGTGAAAGAACAGCGAGCACAAGCTCGGGGTGCCACGAACACAAACGCACCCGAAAAGGCTTCCCGAGTTCCCAAAAAATGCCGAATTGGCACCGGAACCCCTCGTCACTCATCCGCTGTCCTCGAAACTTCGGGACAGCGATGAGGAACAGCCAACGAGGCTAAACGACGAAGCCAAGTCACTCACGAAGACAGCGAGTGAGTCGCACAACTAAAAACACGCGTTTCGCCGATTAATTTATCGAAAAACGCGTCGGAAATGAATCCGAAACTCCGCGAAGGGCGAAGGGGTTGGACAACCAGTCCACAGGGCCTCAAGGATCATGCCCTTGCTGCCCGCAGCGTCACAACGCTGCCACAATCGCAAAACAAGCGACAAATACAAACATACAAGCAATAAACAAGGCCGTTCGAGCAATCCGTACATCCGCACGACCTTCCGCAAGCACCAGCGGATAGGTAACGACGTCACGGAGGCCGTGCTCACAGCACCATTGCGACAGGACCAGTCGCAAGCCCAAAAATCCCATAAAAATAGTAAAGACATACAATAAAATTGCTGCAAAACGGCACACCCAAACAGCAAACCAAGGTGAGCATGATGATCAGCGCATCGCTGCGATCATCGTGCTCACCTTCCCGAGCTTCGGGAGGCAACAGGGAGCTTAAACTCTCACATGCGGCCAAAACAGCCCAAAAAGAGACCCCGGCCGGAGCAACAAGCTCCGGCCGGCTGCCGGCCGGCATGCACGGCCAGCGGCGGCCAGGGTCGGCTGCGGGGGAGGAAAGGAAGAAGGGGCTCACCTCAGCCGGCGGCCGAAAGCGGCTGCGGCGGCGCAGGGAGGAAGCCCACTCTCGGGTGGCTAGGGCACGGCGGCGCCGGCAACGAACGGCGACGGCGGCCGGCGGCCGGCGGCGACACGAGCATCGGCAAGAGGGGGTCGCCGGACGCCGGCCTGCCGGTGACCACGATAAAAAGACCGACGGGCGGCGGCGGCTGAGGGAGCTCGGCTGCGGCTGCTCTAGGTGCCCATGCCGAGCCCGCGGCGGCTGCGGCGGCGCTCCGGCGGCACGGCGACAGCCGGGGAGGGATGGGCCGGCGGCGGCGGCTCGGCCTCCAGCTGCCCCTGCCCGCAAGCAGCAAGCAAGAGCGGCAGGCGGCTCGGCGGCGCACCGGCGGCACGGGGGCGGCCGGGGAAAGAGGCGACGGCTGCGGCGGTCCTCTTGATGCCGGCGGGAGGTCGCTGCGGCGGCGGGAGGCGGCGGCGGCTCAGAACCCAACGCACTGCCACTCACCTCCCAGCAGCAGCCAGCTGCGGCGCGGCGGCGCTCCGGCGGCACGGCGACGGCCGGGGAGGAAGGGGGCGGCGCCGGAGGACCTGAGGGTGACGGCGCTCACCCTCTCAGGCGTCGGGAGGCGGCGGCGGCTCGGGCCCACCAGCCTCGGCCAGCTGCTGCCCTAGCAGCAGCTGCAGCAGCTCGGCTGCGATTCCCGGCGGCTCCCGACGGCGGCACACGACTCCGGCAGTCGTGCCACCTCAGGGGGAGCTCATGCATGGGTTCCCCCTGGGTGCACACCGCAGGGAAGGGGAAGAAGAAGAAGAAGAATGAGAAGAAGAAGAAAAGGAGAGGGAGAAGGTGGCCGGGGTTGCGCCGGCCAGGGGATGGCCGGCGGCGGCCGGCGGCGCAAGGAGGAGCTGGCAGGGGAGCTGGGGGAGCTGGTGCTCGCTGCTGGGGTGGCTGAGGGAGAGAGAGATGAGTGAGGTTTTGCAACAACCACTCACACACACACACTCACACTAATACAAATGCACAATTGCACAAAAGTCCCTCAAACACAGCAAAATACCCCTGGGTCCCTCAAAGCAAGCACAAAATGCCCAGACACCCCTCCACAAGCAATCTCACGCGAAACGGTGCGAGAAACAGGGTCCAGACCGCGAAACCAAAAATGTACAATTCGACCTCTCGGTGAAGAAGATAAAAGATCTCTCAATCCGTCTGTCGCATGTCAACACGGATCACGCCATCGCGTTCAGCACTGCCGAGACATCGAATCTACTATTTTGGATCGTCAGATTCAGACTCTGGATCGCGCCGTTAAGCCATTCTCTCTCCGCGACAAAACTCAAAAATAATAAAATACATCTAAATACAACTTATATACATATATATATATATACCCATACATATATATATACGTATACAGATCAAAAACACAGTAACAGGGGAGAGGAACACAGATTTCAAATTTTCAAAATTCGAAATCTCACATTAAATCCACTGCCGTGACCATTGGTGGAATGATTGTTGCGTGAAGCAATATTTGCTAAAGTTTCATATAAATATTGCTGCTCAAGTCGAGATTCATGTGTGAGAAGCATACTTGTAATATCTTCGAGAGTAAAAGGCTCAATGCGTGTAGTTATAGAGACCACAAAAGAGTCATACTGAGGGCCTAAACTGGAGAGAACACTAAGAATCAGATCTTGGTTTTTGACTTGATTCATTGTTGCCTCCACAGTGTCAGCAATAGTTTTCATCTTTTGCAAGTAATCAGCCATAGATAATGAGCCTTTCTTAGTATTTTGGAGTTGAAGTTGCATTTACATTATGCGAGCTCTTGATTGTGCTAAATACATCTTCTCAAGAGCATTCCAAGCTTCATAAGAGGTTTTACACCCCACAACTTGAGCAATAACAGCTTCAGTGTTTGAAGAAAGAATCCAACTTAGAAGAAGTTGATCCTGTTTTTGCCAAATAACATTATCTGGATTCAACATAGCGTTGATACCGCTTTCATCTTGTGGCATATTTCCAGTTAAGGAGTCAACTAGGTTTGAAATAAGGTGTGGGGGACATGTGATGCTCCCATCAACATATTCAACAAGATCGAAGCCCCGGAGGGAGGGAAGGATTTGTGACTCCATAATAAATAATAGTGAAGTTACCCGCGCATTGCGGCGGGATGATGTTATAGAAGACAAAATATAAACAAAATAAAATTTAAAATTTTTTGACTTACATGAGACTTCAATAAATACAAATAGAAGATATAAAACAGATATAGATATAGATGTAGCGAAACTTATAATTTCAGTAAATAAATTACATATAACAACAATGAAAGAAGCAACAAAAGAGTTTCTACTCCATACACACCTTGATCGCGTTGTCGACATCGGGGAGGCGAATCCTGATCTTTACGTCGCCTTCGCCGCTAGTGTCGAGCTCCTCCTTAGTCACGACCATGTCAATCCCATACAGATCCTCCCACACCCGCTGCTTCTCCCCCCTCACTGACTCCAAATCCATCGTCGCTTTCTCCTACCGCGCCCCGCCACGATCCCCGGAACCCTAATTTCAATCCACACATAATTTAAAAAAATAGAAAAAGAATTTAAAAAAGTTACAACACAATATGAGAAAAAAGAGTATGAAGAAACCTTATTTTTGTAGCACTCGGAATTTCGGTGCGTCGTAGCGAACTTTGCTAAATTTGATTAAGTTCGATGGAAGCCGATAATGGCTGGTGTGGAATTGGGTTCCGAAGGTTTCGGAACATTGTGGATGCGAGTGGAAACCCGGAAATCGAAAAATTATGAAAAGGGACCAAGTGGAGCAAAACTGCTCACGGGGTCCGGACCCTGGAAGCTGGGGTCCGGACAATGAAGTCTGCGGGCAGCTACGGTCCGGACCCGGATGTCACGGTCCGGACCCGAGCTGGCTTCCGAGTTAGGGTGCGTACGGGTTCCGGACCCGAACACCAAGGTCCGGACCCGGCCTGCGCGGTGGACTGTCATTTGTGCGGGGTCCGGACCCCATTTGCAAGGTCCGGACCCGGCTGAGGCAGAATGCCCAGTGAGGGGTATTTTGGTAATTCCACAGAGGAGGGCTATGTATTGAGGGCTGAGACCTCTCTCCTCATTACTTCTTCATTTTCTCTCATTCCCTCTCCCTCTCCCTCACTTTCTCTCTCTAGAGATCTCTCCAAAGTTTGGAGAAGTGGAGGATTTGACCTTGGGAAAAGCTTCTAAGGTGGATTTGGAGCTTCTTGGTGCAAGAAGAAGCTTGGGAGCTAGGGCTTTGAGGTGAGTTCTTGTGATTTAGGGTTTAAACCTTGGATTTAATCCTTTAAGATGAGGTTTTTGGAAACCCTAAGCAATCTCAACCACAAATGGTGGAAGATTGGCCATGAAATCTAGGGTTTGGCTTGCATGCATGCAAACCCTAGATAGATTTGGGGCTTTTGCCATGGGAGGTTCTAAAAATATTTGAACCTTCGGGAATTGCAATTGAGGCAAGAGAAATCATGTTAGAACACTTGATTTCATGTATTGAGTTGATTGTAGGGTTCGTAATGAGTAACGAACCGTTTTCTTATAGAAACTTGGGTTGAAGCAAGAACTCAAGGCTTGGACACTTAGGGGCTTGAAGAATACAAGAATTCGGAAGCTTTTGAGGTGGGTTTGTGTTTACTGAAGTGATTAGGTCACTTCCATGTCTAGGGTAAATATCTATTTAAAGATAAAATGGTATGTGTTGTGAACCCTAGAACTTGCATGTTGGCAAAGATGAAAATCATGATAGGTAGAGCCATGATGTCACGCCCCGGGCTAGTTCAAGATGCGGAAAAACGTGCTAAATTTTTTTTTTTTTTTTTTAAAACCTAGCCCGCGCCACTTACAGACCCGCCACAAATACAGGGTCCACTGTACACGCGGACAGAACCTCCCCTGTATTTGCACGGCGTCCACAACTTACAATAGGATCACAATCACCATTCATTCATCACAACAGCACAACAACTCAGAGAGATTCATACAGCTAACCGTCCTTAAACCTGTATGAATCTAAGCAAATCCTTAGGCGAAGGATGATGCAATGCACAAGCAACAAACATTCTAGAAAGCTGCTCCTTACCCAGAAGCTTTATTTGAAACCCTAATTTCAAACATTCAAGAATCATTTGAAAACTGTTCTCCACACGAGAACTCTCTTTTTGAAATCACAAAATCGAGCAATCAGAAATCCATTTGAAAACCGTTTCCCACACGGAAACCTTGTTTTACGACGCTACCACGAGGGGTAGAAAACCAAAATGCTCGATAAATGAAACGACTGGAAAACAAGGATACAACCAATCAATCCAAGCATGCTATCATCACATAATCATAAGGAGTAAATTCACAACACATAAGCATGCTAGAGTAAGCTCAAAGAATAACTGAACCACAAATCACATCTACTAGGCGAAGGTAGGATAATAACCAAATCTGGGGAAGTAGCCTCACGAGTCGGAACCTCTAGAGCTACAATCTAGGCGTGCCTCGCAGCGTCCCGACACTCACCACCCTGCTCACCAGGAACCTGCAACGGGGGCGGGGGGTGAGAACATGTACACATGTCTCCCCTCCCAGTGGGTACCGCAAGCCGACGAAGGCGAGGTGTACACACCGGCACGAGGGTCAACAAAAGATAGATATGATATACAGTAGCACAAGTAAGTATGAGGCTAACATACAACTGAAATAACTATGCTACTGTAAGCAACTAGTATGCATCAAAGGAGATAACCACAAAGTAAACCCAATCTATAGCCACCGGGACGCACCCCGGGCACTGTCACAACTTGCTCAACCAACTGGCACAAACCTTCTGCACGCAACGCAGTAAGGCTCACGGGTCGGGACCGCTCTCCACAACCCTTTTCCGGAAAAGAAGCTCAAACGGTGGATCAGACCGTAGGCGTACGTGAGGTGCTAGGGAGCTGTGACGATCGATGCGTATGCTCAATCCACAGAACGGCAACAAGCCGAGAAGCAACCAATAAGCCACAACTAGGATCGCTCGAAACAACAGGCGATCACCACCGACCAACTGGGTCGTCTCAAGAACCACGCAAACCACAACTAGGATCGCTCAGAACAATAGGCGATCACTACCGACCAACTGGGTCGTCTCAAGAACCATGCAACTACAACTACTCTACTATCCAAGCACGCATATAAGTAGAGTCTACGGGAGTCAAGTGAACTAAAAAACTGTAATGCCAAAGAAGGGATAGAAAGGTATCACCGTAGTCCACTGAACCGACTCCGGATCGAAGCACCCACCTGTAGGTAAGATCCAATCTAACACCGACGGCTCTCGGGAACCGCGACAGGACCTACGAAAGACTCACAGGGTCAAGGTCCACCAAGTCGACGCTAAACACAAAGCTCTCACATCCCGAAACCGGCGGATCGCCCGAAAAACCGCCGGGACGATCCCGAAACCACACAAAGCCCCAGAGGGGGGTACTAAACCGTCGAACACGTCCCTCGCTGTCCCCATACACATAAAACCAAGTGCTGGGACAGCGAGCGCAAGCTCGGGGTGCCACGACTAAAAACGCACCCGAAAAGGCCTCCCGGGTTCCCGAAAAATGCCGAAATGGCACCGGAACCCTTCGTCGCTCACCCGCTGTCCTCGGAACTTCGGGACAGCATTGAGGAACAGCCAACAAGGCCGAATGACGAAGCCAAGTCGCTTGCGAAAACAGCGAGCGAGTCGCGCGACTAGAAACGTGCGTTTCGTCGATTATTTCATCGAAAAACGCGTCGTAAACAAATCCGAAATTCCACGAAGGGCGAGGGGGTTGGACAACCAGTCCACAGGGTCCCGAGGACCAAACCCTTGCTGCCCACAGCGTCGTAACGCTGCCACAAGCGCCTAAGTCCCAAAACAAGCACAATATACATACATACAAGCGCTAAAATAAGCCGTTCGAGCAACCCGTTCGTCCGCTCGACCTTCCGCAAGCACCAGCGGATAGGTAGCGACGTCACGGAGACCGTGCTCACTGTCCCACTGCGACAGGACCAGTCGCAAGTTGGGAAATCCCATAAAAACAGTGAGCGCGCGCACACAAGCAAGCTTAACTAAGGCCGTGTGAGCAAGCCGTACATCCGCACGACCTTCCGCAAGCACCAGCGGATCGGCAACGATGTAACGGAGGCCATGCTCACAGCCCCACTGCGACAGGACCAGTCGCAGTCCGGGAAAGTGCACAAAAACAGTGCAACAAGCACACAAAAGGCTCGACAAAGGCCGAACCATAAGACGGCTCAACGAAACCCAAAACTAGGGTGAGCACGGTGTTCAGCACATCGCTGCGATCGTCGGGCTCACCCTCCCGAGCTTCGGGAGTCAACGGATGCGACAAACAAGCGCAACAACAAAGAAGACACAACAAAAGCTCCCCGGCCGGAGCAACTAGCTCCGGCCGGCTGCCGGCCGACAAACATGGCCGGCGGCGGCCAGGGGTGGATGCGGAGGAGGTGGGGAAAGGTGATGATCACCTTGGCCGGCGACGGGAAGCGGCGGCGGCGGCGGCGCTGGGACCAAGCTCGGGCTCGGGTTAGCTAGGGCACGGCGGCTCCGGCGACCAACGGCGACGGCGGCCGGCGGCAGCGCGAGCACCGGCAAGAGGACGTCGCCGGACACCGGTCTGCCGGGGTCCGCGACAAGAAAGCTCCGGCGACGGCGGCGGCGGAGCCAAGGTGGCAGCCCACTGCCCTAGGCGGCTCCCCGAGCTGGAGGAGGCTCCGGCGGCGTTCCGGCGGCTTTCCGGCGGCTGGAAAAGGGAGGGTCGGCGGCGGAGGACTCAAGGGTGATGATGCTCACCCCACAGAGCTCCGGGAAGCGGCGGCGGCGGCGGCCCGAACACCTCGGCCAGCTGCTGCCCTAGCTGAGGCAGCAGCAGCAGCTCGGGCTGCTTCCGGCGGCCCTCCGGCGACACGGCGGCGGTCCCCCGCGTCATAGCGAACTCAGGGGGAGCTCGGCGTGGGTTCCCCCTGGGTGCTCACCTCAGAGGAGGAGAAGAAGAAGGAGAAGAAGAAGAAGAATAGAAGAAAAGAGAGAGGGAGAGGTGGCCGGAGCTGCTCCGGCCAGGAGGTGGCCGGCGGCGGCCGGCGCTGCTCAGGGAGGAGGCCAAGGGGCAGGGGAGCCCTGTGCTCACCTCTGGGAGCAAGGGAGAGAAGGGAGTGAGTGTGGGAGAGAGAGAGAGAGAGGTTGAGTGTTGACTAAGTAAAGAGAGGGGGGTGTTGGGTCAAATCCCATAAATGACTCCACCAACCCCCTACCTACCCCTCCCTCTCAGCCACAAAATCCACCCAGGCCCCTGCGATTCGAAATCGCGCGAAAAGGTGCGAAAACGGGGACTCGATCGCGAAAACATAAAACGTAACCTTCGAGCGATCTGCGATAAAGATGCAATAACTTTCAAACCGTGCGTCGCACGCCGACACGGATCACGCCATCGCGTTCAGGACTGCCGAGACATCGAACTTAGCATTTTGGATTGCCAAAATCAGACTCCGGATCACGCCGTTAAGCCGTTCACTCTCCGCGACGAAAATCCGAAAACTAACAAAATCCACTAAAATCACTTATATACATATATATATATATAAATACCTTTATATATATGCGTATACTGATCGAAAACACAGTATCAGGGGAGGGGAACACTGAGAATTCCAAATTCCCAAAATTCGGATTCTCACACATGAGCTCCTATTGCATGTTATAGAATTCAAGTATATTTATATTATCTATACTTGTTACATGGTTGCATGTAAGATTGGAACCTAGTGTTATTGAACATAGGTTGGACATGAGATTGGAACCTAGCGTTATGGAACCTAGGTTGAGAATGAGAAAGTAAACCTAATGTCATTGAACATAGGTGAGACTTAGTGACTTGAACCTAGGGTCATGAGACTTAGGTTGGCAAGTGTAAAATGTTGAGATGGGATGTGCGACGATTTTGCTATCCCGGGTATGCGACGATTTCGCTACCCATGCCATGAGTTGGCGGTGTTGGAATGGGATGTGCGACGAGTTTGTTATCCCGGGTATGCGACGATTTCGCTACCCGTGCCATGAGTTGGCGGTGTTGAGACGGGATGTGCGACGAGGTTGCTATCCCGGGTATGCGACGAGTTCGCTACCTGTGCCATGTGATGGCGGTGTTGAAATGGGATGTGCAACGAGGTTGCTATCCCGGGTATGCGACGAGTTCGCTACCTGTGCCATGTGATGGCGGTATTGAGATGGGGTATGCGACGATTTTGCTATCCCGGGTATGCGACGATTTCGCTACCCGAACTCGGAGGTGATAATTTCACTCCTTGGATGTTGGAACAATTATGGTGAGACGGCGATTCCGAAATCATAAGTAAATGATAAGTAGTTGAACTTGGTCAATGTGAAATATAGGATGAACCTAGGAGAGAATGAAAATTTACATTTCATTTGGTTGCATCCTTTATGTTGATTTACAAGTATGTAAATATTTTTTGCATAGTTATTTGTGATCTAACTTATGCATATGGTGTTTCTTTGGACCTGGTGGGTCGAGCTTCTCTCTTGGGTGGCCTTACCCACTGAGAAGTATGTTTATAGTTCTCACCCCACGTTTTTCAGGTCCTTCCGCGAGTGAGGCGGCGGAGCGAGGCAAGGGTTTGGCTCTCTAGATAGCGGCCCTTCTATTTTGGTGATACATAGAGTTGTACCCCTAGTCTTGGACATTGATAGTATAGGGGTTTTCATTGATGATATGCAACTTGTATATTCCATGATTTTGGAACTTGATGTATGGAACGGAAATGAAAGAAAAGAAAATTTTGGGCATGTATAAATGTGCAAATGTGATGTAATAGAAGTAGAACTTCTTTATGTTGATGCTTTCCTTGTGCAACTCTTGTACTCCGTTCCTAGTTGGAACATCGTGGACATGCTTGTGTTGTGACGCCTTGGGCGGGTAGAAGAGACTCTATCCGTTCGGCAGGTCTGGGGCACGCGCTCGTGCGGTTTGTCCTTCCACCTAGTTGGTGTTAAGGCACGGCGGGGCGTGACAATTTTACTCATTTATTCTTGTGAAAGCAATTTATTTAGATGACGGAACATATAAACACATTAATTGAGAGGTGGGGGTTAGGAAGATGAAGCATTGGGTGGAGATAGAACCATGTAAACACATTAATTGAGAGGTAGGGGTTAGGAAGATAAAGCATTGGATGGAGATGGGACCATGTAAACATATTAATTGAAAGGTGGGGGTTAGGAAGATAAAGCATTGGGTGGAGATGGGAGTGGGAAGAGGGAAGGCAAGGGTGAAGGAGGATTCGCCACGTGGCAAAAGTTTAGGAGAAATAATGTATAGGTATAGATTTGTGCGATCCAATTTGACCGGTATGGTGTGATTGAAACTTGTGATGGTAGGCAAAGACGAGGTTTGTGTTTGAGAAATAATGACAATGGCAGTGGTTGTTTTTTTTTTTTTAGGGAAAGGTAGCACGCTACCCGCTTCGTTTATTTCTTTTAGAAATAAACTTAGCTTGAAATGTGAATCAACTAGGATTCGAACTCGGGACCTCGGGTACCAACCACCAAGCCATTTGCCACTTGCGCTAGGGACGGTCGGTAATGGCAGTGGTTGTTGAAGTGGTATTTGGGGTTGTAATGGGTGGACGAAGGTCGGGAGGCTCTGATGCCATAAAGGATTTCTGAATTGATTAGTTTAATGTCAATATACTTATATATACTAGTATAGAACCCACGTTTCGCTGCGGATAAATAAAATTTTAATTAATTAATATATAATTACTTAAAATTTAAAATTTAATTAAAAAACTAAAAATATAATACATGTTCTATTCGGAAAAAATCGTTAACATTGTTCTTCTCAACATCAAAATATTTGCCAACTCAATATTAAGAGTTTATGTTCCAAACAAAATAATTTGAAAGAAAATTAAAAAAATTCAATTCATTGGAAGGCTAATTAGAGGGTACAAATTAGTGTACTTAAAAAAAAAATGCTTCTCCCATTTTCCTTTTTTTTTTATTTGCTTCCGAAACAGTAGAATGGTTAATAAGCATCTGGTTCGGTGGCGTCGGCTTGCGCGGTTTGGGCGACGACGGCATTGGGACGTGGCTGCGGCTGCGGCGGCATCGGCGTAAGCCTCCGCGTCGACGTCGGCGTCAGCGACCGCGGCGGTGGATGCGACAGCGGCGGACTCGGCGGCTTCGCGACAGCGGGGGACGTGGCAGCGGCGGTGGCGGCGGTGACGGCTTCTCCCTGCCACCTACATATTTAAAATTTTTCAATCTTTTTTTTTAAACCCTCTTTTTCTTCTTCTTCTCCCTCTGCATTCTGTTTTTTTTTTTTGGTTCTAGTCCCTCACAGTGTAATACATGGATGTGGGCTGGCCGTGTTGGCCGTCTGCCCCATCCCTCCTCTCTCGTCATGAATTTATAGAGCTCCAAAATCCAAATCTTGATGATTGCATTAGATTTCTTCAAATCGAGAGAGATCTTGGAAAATTTATGAGGATGGCATGAGATTCGTGATCTCGGATTTTTCGGTATCTTGTTGGGTGATATTTTGGGTAGTTTGGTATTATTGCCTATGAGAGGGTATAAAATATTCTTAATTATATTCTTTTAAAAGTGATTTAAAACTTTTCTTTTTGTTTATTTGACCAAATCGATCCTCATTGGGAAGGGATGAGATCCTTTAAGATCTTGACCTGCATTGGAAAACGATGAAATCCCAATAAGGATCTTACCTCGTGAAGGAATGAATTGCCTAAGAGAGGGTTAGAATATTGCCTATGAGAGGATATAGGATATTATTATCTTATTGTCTAGAGTCATTATTGCCTATGAGGATTATTATTGCCTAATAGAGGGTTATACAAAAAGAAGGATTATTGTCTCTTGGGAAGGTAAAAAGGCAAAAAAAGAAAATTTATTAGCTAGGGAAGAGAGAGGTGCAAGGAGGGGAGTGAAATTACCTTCTTGCATTAGGAAGGGATGAGATCTTTTAAGATCTTGACCTGCATTGGGAAACGATGAAATCCCAATGAGTATCTTACCTCGTGAAGAGATGAATTGCCTAAGAGAGGGTTAAAATATTGCCTATAAGAGGATATAGGATATTATTACCTTATTGTCTAGAGTCATTATTGCCTATAAGGGTTATTATTGCCTAATAGAGGGTTATACAAAAAAAATGATTATTGTCTCTTGGGAAGGTAAAAAGGTAAAAAAAAAAAAAATTATTAGCTAGGAAAGAGAGAGGTGCAAGGAGGAAAGTGAAATTGCCTTTTGGGAAGGGTGAAATTATCTTTTAGTATGAGAGAGAGAGGTGTAGAGGGGAGGAGAGGGTGTGGAAGCAGAAAATCCTACCACGTATACCTTTAGAAACTATCAATTAATCTATTTGTATGAATTACACAAAGAAACAACCAATCCAACATATTAGCAATGATCCTCCTACAACCTTGAGAATAACACTAACAATTCATAACAATTTTTATTTGAATTTGATTTATTTTCAATAACTCTAACAACGTACAGTTAAAGTAAAATAGAAAAATATAATTAAGGAGGGTACTTACACAAATACCCTCGTGCAGGGGAAAAACTAAAGCTAAAAAATGTGCAGGGGTATTCATGTGAGGGGCCAAGTTCGGTGAACTGAACGACCCCGAATAGGAAGAAGAGGAAGATAGAGGGAACCCAATTGGGTGGCCTCTCTCTCTCTCTTCTTTTTTTAGTTTTTTGTTTTCTGCGTTTCGAGGGGGAAGGTTAAGTTCTTGCGTAGCCCGCTCCGCTCCAAGATTTAGTATGCAAAAGATTCCGATTCAAGTTTCACAAAACGGCAAAAAAAAAAACAGAGAAATTTTCACATTCTCAAACAAGTATTTAAAATGAATATTTATACGCATACCGTATGATCTCACCTTTTCAAGTTAAACACATCGTACTTTTTATAGAGTGTCGTCGAATGACAGCAATATGGAAGAGACCAATTGGCTTAAGAGGAACATTTTGATTTCTGTAACCATCCAGGAATATAAAGGAGGCAAAATTAAATTAGCACCGTCAAATTTTATTTAGTATAAAATCCACAAATTAATCAAGAGAACCGATCACCAAATTAATCTAGAATGTCGATAGATAGAATTATACCACAAAAATGAGCATATATTATACATTTACTACAAGCCCTGTTTGTGATACACGACATGCATGCGATAAATTCATTTGCATATATGCTATAAACTTGAGTAGAGAAAATCTAAATTACTATGAGACAACAATCTGAGCTTTATGTACATGACGGTGGTATCAAAGGAAGCGCACACACGCACACAAAAGGCAAACAGATGTTTGTGAAGGGCGATGTTAAACCTATACAATGTTATATCGACTTTGTCCTTTGTATGTTAGCCAAAGGTTCTAGACATCATATACAGGCATGCGCTCCTCGATCGGGATTCGGCATATGGGGCACTTCTTACACTTCTCCGCGCATGGCCTACAGGGAATCAGGATACGAGATTTGAGTTAAAAAAAAAAAAAAAAACATACCAAATGAGGGTAAAAAAAAAAAATGCCCACACCCTTGAAAAAGTGGGAAAGGAACAGAACCATACTTGCAAAGAGTGCGGTGGCGGCAAGGGAGGAGGACCATGCATATCTCTCCCTCATAGCAAACCCTACAAAGGACTTTCTCCTGAAATGAGAGAAACACATGATAAAGCGCCAGAGTTAATTTACGGAGAAGAAACAAATACCTTTTTTTATCTTTTTGTTCTTGTTACGACATATTTTAGTATGCTAGGATATATTTAGTATTGTATTATTTGTTGCCTTATACAGTGTAGGATATATGGTATCTCCAGTTATGGTATCTCTAGTTATGCTATCTCTAGTTATGGTATCTTCTCGGTTGTAATATTACTATAATATGTTAACCTGTACACTATTTATTATCATCAATACAACCCTACAGGGCTATGCTCTTTTGCCCATCTTTCATGGTATCAGAGCGGAAACCCTAGTTTGGGGATATCGATCCATAGCCACCATCCACCACAAGTCTCACCTTCTTCCATAGGTGTTTTTTTTTTCTTTTTGGACTTCTATCTTCCCGTTACAATCCTGCCGCTACAGTACCGCTGCTACAGTATTTTTGCTGCAGTAATTTCAGCCTCTCGGTGACCTCTTTGTTGCTCGGTTCTTCTCCTGTTGCCGCTTGGTCCTGCTTGACTCTGGTGATATTGTTTTCATCTATCGATAACTCGTGATCTATTTTTCCTCTTGTGGTGAATTTTTTATTTTACGGTGGCAAACATGTCTTCCTCTATATCGTCTCTACCAGTTGTTAACATTAAAACTCTCATACCTTTAGAACTCACTGATTCTACATATCTAGTGTGGAAACAAGTATTTCTAAATGTTTTAGAAAGTTTTGGTGTGACTATGCATGTGGATGGATCAGGTATTATTCCCTCTCAGACAATTGAGATCACTGAAAAAAAGATAACTGCAAATCCGGATTATCTAGTTTGGAAGAAAGTAGACACCACCATTCTTTCTTGAATTAATGCTACTTTGTCTCTTAGCATATTATAAATGATTATATCTAGTTCTCCTAAAACAGCCCATGATGCCTGAAAAATTATTGAGGCCTATTTTTTGAACAAAACCGCTTCTACTGCTTTTTCCCTTAAGTCAGAATTGAGAAGTATTAAGAAATGATCAATGGGCATGAGTGAATATATGCAAAAGATTAAGTCCATAGGCGATGCTCTTCAGGCGATTGGCGAAAATGAGTCAGATCATAATTTGGTCATGACTGTTCTTCTGGGCTTGCCTGAAGAATATAGAGGTTTTGTCAGTGCGCTAAATACACATAGGACAAAGCCTACCTTCGACCAACTTCGTCCACTCTTAATGCAAGAAGAAACAGAAGTTCACCGTCGTGCCATCTTGACGACATCCTCTGTTACTCCCACTATTGATACAGAAGCATTTTATGCAACCCGTGGACGGGGTGCTCGTGGCGGTCGTGGAGGTAGATCTCGCGGTGGTCGAGGATAGCGTGGTAGACACAATTCATACTCTAATCATGGACCTCCTCCTGGCAACTATCCACATCCTCAACCCAATACTACTCAACCAAACCAACAACCATATATTCCACGATCTAACACAGTGTCAGATCTGTGGAAAATTCAATCATTCCGCTCTTCAGTGCAGGCAACGCTTTAATCATGCTTTTGTTGCCAATGAAATTCCCCAGACCTTTGCTACTATGAGCCTTCATGAGCCTGGTGAAGAAATATGGTATCCAGACACTGGAGCATCCAATCATATGACGGCTAACTCTGGTATTCTCTCATCTTCTAAACCTTATGGTAGACAAGAAAAAATTCTTGTTGGTAATGAAAATTTACTGAATATTACTCAGACAGGTGAAACACATTTGAATACATCTTCCAACTCCTTTGCTCTCAAAAATGTTTATCTGTTTACAATGCTTGTTATATGGGCAAACATGTGAAACTTTCTTTTCATGATTCTGAATCTGTCTACTTTTCCTTTTCAAATTATTCATTCTGATGTTTGGCAATCACCCGTTCATTCTGCTTTTGGATATAAATATTATGTTATTTTTGTTGATGATTACTCTAGATATTCTTGGCTTTATCTTTTGAAGTTTAAGCATGAGATTTTTGACAAATTTCTAGAGTTTAAGACAATGGTTGAAAACATTTTTCATAGCAAAATTAAAATTTTTCAATCTGACAATGGAAAAGAATATGTGAATGAAAAATTTTCCACACTTTGTTCACAAAATGGGATTATTCAAAGGTTTTCTTGTCCACACACACCTCAACAAAATGGAATCGCCGAGAGAAAGCATCGTCACTTGTCTAATGTGGTTAGGAGTTTGCTTTTCCAAGCGTGCTTACCTCCTCGTTTCTGGGATGATGCTATTCAAACTGCTGTTTTTCTTGTTAATCGTACTCCTCTTACTACTTTGAATGGAAAATCGCCTTACACTGTTTTGCATGGTTGCGTTCCTTCAGACTTGCAACTTGTCCGAGTGTTTGGATGTTTGTGTTATCCCGATCTACAGGACATTGCTGCTCACAAGCTCTCCCCGCGATCTCTTCCTTGTGTTTTCTTGGGACTTTCTTCTCAGCATAAAGGTTTTCGTTGCCTCTATCCGAGCACTAGTAAAATTTTCATTTCTCGACATGTTACTTTTGTTGAAACAGTGTTTCCTTATTCATGTCTTTCAAAGTTTTCCGCCTCTTCAGCACCGGCTTCTACTAAGTCTAATTTTCATATGTTTCAAAATTTTCTTTCTAATCCCCCGTTACTGGGTGAGAGTCCATCCACTGTTGATGCCATCGCTGGTTTTTATTTCACTCACTCCTCTACTACTGATGGTTCTGGTGGTTCGTCTCGTACTGTTGCTCCTCACTCTGTTTCACCGTCTGAGGTATTATTTCCCTTTCCTACCACCTTGAATGATACTGCCAGACAAGTTCGCAATGAGAATGATCCCTCCGTTGCCAGTCAGCCTGGACTGCGGGTCTACACCAGACGAAATACATTGCGGCCTATTGAACCCACCGATCCGGCACCCTCACACTCTGAACCTCCATCTTCCCCTCCGCCTGCTGCTACCCTACCTGTTGTGCCCTCCGCTGCTTTACCTATTGCCTCTCCTTTACCTTCCCGTACCCACTCCATGATCACCCGGTCCATGACACAGGGTTTGTCTGAGTATACTACTTTCCTGGCTTCTAAGAGTTCTATTCTTTCTGTCGAGCCTAACTCTTTTGCTGAGGCTTCTCAGGATGCAGGTTGGCGTGCTGCTATGGCTGAGGAGTTTGATGCCTTATTGGCTAACTCCACTTGGGACCTTGTTCCTCCTCCCTCCTCTGTCAATCTTATCGGCTGCAAGTGGGTGTACAAAGTCAAGCAGAAGGCGGATGGTTCTCTTGAACGTCTTAAGGCCCGTCTCGTGGCTCAGGGCTACAAACAGCAACACGGCATTGACTTTAATGAGACTTTTTCTCCAGTCGTTAAGCCAACTACTATTCGTACGGTGCTTTCTATTGCATTTTCATCTGAGTGGCCACTTCGGCAGCTTGATGTGAAGAATACCTTTCTTCATGGCTCTCTTTCTGAGAAAGTTTATATGCGGCAACCACCGGATTTTGTCCATCCTTCTTTTCCTTATCATGTTTGCCGTCTACGTAAAGCGATCTATGGTCTCAAACAGGCGCCTCGGGCTTGGTTTCAGCGTTTTACTTCATTTCTCTGTGAACTAGGTTTTATTGGCAGCACTGTCGATCCCTCGATGTTTATCTGTCGCTCTTCTTCTGGCACTATTGTTCTTCTTTTATACAGTGATGATATTATTGTCACTGGCAGCTCCTCTTCTCTCTTGGCAGCTTTTCTCGCCACCTTGCGACGGGAATTTGCCATGAAGGACTTAGGACCGTTACATTATTTTTTGGGTAATAACTCTCATTCCGGTCTTTATCTGACTCAAAAGAAATATGCGCATCAACTGCTTATGCGTCATGGATTTCTTGACAGCAAACCTGTCTCCACGCCTTTGTCTCCGAACACTCGTCTTTCGTCCCATGAGGGGCGTCTTCTTGCGGATCCATACACTTATTGGCAGATGGTTGGTGCTTTACAGTATCTTACTTTCACACGACCCGATATTTCGTATGCTGTCAATTTGGTTGCTCAATATCTTCATGCGCCTCGTGAGCCTCACATGCAAGCCGTCAAACGTCTTCTCCGTTATATTCGGGGCACTCTGTCATATGGTATTCCTATCTCTCGCTGTGTCAATCCTTCACTTGTTGCTTTTTTCGATGCTGATTGGGCTGGTTGTCCGGATACACGACGGTCTACTTCCGGATATTGCATATTTCTTGGGTCTAATCTTATTTCGTGGTCAGCTAAGAAACAACCTACTATCTCTCGTTCCAGTTCTGAGGCGGAGTACAGGGCTGTCGCTTACACGCTTGCCGAGACGATTTGGATCCGTCGTCTGCTTCGTGATCTTGGTGTTTCCTTATGGCGGCCTATTTGCATCTATTGTGATAATCTCAGCACCACATATCTTGCCGCCAATCTTGTTCTCCACGCCCGTACAAAGCATATTGAGCTTGATCATCAGTTCTTGCGGAAAAAAGTCCAGTCTGGTGATTTGGACTTAGTTCATATATCTTCTGATAAGCAGCTTGCGGACATCTTCACCAAACCCTTGTCCCCTTCTCAGTTTTTCTTGCTACGGACCAATCTTCGCATCCGACCAATGGATGCTTAGCTTGCGGGGGGATGTTACGACATATTTTAGTATGCTAGGATATATTTAGTATTGTATTATTTGTTGCCTTATACAGTGTAGGATATATGATATCTCCAGTTATGGTATCTCTAGTTATGGTATCTCCTCGGTTGTAATATTACTATAATATATTAACTTGTACACTATTTATTATTATCAATACAACCCTACAGGGCTATGCTCTTTTGCCCATCTTTCAGTTCTTAAAGAAAGGTGGACCGTAGACAATGGATTAAATCAAATTAGAAAAAAAAAAATACACAGCTAGCAAGCTATAAAAAAAGACAGAATCGCACAATAATCAAAACCAGAAAGAGAGAAATGCTTCTGCAAGCAGACTACTGGAGCTCCTTCAAAAGTAAAAAGGGTTGCTGATTCAGCTCAAGTCACAGCAAGTAGACTTGAGACTGCTGGATTTTATGTCAGGTCAAACGTCATTAATCTGGCCAAGATGACGAGTCACATATCGATCATTTTCCTGCCATCTATCTGATTTCATGAAGCAGGAAAGAATCAAGTCATATTGAAGCTTGGTCATTTGATGTTAAATGAAAACAACTTTACTGGCCAGCTTGCATTGGAAATCCGAGGGAAGTCCTAATGTTTTGAGCATTCTTTACCAGGGAATGTCACTTATTTCTAGAAGGTCAAGTAAAGTTGCAAATAGGTAGTACAGAAAACAGTAATCAGTTTCTTTTTCTCATCATTGATTTTTGTCCTATAGCCTATTCTATGTTGTTCAGGTAAGATCTGGGTGGTAAAAACAATTATTGGTTGCACACAACGTATATCATATTTTTCTTACTATATGGCCTCGTTTGGTTCACGGTTTATAATATTTCGGTAATCCTCCATATTTTCTATTGAAAATATTTAAATCATTATCATTCAACTCAAGTTGGATAGTTGTAAAAAGTATTAGTAAAGTAGTGGAATAATTGTAGATTTCTTGATGGTAGGAATACTAGATTATCATGGATTAAAAAATATTCTCATTTCCATACTTGATGGGAATCACTAATAGTCCATTAATAAGAATATACTAGTTTTTAACAACCTTCCAATCCAAATGGTTTGACAAGTTAGGAACAAACTAGCCATTCCAAAAATAAAATATACAACATTTCCAAAATATTACAAACTTTGAACCAAACGGCCCCTATAAGTAATATCCTTTGACAACTATTAACTTGAGAAAACATATAGACATATCTCAGTATTGCTCTACAGAATCAAAACTCATATTTAGTGTGCACATGATGTCCTAAGGAGCCAGTAAACTATTATCATGTGAACTCAATACACCCACATAACGATCCACCTTGAATTTCTCTCTTAGTAAACCAGATAAAATAGGGCATGATAATAGGAGGCAAACAGAATGCATGCCATAAGAGTTAATCAACTAAAATTCATAGAAGAACTGGAAAAATAAGTTTATATTGCAATATAAAGAGATTTCAGGGGAGGAATGTACATTTTGAAGCCTTTCATACTCTTGCTTGGTACACTTTGTGATTTCAGTCTGTTCACCCAGAGCAGCTTGTAGTCTCCAAACCTGAGGTTGTATATGGAAATTATAAGAAATTGGATTTTATAAATATTCTGAGGTTGTGAAATTCTCAGATAAATAGCAAACCAAACAGAGTCTACTCAAAAAAAGTAAAAAACAAGGAACTAATTAAACAAATGTACCTCCTCAGCAAGATCCTTCTTTGGCATTTTCTTTACCACCTCAGGCGGATAACCACAGAAAGTGTTATACCTGCCAATTAAACAAAACAATCATCAGAGATATGCAATTTGCATAAACAAATTAGACAGCATGACAATAAAAATGATAAAACATGCTGGCACGATTAATCCAGAAGATAGCATCAGCTTCTATCATTGTACGTTTGCGAGTTCATAAAAAGAAAAGATAAATTTATCAAGCATATATGAAGTGTGAAAAATGTAGCTAAAATTAATGTAGAAGATATTTGCTAACCATCTCCTCAAACCCATTCATAAACACTTTAAGATATCATGAGGTGATTGCATAACTAGTCAAAAGAAACATGTCTCAACTATTCAGACAGTTTTTCCTCATTCTTTTGAGGTTATCTACTCAAGATATCATGAGGTTATTGCATAACTAGTCAAAAAGAACATGTATCAACTATTCAGACAGTTTTTCCTCATTCTTTTGAGGTTATCTTAAAGTGTGGGTAAAATATGCTAAAAGAGAATGGGTTTTACTGGGGGGAGCTTATGTCGAAAATATGCATTAGATTCAAAGTAAAATTGAAATGAAGCTCCGTAAAGGGCCTCTCTGTAGTGCCTAAGATGTCGGAACAGATCCTAGTGCTTAAGACTACTTCAGGATTTCAGATGCTGAGAGTAGTGTATCAGAGTTGGGAACCTAAAGACTAGAGAGTTAATATTGACTATCTAGATAGGTCTGATTAGATGCTTACATTCCATGCGTAAGTCTCCTTTCTTCATAAATAATACTACAAAAATAAATTGATCCGATGTGTTTATAAATTAATCCAATGTGTTTTTTCTACAATTAGAGAAAGTAATCTGTTACCAATAAACTGGAGTCACTAACTAAGCACCAACCATTTTAAATTATATGAGACAACCATTATTCTCCAATAACTTAAGCTTTTGGAGAAAAACGGTTGTTTCGTATTATTTAACATGATATCAGAGCAGCAGGTCCTAAGTTCAAGTCACGCCAGGCTTCTAGCATAATTAATTTTCTTCCATTTATTCAAGTCCACATCATGGACCTATCAAAAAGTCTTCAGCCCAGACGTGAAGGGAGTGTGAAATATAAAAGTATAAAAACACCGTTCTCTACTAGCTTAAACTTTTAGAGAAAAACGTTTGTTTCATAGTACTTAACAATGCAGTTTGCAAGGAAATAACGGTGCAAGAAAAATCATCAATCAAGATCACAATTTACTGCTAAGCATTTTCCTATGAAATACTTACCAAGCAAGTCCTACATATGAATAAACATAGAAAATGTTAGAATTATTATCACCCGTGTCTTTAAATTCAACTTTTCTACAAAAAAATCTACAACGTTGGAAAGTTGTAAATACACAAACTTATTTGACTCCATAAAAATCTAATTGAAGTAGCAGAGTATTTATAATGATATTATGCATTTGAAATAGCTACCATTTTCTTCTGATGATGCAAGTTTAAACTTCAGGATTCGCTATACCCCTTCTTTTCTTCACAGTAAGTTCATCTAGCAACTAGTCCATTCAATTTAACTTAAAAAAACAGATTTACCTATGCATAACAGATTTACCTTTTTAGTCTGCCTTTTAACCAGTGAAATCTAGTCCCCAATAATTAACCTAAAACACGCGAGATAAACTAGCACAACTGAAAATTCAAGAGCCAAAGAATAATTGCCTTAATAAGCTACACTTTAGCATCTTCTATGACAATTCAACTTGCATCAAAGAAACTTTCCCATCACAAAAGTCGATTATTCTGAAGGTACTCTTTCAACTTCTTTTAAAGCTGTACTCAGCCTCCCTCATTCTAATGAAACTTTAGATGGAAGTCCACTGAACAAGGACTTGGCACACCTAGCAAGCAGAAAAGGTTTCGAGTTTTGACCGAGATGAGTCGTTTTAACTAGGACTGAACTGAAACACAGTTTCAAACACAAATTATGCTTGCTCTGCTAATATTTGACTAAATTCCAACGGCTCTAATTGGTTTTAACCATCACACTTTTGCTTCTATCAATCACTTTTAACCAATTTCAAACGATTTCAACAGCTTTTGATAAGTTTCACTCGATTCCAGCAAAAAAAAGGGGAAAAAAAAAAAAAAGAGCTCGTAGAATTGATACGTTCTTGCCACCTGATCTACTGTAAAATACTTCAGATTTTAATATTAATTCTATGCCTACAGGTTTTTTCTTTTCTATATATATATATATAGTGGTAATTTACAATCAGCCAGTATCACTTAGTTGTTCTCATCACTCAGGTATCACTTTCAAACAATTTGTAATTGATGACATCAAGAGATTTTAGCTTTTCATTATGCCAATCATTAACTACTTTATTTAATTTCATTACTGTCATTGTCATTGAAGGGCTTTATCTTCTTTCGATTAATCTTCACTCATTTACATGTACTGAATTATGTACACGTTGCGGTAGAAAGACCATTGTATTAACCTCTATATTTTTTACTTAGATTCAAACTATTCCCATTTTTTCCCCCTCAAATTTGCATTTCATTGTTACGAACCTTCCAACATGAAAACAGAAAATTTGTAATTGCTCAAATCTGCTATCTGTCGAAAAATTTCACTTAGTCAGGGACATAAAATGCAACCCTGAATGTTTCATTCCGGTCAATGATTTTTTGGACCAAAATTGCCCCAACTTGATTGAACAACTGATGTTACTAAGTTTCGTCCACTTGTGTATATGATGGTTTATCCTTCCTTGTACTACTGTCCCATTTATTTCTAGGAAACATGTAAAATCTTCATTTGTCAGCTAACATGCTCTTAGCACTTCCAAAACTCTTGACCAACCACCAAGAATTGCATCCAACTAACTGATTCGTCCCATTTCCATGCCTTTGGCTACACTTTGTGGAGTCATATGTAATCTACTCACATGAGTCCATTTGTTAACCACCTCCCATATACAAACCCAGGGCCTTGCTCTGTCAGACGCACTATGAAACATAATTAACCTGCCAACTCTACATGTCACTCCACACCAAAAGGCGGTACGTTCATCTGCAACATGAGATTACTTGCAATAAAGCACTTACAGGACTAGTCAAATATTTCCAGAAAACTGACTTTCGATTTGATTAAATAGGAAAAATGGGGGAGTTCAAATCCAGCCAAACTACGACATGAGAGACCTATTAGAACCCAACTTAATCAAGAGGTTTTCTTCTTAGGTTTTGCCTGATACTAAAGTTGATCCTTTACCTTATATTGTTATTCCATGAGTAGAGATGTCAACGGGTCGGATTCGGGGCGGATTTTCAAAAACCCGAACCCGAACCCGACTCCAAACCCGAAACCCAAACCCGACGGATTTTAAAAATCCATATTCAAATCCGAACCCGACCAAAAATCCGAAACCCGAACCCGAACCCGAAAATCCGAACCCGAAACAATTATTTTTCTTTTCAATATTTCAAAATATATTACATTAAATCTAAATTTTTAAAATACAAATTCAAATATAACATCAAATTTTTATATACATATTATATATAATGTAAAATAAATTCGGGTTCGGGTCGGGTTTGGGTTCGGGTCGGGTACAGTCAAAATACATATCCGTCGGGTTTTTGTTTTCGATATCCATATCTGAAACCATATCCGTTTAGCATCGGATAAATTCGCTCCGTTCGGGTTCGGATTTGGATAAAATTTCGGGTATCCGTACCCATTAACATCCCTATCCATGAGGGACCAAAACTCACACACGACATCTTAACAAGTTTTATCTGAAATTCATTGCATATAAGATCACTTCCATAATCAATGTCCTCATAGAAGCATATCCTTAGAATTGATTAAGGCCGATCTCAACTATCAATTCATACTTATCAATATGGATTCAAGTGCCATACTAGATTATAAATTTGTGATGTAAAACCTCACCCATTAAATGATTTATTGCATAAATCCATCAAGTGGTTATATTGCTTAAGTTGCATAAACTCATCAAGTGGTTACATTGGTTAAGCACAAACACTTTAGTAAATGCAATAAAGAAAACTGAATTAAACAGCATTGCAACATGAGACCCACAATAGATAGTTGCATGCACAAGTAAAAAATGTATTATTCTAAGCTGGCCAGTAGAGAAGTCAAGGCCATGCAAATGCAAAGAAACTAAAAATCAAGTAATATAGTAGTCAAGAAACACATCAATCTGAAACGTGAAATTGCAGTACACCTCAAAACAATAGACTATAACTAAAATCCAACAAGAATTTACTGCTATGTAAATATCAATGAAGCATTCAATACCCGGTGGATTCAGCATGAAAAAAGCGAGCTTGTTCTTCTTTGCTTCCTTCATCAATGGACCACCAACCAAGAAGTCTGTAATATATAAAATAAATGGCAGCATGCGAAATAAACCGTCATGATAATTTCATATAAATTTGGTGCGTATAAACGACTACCAAAGTATTGAACGAAAATAGACCATTAAGTTCACAAAATATATATTACCTTGAGCCATGATGCAGGAACGCAAAGCAATCTTGGACTCGTGAGGAGATCGTGAGATACGTATTACTAACTGGTCCACTACGTAGTAGAAGAACAACCTTCTCTACTAATCTTGAAATGGCAAAAAGGACGCCAGCACCTTGTAAAAGGAATAGCGGCGAAAAGAGTGCAAATATTGGAATATATCGAGCACTAGGCGGCGTTCCCTGAAATACAAAATAGTGTTTAGGACTCTGGAAACTAGTCCAACATTTACGCACAACATAATATAGAGTCAATATTTATGTCTAAGCTCAAGATCTGAATAAGAAAGTGCTCAAGCGACAAAAGAAACTTCGCAACTTGCAAAGATACGAGCATGATAATAGCAAAGCAATGTAACACTATTGTTGGATGAATTATTGATAATTTTTCTTTTCTGGGGGCAAAATGTGCTCTAATTGTCCTTGAATGTATCATAGAGAATATTTTTTTCATCTAAACAATGGAATTGCTTCCGAAATTAGAGGAAAATTGTGTTGCGGTTTAATCTTTAGGGAAACCAAACTCCCCCAAAACTAACATCAACTTATCTAAATGTTCAACCCAAAAGTAGAAATGGTGCAGGCGATGGGTAATCTCAAAGATCTAATTATTTGTCACAATTCTTCTACAATGAAAGAAATCAAAGGTGACAAATTGGAAAACAAAAATTCCCAAGTTACCATTTGATCTCATCTATTCAATCATTTATTAAGCATAAAATTTTACAAGTAAGTGTTCAGAATAAAACTGTTCTTTCTCAAAGCTGCCTTTGTCGAAAGTCAGAACAGGTAGAAACAAATGGAGTAAAAGTTATAAAAATCCAATTGTAGGTGATAATAACTTCGACTCGCAAAGATGAATGCAGTTTTACGTAGGTAAGCTATATTATACGAATATTTATCAGCAGAAAGTCCAAAACCTCTAATACTTTGTTTAGCTTCCCGTCAGTTACACGATAAGGAAAACATCAACTAAATAAATAAAAAAGGGAGCAAACTGTCCTGGTAAAAGTAAGACCAAATCAAGACAGAAAAGAAATTATACAAATGTTCGCACGCCATATGCAGCAACCATCTAGAGATGTCCTATCTAATAATTAAAAAGAAAAATAGATCATCAGAAGGTTAAATACCTCTAAGCGCATGCAAAGCAAAATCTGAAAAGTTACTACAGGAATTTTCATTATATGACCTCCAATGTCCTGCAAGCCACATAATCTGTCCTGTTCATGATCCTCCAAGGAAGGAAGAACAAGACCACTATCCCAATCGCGATATCTAATTGCTGTAGAAGATGAGCATCCTTCTCCATGATGAGGCCGCTTGTGAATCATTGGATTGGACCACTTTGTGCAAACTAAAAAGGCAAAGCACTCTGCAATCCTGTACAAAAGAACATAGGTGTTAGAGAAGGTATAAAGGTTTTGACATAAGAAAATTTATCCAGAGGAAAAGCAGAGCATGTTACCCAAAATTTATAAATAAATCCCACCAGCCTAAAGCACCTACATCACCTGTAAGATGTGAAATGATTGTCATTAGCAAGTTGTACAACATAGCATAACTGTTCATTAATATTTAGCAAAGTGTTTCCAATCTCTACATTGGATAGGGCATATGACACAACCACTTTTTTCTAACTTTTCAATAGTACCCAAATGATTACTTTTCAATAGTACCCAACTGATTACTGTTCAACAGTACCCAGCTGATGTGATTAATAGTAGGGGCATAAATGAGCCGTTCTCGAGAGCTGAGTTTGGCTCGGCTTGAATATGCTATTGTGCCAGCTCAAGCTTTGTCTTGAGCTCGGTTCGAGCTGGAAATGGTCAAGCTCGAGCTCGGCTCGCCAAATTTCCGAGCTAGCTTGAACTCGGCTGGCTGGCTCATTTAAAGGTGGCTTAGCAAAGCCAAATAGCTTGATCAAAAACTAAGAGCACTTGAAAAGTTTTAAATTTTAAATTTTAAATTTAGATGTTAAAAACTTGAACCCACAACCTTAATATACAGAGAAGATATCAATTAACCACTCAAACTACTCACCTTTTGTAATAGTTAATACTAAATATTCCTATATATTTAACCAATATCAAGCTATTTCGCACCAAGCCCGCGCAAGGGCAAGGTAAGCCCATCTCGAGCTCGCCTCATTTAGTAAATCGAGCTCACAATTGGCTCGTTTAATAAAAAAGTGAACTCAATCTGAGCTGAAAATGAGCTAAAAGCTCTAGCTAGCTCGGGAGCTGCGAGCTTTCTTGATACCCCTAATTAAAAGAGAATTCACTGATGATGACTCACAATATCCTAATGCTGAAACATGGTCCATCACCAGAAACTCTACTTACCGGCCTGATTATTAGGTCAAACGAACTAATACAATCATTAGAGATTCATAGTAAATGAGAATAAATTCCAGTAGTCAATTAAAATTAACAAGACATAAATATGTGAGTGGGTGCATAGGGTATTCTCGTCCCCTCTACAGATACTCCTATGAAACTGGTGAAGACACCTTGATGCCGTTCAATATAGATCGCTCTTTTTTTTTTTTCAGTTCACAAACCTTTCAAAAAAAATTCATTTACGGAGTTGGCATTTAAGTTTTGAGTTTTAGTGATTTAATAACTAATTGTGGGTGTGCCATCCCAATGATGTTCTAGGAATTTGCGAAGATCCGTATCTTCTCCGAAATTATTTTGGTTTACTCACTGGTTTTTTAATGGGTTTTAGGAGCGGTTCAAGTTTGGTTTGAGTCTAGCTCTTAACCAATTGGTTTAGTTTACTTGTGGTAAATCCTTTCCAACTGGGGCCACGTCTGGTTAACTGGGCCTATATTCGGGTTTGGGTTCAATTAATATCTATTACCTACTAATCCCTAACCGGTCTAACTTGTAACTCAATTGATGAGCCTCTTTTCCTTGTTATTCCTAGTCGGACTCTCCTTCAGTTGATCTGTTATATAAAATGAAAAAAAAAAAAAAAAAAAAAAAAAAAAAAAAAAATCTTCCGTTTTGGGGAATTGATGATCAGCACCATTTTCCTTTTGCTGGAAACTCTGCTCCTCCTCTGTGTCGTCCTTGCTTTGGGCGATCTTCCTCCTGGTGTTGGATTAGGCCCTTTTCTTCCACTTCTTGCTGTCCCTAAATTTGGGCATTCCCTCCTCTCTTCACCTGCTTCCCTAGGTTACATTTTCTTCTCTTATACGCGCTTCTCTCCCTGTCGTTACCCTGCTGTCCCTGCTGCTGTTCTTCTCAATTCTAACCATTGGTAGAGATTGATCAAAGGTGATTTGTTAGAATTGTTTTGGACTAAACCGTATCTTATCAAGACTTCAATATTTTTATTTCTCGACGGTTCTTCTGAGATTGAAGAAGTCTTGAGGGGTCTGAGCATACCAATAGATTCTTCATTCCTAAATTTATTCATTTTCTTTTTCACTTTTTCCTCAGAATTGCATCAGAACATTTACTTTTCGCAATATTATAATTTTTTATTTGAGTTATTATATTTCCGACTACATCAATTTTAGCATCAGAGCTACAAAGCGACCTAATTAAATTTAGGTCACCAACTACTATATTCTTATATCTATCATCTATTATTAGGTTTGGAAGTGAAAAGTTAGGTGGAAGAAGAAAAACCATCTTTGCGTATGAAGATAACAGGGTAATTCTTTGTAACTTAACATTAGAAGATACAGAGGGAAAAGGCCTCAATTATATGAACACTATACATATATTCCTTCACAACACATATATTCCTTCACAACACAATACACAGATGAGTAATGACAAGTAGGTCAAGTGAAGAAAGATAGATCACAGATGTGAAAGAAACTCCACAATATAACAACAAAGTAGTTAGGAAGAGATTTTACCGCATAATTTAAGAAGCGTGAATGTAGTAGCAGCAACAAGAAACACCATTGAGATCGCAACCCAAAAGTGCTAAGACAAGTATTAATATAACATAAATAAGTCTAAGAAGTTACATAAAGAGAGAAAAAAGAGAATATAAGCTAGAACCATACTTTTATCTTAAAACTGTAATTTAAAAAGTCTCAGAATATTTTAAATCTGATTGACAGAGAAAGCATGATTCCAAATGCAAAGCTGAAAAGCCTATCACATGAATAGGTGAAAAGCAGCAATACAAGCAGCTATAAACGAACATTTGTGAAATTCAAAATCAATTATAGATAATGGTTGGATAATCCAACAAGTATACTCTCTTCATAAATAGTCTTGGGAATGCTTTTTGTGAAGCATGCTAGGAGCATACTTTGAGACTAATCTTTTATGTGCATGATTTGATCTCCTGCCTACTAAGATCACGCACTGCTTGATAGATTTTCTGTGGTGGGACCATGCTTTTAGGAAAAGTATTTCCCAAACTAGGCCTAATTTTAATAAACATTTCTGGAACTCAGACACAATATAACCAGCTAAGCATGGTACATGAGAATGCCGTGTCAAGCAAGTTCCACTAGTTATTCTTTTACCAATATGGTGTATTATCATGGTTATCTTCTACAGATTTACTAGATTTCAAATCCAAGAACCGCAATCAAAAAGAAAACTCAATTGTGAAGAAAGTACCAATTTTGTAGAACAATTTAATAGACATTTGAAAGAAAAAGAAAGCACTATACTATCATTAAAGCCCAGAAAGAATTTGTTAACAGACATCAAATTTCACAAATGAAAGCAAATAAAAGCAGCTTAAAACAATTAATAACGTGATGACTACATACATGCTGATGCAAGCAAATGAATATCAACTAGTAGAACAAAACTTACAGGAAGTGTCTCCCATATGGTTTCATCACTCATACTTTCTTCATCTCCAGGCATTAAAGCCCTACACATTCTGAATACATGGTGAAATGAAATATTAGACAGGAGATGGCAACATAAACAAAACTCCATAGAAGGCTTCCATTATCAAATGAACTGAAGGGTGATTATTTCTCCTTTTTCCTAATCTTTTTTATCTGTAAAATAGACTCTTCTCACAAGATAAAATTTTCAAACTGCATTTATATGTTTTGAATAGACAGTCTACAAAGTAATATCCAAAGAAAATGAAGATAGGCAAACCATTAAAGAAAGGCTACTCTCCTGGAAAACATGTTTACTACAGATTGTAAACAGAAGTTTCATTTATACATGTAAAAAGAATGAAACTAAGGTTTAAAGCAATGGGTTGGGTTAAACATGAAGTCTGTTAAAAGAGCTTCTGGCAAATTGAAATCCTAATAGCACTAAACTTGCTTATTTTCCTTCTTTTGGAGGACTTAAAACTCTAAATATCAATTAATGATAATCTAGCCCATAGTTCACCATATTTATTGTGTTATAAAGTAAACAATATAAACTACAGAAGTGCTGTTTAGTAAGATGCATTCACTTCAACACAGAAAAAGAAATTGTGCATTATTTTATTTTTAATCTTTCCCTCAATGATTTGAGGGCAGGAATAGCAACGGATAGAACCCCACATATATTTCTAAAAGTGTGGTATATCTCAGGTCCTTCTTTCCCGTTTTAGTTTGAGAAAAATAGTTCTTCCTTCCCTTGTGCTATCAAATGCACTGTTCCTCTTTTCTTACTCAAGTTCTTTTCATTAAAACTCACGATTCCTCTAAGAGCTCAGAGCTGTCATATAGTCAATAATCCCAAATGTCAAGGGATAAGAGATAACGAAACAATTAAAAAATAAAAGCAGACTTCCTAGTTCGGAAAGAAACTTCGATATGACAAAATTATGGCAACGAGGATCCCTAATTTTGTCACCACAGTTCTACACCATATAACCAATCTAAACAGCCCAAACGTAGCAGGAGTCTCTTTGAACATCTAGGAAGATAATTAAAACAGACTGAGGGATTCATCGAAATCAAAAGACAACTGATCAACCTAGTTTGCCTAAATGTAGGGCCTATTTTAATGCCAGAACAAGTTACATGATGATTATTTGCGCAAGAGAGGTTTGCTTTCGTGATCATACATAGAAGTTTGAATCCATAAAATGCAAGTCCTAATAAGCATGGCTTTTTAAGATACTGCACATCCACCTATAAGGTAAATTACCACGGCTTTAAAATTGGGATTATTTACCAAGGTTTAAAGTGCCGCCCCATGCCGTACGGCACGGGGCGGCACGTAAGGGGGCACGGTACAGGGGGGGTCTCGGACCCTCCCGCCGTGCCGCGGCACACCCCCGCATATTGCGCGATACGCAGGGGGGTGCCGCGGCACTGCGCCGTGCCGGCACGGTTTTTTTTTTTGTTTTTTGCTTTTTTGCTTTTGCTTTTTTTCTTCCTTTTGGGGTATCCGAAGCATCTTGAGTACCCCACAATCCCCAAAGATATTGCAAATCGAAGGTATACTTGTTAGGTAAGTCAAAAAATTTATAATTTAATTTTTTTGTTTATTAATATACGGGCAAATTTTTAATTTACATATCCGATCGGCCAGAGCCCTCTGCTTCCACCACTGACATCCATTTTTTTTCTTCACAAATTATTTTATCAAAATTTGTCACACCGCGAAACTTTTGGCAAATTAGGAGAACAAAATCGAACTCAATAAACAAATTTTGAGGCTTTTATTTTTGCGTTAGAAGATTGAAAATACTGATAAAATTAGACGCTAAATTAAATCAACTGATACTTAAATTTATTTAATTTATTTGTCATATAATTTATTGCTTAATTTTTTTGATAGATCTAATAATGTTTTGAAAAAATTAATTAAAAAATAATTTTTCAAATTATTTTTTTGTACTTTATAAAAGAAAGACTGTAATAAGGTCAAAAGAAAGAAAGAAAGAAAGATATCTTTGCATTTTAAAAATTCTAACCTATAAAAATTTCTATGCTGCAACAAGTATAGTTGTACTTTACATACAAAAAAGCTTACAAGTATGATAATTGATGAGTATAGTAAGCTATACATATCAAATATTCATAATTATTTGATTAAATCTTTCAAAATAACATTATAAGAGCTTATTGGAACCAAAAAAAGTGAAATAAGTCTGTGCCAAGGCGTGCCAGTAGGAGGCCATGCGTATCCATCAGCACGCAAGCGTACCATGTGTCGGCACGGAAGCGTGCCGGTGCCGTACCATGCCAGGCAAACAGCGGCACGCCCCCGTGCCACGGCACTTTAAACCTTGTTATTTACCCTATTTCCAGATGCCTTTTCACCCTTGGTCCTTCAGAGGATATATGCCCAATTAGCTATTCAATCTGTCCAACAGACTCAAAAGTTGACTGACAGGCGAAAACAAATGTCTTGGTGATTTTGCCCTTAATGCCCTTACCAGTGTAGTAATATTAGCCTGCCTATCTATTACCGCAAGTATCAGCTGAATGTTTACATGCATATCTAACACGAACAACATAAGGATTGGTCCAACTTTCATAACCAATTAGAGGGTTAAGACAACGTAGACCATATAAATTACCAATCCTTGTAAGCCAAATCAATCAACACACGAGGAAAAAATAAAATCCAACTTGATTTAACTAGCTAACTCAACCCACCAAAGATGATTCGTGATCTCCCACAGGAGACACTCGGATTTAGAATAATAGAAGGGGAAAGAAAAGAGATATTGGCCAAAATTAAACTTTGCTTCAATTTCATTAACTACATTGATTAAAAAGATTACAAAGGTCCTATATATAAGGACCAGAGTCCTACTCCAACTGGGACGGAATAGAATCCGGAATCCTACCCTGAATCAGAGTAGTGCTTCTCGAGATCGATACTTTCCTTTCATAGAAAGTCGGCGATAACATCATATCTAGAAAAAGCATCTCGAGTACATCAAAACTGACTACAAGACGAAATCCTAATTCCCTAGGGATAAGAAATTCACAGTTAAACTTTCTATGAATAGAAAGTCAAACTTTGACCACGATTTTGGAGTCCGAAATGCCATCAAAATGCCCTGAAACACGTACAAAAATTAGTAGTACAGAGTAGTAATTTCGATTGTGAGACCCCATGGGCAATGCGGATGTCTCGACCCAAATCAAATTCGACCACCCAAATCCTCCTGGGTTAAAAGAGCTGACATAAGGTCTGTTTGGCCTACTTTTGCTGAGCCAGAACAAGTAGTTGCTTCGAGCAGGGCGTTTGGAATCTAAATGACTTTTAGGCTTTTGCCGCAGTAGGCTGCAAGTACTTCTGCGGGAGGGCCAAATGCAGTAAGCTACGTCTCTGGAGCTTCTGCAACTAATAAGGCAAAATGCGCATGAAACACATAACTAGATAAATGATCTACTGACTTGCTTCCTTGCTTATTCTACCAGAATAAGATTAGGAACTAACAATGGCATCTATATATACTAAATCTTATGAAAGAGAAAAAAAAAAGAAAAGAAAAGAAAAGAAAACGATTGCAATTGAGTTGTGCAAGTTAAACGAATTTACCTGAAATTGTCAACAAGAATGATAATTTCAAACGCCAACAGCGGAAGGAAAACAATCTTTAAGTTAACAGAAGGGTGATTGCCAACTGCATATAAACACTTCAAAAGAAAATAAGGAAGAGCAAAAATAGAAAAGAATCAATTACTGTAAAACAAACATCAATGGTTGCTGACTTTTGGACCCAGCCATCCAACTTACTGTACCTATAAGCCAGATGTGGTGTGAAATAATAGGGTAAATTGCACTATGGATCCACAACCTTACTAGCATATTTCAGTTTGGCCCATCCTTTGAATTATCACAATCAGATTCCTAGCCTTTGCATTCCATTGCAATCTTAGGGCCCGTTTGGCAACTTCAAGTATTGAAACAGAGTTTTATATTCCGTTGTAATAGGTTGGTACAAAATCTTGTATACTCCAAAATTTTATACTCTATTTTTGAATGTTTGGATAAAATACTATATTTTTCACAGGATTGGAAAACAACTTTCATTTTAGTGCACAGTTGGAAAGCAACATTTTTTTTGTGTACAGTTGTAAGAGAACTTTTTTGGCTCAGCTTCAAACCCACTCTCCTTTCTTATACCCATCAACAAAAATCCATATTTTTAAACAAAAAAATAAACCCAAAATGGCAGAGGATGGATAGTCCATCCACTTCAGCATCTTAGGCTGCGCCGCGATTGCCCGCAAGATCCCTCGGGCCATCGCCACCTTCGGCCCCCCCTCCGCCACCGTCAATCTATCCGCCGTGGGCATACGCCCTCAACAAGGCCCACTACGATCGACCTCCGCCGTGGACAGCCACTCCTTCGACAAGGCCCGCATCCGCAGCTTCTTCTCCTCCCTCCCCCCACCCTTCCTTCCATGCGCGTGGTCGGATCAGACAACACCGTGCTCGACGACCCCATATTCCCACTGCACCATCTTCTTTTTCTTTGTTCCTTCTTTTTTTTTTGGGGTATCGCCCACAGAAGGGAGGGACGGAGGGAGAGCTTGTAGGTGCCATAAATCCACCGAGTCCGCCTCAATGGATAGGGATCGTTGAGAAAGAAAGAGAGAAAAGGGGAGAAGCAAGAAAGGATATGTTCAGAGTTTGGGGGTTTCGGGGGTGAGGGGCAGGGTTTTGGGAGCCCAATGAATGGAGTAACAAAAATGCAGATAACTCAGTGGATGTGTAAATTTCTCCAAAATTACTCTACTTGTAATTTTTTTGTCGTAAATCTTACATTTCTAAAAGTATCCAAATACCTATTTTGTGAAAAATCATTTGTTTTAACTACAGAGTATTTAACCCAAAAACTCTGTTTTTTTATGGTTGCCAAATAGGCCCACCCTTTAGAGTACATTACTTGGGTAAACTGAATTGAAATGCCCATGTAATCATTGTATGCAGAGCCCAAAAGGTATTTCTCTACTAGGTGGATATAATGTCCAATTTGATGGAGGAATTGAAGGAAAAGAGTAAGATCGAAATGCAAAGGTTACAAGTTAACTGAAGAGTGGAAACCAGAACAAGACCATGCTAAAATGGTTAGGACACTAGTGCAATACACCTGAAGAATACTCCAAAGAATTATAATAAACCACGTATCATGCATTTTTTGACTTACCACTGATGCTTTGGAGATATATACAAAGAAGCAGCTCGAATGCAACCAGCAATGGAGTTGCTACAATAGCATGACAAGGTGCCCACTGTATGTAAAAGCGAATATCATATCAGTGCACCGTGATGGATAATCTATCGCAAGATAATGAACCAAATACTTAGATTACTTGTGATAAAAATTCATCTAAAGCAGCAGGAATAGTCAAATCATACATGGCGACCATGAGGTAATGATGGAGCTGGCAAGGAGAATCTTCCTCTGGCAACAACAGCATGAAACAGCCAAAGCGGAGCAAAAATTATCCTGCACAGTTCAAGAAGTGGCATTGACATTAAAGTATTATTTTGCAACCCTGTAATTCAAAGAGCAGTTAAACAAACTCAATTACAATCGCATGTTGAGTTTCTTTTTATGACAGCTTCGGAACAGTTTTTTTTCTTTTTTTTTTTGGAGAGAGAGAGAGAGAAAGGTAGCAAGCTACCCGCTTCCTTCATTTTTTTAGAAATGAACTTAGGTAGAAATGTGAAGCAACTAGGCTTCAAACTTAAAACCTCGGGTAACAACCATCAAGCCCTTAGCCAACTGCACTACGTATAGTTGGTGATAGCTTAGGAACAGCTAATCACTAGATCTCTAAGTCTACTCATCAAAGTAAGTGCCAGATTAACAAAATATGCAGAAAGATTCACAATCTTGTTCAGACGCACATGATATCCAGAATGAATTGGTGAGTTTTTGGTTATTTAATGATTATGCGACTTTTAGATATTAAATATAGGTGCGAGAGTGTCCAATGACCTTAGCATAGGAGGAAAAAATTGTCTCAGTGTTACAGGTAAGTTGCACCACTGATCCAAGAACTATGCAACAGTTCACTAGGGGAGCCTGCAGTGCTCAAAGAAGTTGCCTTGTGTTTGCAACAAATGTCTGGTAATTTTCAGGCATTTTGCTACTAAGTAATCACACATTCAGATCCATCCGTTAAAAAAAAGACATTCTTAAGATTTAGAAAAAGAAATTATAATCAACAGGTGATACTCCATATAAATTATTCAATTCGTACATCAAACAATTAATATCCAAGCACTAGGCAATTGCAATTTGCACCCATATTTAGAGCTCAGTTTGGCAAAATGTGCTAGAGACTATTTTCAAAGTACATCAATATGAAAGCAAATGCAAGCACAGCAAAGCATGGTAAGAGATAGTTGTTATACAATAACCAATCTCACAAAAACTCCAACCCCCCCTTTCCCCTCCCCCCCACCAAAAAAAAGTCCCTTAACACTGACTGCATAAGAACAATCGAACTTTTTTGTTATTATCAATCATCGCATGTAGCTCATTCTCAAAATTTATTTGGTAAAAGCCATGGAGACCCCTCCACTATACGCTATTTTGGAATGTGACCCCTCAACACTTTGTTTCTTCTTTGGATCGATACCTCCTTTACATTTTTATTTTTTTTTAGTTGAGTAATTTCAGACAATTGAAATGGAAATTTTATTAAATAAGTTGGTGAAATCACATGTAAGTTGTATTTGGAAACACCCAAATTCACTGGTCAACTCAAATCAAACAACAATAATAGGAAACCCTCAGCACCTTGTTGTTTGATGAAACCTTTCCCTTCAATTGGTCCTTTTTCATGAAAAGGAGACATGAAATAACAAATCAAGCCTTTCCCTAAGATTTCAATTAGCTGTCCCGAATTCAAGTTGATTGTGTCTCAATTCTTCCCACAAAAGAAATAGTCAAATTAGCATTAATCAACCTCTTTAGCAAGTAGAATAGGAAATTCACACCAATTCTCCAACAATTAAAGCATCATCAGACAGCAAATTCAATTTAATTCACAAGCAAGATAAAATTGGGCACAAAAGGGTTAGAGTTAGGGTTAGGAAACCAAAACAGCTACAATTCATCAAACTAGGGTTAATCAGCTTATCTTACGTAAAATAGGAAATTTACACCAATTCTTCAGCATTACAGTATTGAACAGCAAATTCAAGTCAATTCACTTCACAAGAAAGTTGAAATTGGAGCATAAAAAGGGGTTAAGGTTAGGGTTAGAAAACCAAAAGAAACAGCTACACCTAATCAAATTAGGATTAATAGGCTTACTGTTGGCAAATAGAAAGTTACACCAATTATCTAGCATCAGAGAACGAATTCAATTCTATTCTATTCACAAGAAAGTCAAAATTGGGCAATAAGATAAGGTTAGGGTTAAAAACCAAAAGAAACAGCTATAATTCATTTAATTAAGATTAATCAGCTTATTTTTAGAAAGTAGAAGAGGTAGTTTCTAACAATTATCTAGCAACTAAAGCATTGGACAATGAATTCAATTCAATTCACAAGCAAGATAAACTTGGGGCATAGAAAAGGGTAAGGGCTAGCTCAGGAAACCAAATGAAACAACTAAAATTCATCAAATTAGGGTTAATCATCTTATTTTAGTAAGCAGAAGCAGAAATTTACACCAATGTTCTAGCAATTTAAGCATAGAACAACAAATTCAATTCAATTTAATTCACAAGCAAGTTAAAATTGGGGCATAAAAAGAGTTTAGTGTTAGGGTTAGAAAACCGAAAGAACAGCGAATTAGGATTAGTATGCCCCTTTTTATTAAGTGAAACAGGAAATCTACACCAACTCTCCAGCAATTAAAGCATGGAAGACGAATTCAATTCAAATCAATTCAGAAGCAAATTGAAATTGGGGCATGTTAGGGTTAGGAAACCAAAAGAAACAGCTGCAATGCATCAAATTAGGTGTTAATAGGCTGAACTTTTAGCAAGTAGAAGAGGGAAGTTACACCAATTATCTAGCATTGGACAACGAATTCCATTCAACTCTATTCACAAGCAAGTTAAAATTGGGGCACAGAAAGAGGCTAGAGTTATGGTTAGGAAACCAAAAGAAGCAGCTATACTTCATCAAATTAGGGGTTAATCAGCTGCCTTTTAGTATGCAGAACAAGAAATATATACGAATTCTCCAGCACTTAAAGCATTGGACGTCAAATTCAATTCAATCAAGAAGAAAACTAAACTTCAGGCATTAAAAGAGGTTAGATTCAGGATTAGGAAACCAAAAAGGAAACAGCTATAAAATCGTCAGAGTAACATTAATCAGCTAATTTTAGCAAGCAAAACAGGAAACTGGCAACAATTCTTCACCAACTAAAGCACTACACAACAAGTTCAATTCAATTCACAGGCAAGTAAAAATCGGGGCATAAGAATGATTACAGTTAGGTTTAGAAAACCAAAAGAAACAGCTATAATTCATAAAATTAGGGTTAATCAGCTTCTTTTTAGTATGCAGAACAGGAAACTAAGACCAATTCGAATTCAATTCAATTCAGTTCACAAACAAATTCAAATTGGGGGCATAGGGAGGGGTTAGGTTAATGGTTAAGAAACCCCGAAAAAAAAAAAAACTACAAATTAATCAACTTTTACTAAGCAGAAGAGGAAATTTACACCAATTCTCTAGAAATTGAAGAATTGGACGACAAATTAAGTTCAATCAACAAGAAAACTAAGATCAGGACATAAAATGAGGTTAGATTTACGGTAAGAAGAACAAAAAAACAGCTATACAGACGTCAAAGTAGGGTTAATCAGCTTAATTTTCAGCAAACAAAACAAGAAATTTACACCAATTCTCCAGCAATTAGAGTAAATTAAAGCATAATAAGGGGCCAGGGCTAGGGTTAGGAACCCAAAAACAGCAGCAATGAAATCATCAAAGTAGGGTTAATCAGACGAAACAGGTAACTTACACCCATTCTCCAGCTACTATACCACTGCACGACGAATTCAATTCAATTCAATTCAATTCAAAGGTTCAAATTGGTGGGTAGGAAAGGGGCTAGGGTTAGGGTTAGGGCTAGGGTTTTGGGGAACTGACCACCAGGAATAGGAGGTTCGGCGGTCGATCTTGAGGGCGAGGAAGAGCGTGAAGCAGAAGAGGAGGCCGTGCGCCACCACCGCCTGCGCCGACCTCCCCACGCTCGTCCACGTCATCGCCCGACGCCGCTGCATCCTTATCCTCTTTTCCTCCGCTCTATTTCGCTCTCTCTCTCTTTCTCTCTCTATTCCTCGCTTCCTCCGGATAACGGCGAATAAGTACGGGGAATAACTCTGGAGCGACGGGATAAACAAAATTAAAATAAAATTAAAAAAAAACTAATAAACCCTCGATGTGGAGGTGGTGGATATTTGGTGGGGGGGTTGTTTTCTTTGGGTTCTTGGAGAGGGTTTGAGCTTCGCTTGCACGTCACAGGTAAAGGAGAGAGAGAGAAAGAAAGAGAGGTTCGAGAAAATATTCCGGGAACGCAGTGCGTGAGTGCACCCCTGCACCGCGTGCTCATCGGCCGTTGATCTGAGAAGGAGAGGGGATGGACGGTGGATAGAGATAGACCGGGCGCAGGAGATAGATGTGATCTATATCACGTCATCTATATCCAACCAATAAAATTACGATGAAATAAGTGAGAGGTCACGTGACTGTCACATTTTAAAATATTTTCTGGAAGAGGTGGGCCCACCGAGGTGGGTGGTGGACCGAGGTGGCGCCGCGGAGCGCGTTAACACGTCGGTGACTCGCTTTCGTTGCGGCAGCGCGGAACGTCACGAGCGGAGAGGGGGAGAGTGGGCCCCAGCCCCCACAGGGCTCCACCAATGAGAGAATCACGTTTTATATCACGGTGAGGATGTGGGACCCACATGCCAGTCGACCTTGGTGCGTATGCATTAGCGTTGCGCTGTAGGATTCACGTGGGAGTGAGTGAGGCTTCCTGATTAAGACTAAAATTCGCGTTGGACTCGTATTTAGTATATCTGTTTAATAAATGAGCCGATTACAAGCTTATTTATCCTAAATGAGCTGGATACGAACGCATCTTAGCTCGCTTGTATTTGATTTAATATAGCTCAAAAATAAATAAATAAATAATATGTAGATATTATTTTAAAATTGATATCTAGCAAATTTAAATATTATTTTTAAGGTTTTTACTTTTTTTTAGTATAAATTTTAAAATTTAATACTAATTAATTAACCATACTAAGAGCAAAAGTCAGCATTACTAATAATAAATTAATAATAATACTAATTATAGTTAGCATTAATGTTTTAGGATAAATTACACTTTTGTTCCTCAAATAATGAGGGGCGTGACATTTTGGTCCTCATGTTAATTTATTATAATTTTTAACTCGAACTATATAAATTCTTGTAATGAAGTCTGACAACCCAATTTGGTTGGCTAAGAGACCCTTTGGTTGGATGCAATTGTAAAAACACGGTAGTTCAGTATGCATGCAGTTGAAAATGCAGCAATTATATTTACATAGATTTTGTTTAGTTGGATATAGTAGAAAGTGCAGCAACTATAGATATTTTATTAGGTTATAAGGACCGTTAGGCCTAAATTTTAGAAACTAATTTCTGCAGAATTGATTTCGGTTTGGAGAATTAATTTTAGTTAAAAGTTGTAAAGCGTTTGGCTGAGTTTAGATGAAAATCGATTTCTCTGAAAATATTTTGCAAAATTGTTTGTCAAATTTTTTGATGTTCGCAAATAATAATTTATTTACTAAATTTTATTTTAAAATAATTTAAATTTTGAATTTAAATTTAAAATTTTAATTTAAAATTTAAAATTTAAAATTTAAAATTTAAAATTTAAAATATAAATTTACAATTTACAATTTAAAATCAGAAAAATTTGAAAATTTAAAATTTGAAATTTTAAAATTTTAAAATTTTAAATTTTAAATTTTAAATTTTGAATTTTAAATTTTAATTTTAAAATTTGAAAAATTGAAATTTGAAAAATTAAAATTTAAATTTTAAAACTTAAATTTAAATTCAAAATTCAAAATTTAAATTTTAAATTTTAAATTTTAAATTTTAAAATTTAAATTTTAAATTTTGAAATTTGTAATTTAAAAATTTTAACATAATTTTTAATAAATTCTAAAAGTTTAAACTTTAAATTTCGTCTTAAATTTAAAATTTGAAATTCAAAATTTGAATTTTGAAATCTAAAATTTGAGATTTGAAAACTTAAAATTTAAAATTTGAAAGTTAATATCTAAATTTGAAATTCTAAATTTTAAAATTTGAAATTTAAATTTTTATATTTGAAATTTAAAAATTCAAATTTAAAATTTAAAATTTAAAATTTGAAAATTAAAATTTTAAATTTGAATCTAAAATCAAAATAAAAATTTAAAATTTGAGTCCAACATGAGAATCAGATTTAGGCAATGAGGTTTCCAAACGCTCTATTAAGCCAAAAATTACTTTTTGGCACAAAATTACTTTTCAAAGTTAGGCCAAACACTCATTATATATGATTCGCAAGTGCATTTATAAAATTTTATCATCTATCTATTATTAACTCTATACTAAAGGAGAAGCCAAACGGGGCTTCTCCTGCGTCCACCTCAGCAGAGGTGGTGGGCCCCGCCAAAAAATATATATATATATCTTTCTCTCTCTCTCTTCCCTCTCTCTTTCTATATTTTTTTGCACATGGCCTCTCTCTCAGGATGAATTTACACTTCTCCTGCGTCTTTCACATCAAGTGGGGCCCGCACATGTGCAACCCATTTCTCTCCTTTGATCTGGTGCATCCCCCTCTCAGATATTTTTCTATCTTTCTTCCTCTCCCATCCTTCCCTCTCTCTCCCATGCTTCCTCAGATCTGGTGCATACCTCAGATCTGAGGTACCCTATTCCCCCAACTCCACTGAGGATGGGAACCGATCTCGATCTCGCTCTCGATCTCACGGACGCGGAGGAAACCCTAGATTTTTGATCCGTCGAGGTCGCCGCGGAGATACCATGGCCGGGATCCGCGTCTCCATGGACGTCGGAGGCTACGGGGTCGTCGTGATCACCCTCTCCAACTCCCTCGTCAACGCGCTCTGCATCCCGCGAGTAATCATGACCTACCCCCATTTTTTTTTCTCCCTTTTTTTGTTTGGTGTTCTTATTTGAGGTATGTAGCTTAATTGGAGTTGAGAACCCGTGCTTTGTGATCTGTAGGTTTTTTTCCTCTTTTGATATGTTGGTCTTTTTCCCTTTTTTTTAAAAAAATAGTTTATTTCTTTCCTGATTTATTTTTTTTTCATGGGAAATGAGCTCGATAGCCTACTGAATTATAATTTTTATCTAAGTAATCAATTTATTGCAAAAATTCTCAACTAAGTAATCAGCTTGAGCTCTTTTCCCATGAACTCCTCTCTCTCTCTCTTTCTCTCTCTCTTTCTATTTTTTTCCCTGGTCTTCATATTTGACGTTTGTGGCTAATTGGAGGGGAGAATCTGTATATGATGATCCATATTTTTCACCCCAATTTTTTTTCCTCCTAATTTTGTTCATTGGAAAAGAGCCCGAGAGCCTTGAAGTATAAAAATCTTAAAATTTTCAACTAATTAATCAATCGATTGTAAAATTACTCAGCTTGACCCTTTTCTGTTGTTGCAGTCAGCGCACTATTCTCAAGTGATAGAAAAATTATAATATTATTTTCTTAAATTTCTAAATTTATTTAAGGATTTGTAATATGACTCGGTTAAGGTGATCTATTAATCTAGGGAAAGTTTCAAGTGGTGATTTCATATATTTTCACTCTAAGTTGGCCGTTTACTGACACTGTTAAGAGAACTTGACAAAGTTCATAATAGGTGGTTGGTTCATTAATTGTTGTTTGCTGGTACATTTAAATATTTTTAGTTTAGGATTGTAGCAATCGACCCTAATTTGCAGACCTTTACTTTTTCCTTTTTTAAAAATCTGTTTATTGTTGTTATGTTCCTGATTGGTGACTTCTGGTGGATGCAGTTATCTCTGGATTGAAGGAGAAGTACACTGAAGCGATGAACAGAGGTGATGTCAAAGCCATCGTGCTAACCGGTGAGCTCTCGAGTCTCTGATTTTGTAAAATGGTTCATTAGTTGTTGTTTGGCGGTACATTTTAAATGTTTTTAGTTTAGGATTGTAGCAATCGACCCTGATTTGCAGACATTTTCTTTTTCCTTTTTTTTAAATCTGTTTATTGTTGTTATGTTTCTAATTGGTGACTTCTGGTGGATGCAGTTATCTCTGGATTGAAGGAGAAGTGCACTGAAGCGATGAACAGAGATGATGTCAAAGGCATCGTGCTAACCGGTGAGCTCTCGAGTCTCTGATTTGTTTTTGCGCTGTTTAATTTGGGGATGTTACGGCTTTGAACTGGAGGTTAGTTATGGAGAGGATTTTGAAGTTGTTGGTAACTAAGAATTAGACAAAAAGGTGATCTTTTGTTGTTCAGATGAAAATATATGGTAGGCAACACTTTGGTATACTTATTGTTTGATTGGCCCAAGCTGCTTATGGAGAACTTATTATTATTTTCCGATATTGACAGACCATTTTTATGTTGTGGATTTGTAATTTTTATTCTCCAGATAAATTGAGAAAACTGATGATGTTTGGAAAGTTACATTGATAGCACAAAGAATAAGTATCGTTAGCTTTTTCTTCCCACGCTTTTCTCCCATATTTGTCCAGTTATATTCCTAGATATCGAACATGTAGCTGTTTTGGTATCTTGTGGGATATTCGATTAGGATTTAATTTTATCCGATCCAATTTCTTTATTTTCTTTATTTTTTTACATATTGTTGGTTATTATTACTCTAGGGTTTCAACTATTTTTTATTTTTTTGGCCCCATTGAGATCCCAAAGTTTACTCTCATTCTTACTTTTTTGCAGGAGATGAAAAGGCGATCTACATACTCGCGAATGTTAGAAATGTTCCCTGCTCGCAGTAGCCGTGGCGTACTTGAATTCGAGGATGAACTTAAACTTCAGAAACTAAAATTACACCCACCGCAAACTACTAACTTGACTAGATAAATAAAAAGATATTGTATGTCTCTGCGCTGCCAGTGCACTGGGCCTGAAAGATAAGCTCAGATTTTATGCTGCCACTGCACTTGGACTCAAAGATAAACTCAAATTTTTGGGACTGACGATGTCAACATACAAGTGATGAACTTAAGCTTCATGAAGCAAGATTACACGCACCACGAACTACCAACTTGACTAGATAAATAAAAAGGTATTGTTATGTCTTTCTGCTGCCACTACACTGGGACTCAAAGATGAACTCAAATTTTGCCCTGCCGCTGCACTCGGACTCAAAGATAAACTCAAATTTTGCGCTGCCGCTGCACTGGGACTCAAAGATAAATTCAAAATTTGGGAATCTAGAATGTCACTTCCTCGTCGAATATTTAAAATACAATAATCACCATTTTGAAAATGTTTCGTGAAGGTATAGGCTTAATATGATTGTTGAAGATCATACGGCCAGTACACAATTCACTATTTTTGGGAGGGTGGCTCAAGAATTACTACATAGTTCTGCGCAACAATTGCTACTTACAACAAACGGAGACAATAAAATATTGCCCCTTCCAATAAAGAAGATTATTGGAGAAATCCATGCTTTCCAGGTTATTCCTGATTTTCAGAGATCAGATATGAACCCTCATTCTTTTAAAGTTACAAAGATATTTTATTTGAATTGTCTTGGTAATAAAGAGGATCATATTACAAAGGAAGTTAACAGCACGGTTACTTTCGAGAATCAACTTATTATGCCTGATAAAGAAAATGCTCAAGTAGAAAATACTATTGGCGAATATGGTCCTGCCGGAAGCCAATCCAGGTATAATTACCGAACAAGTTAAGAACTTATTACGATTTAATTTCTTATTTTTTCAAAAAAATTTATTGACTTACAATATCTTGTCAAGCAGCGATAGTGGTTTACCTATTGAAACATCTGGTGTAGCGAAAAAATCGCGTTTGTACGTATTACTTTTTTTAATTATTTTCCTCATTTCTTATCCCACCGTGTATATATATTTCTGAGATTTCATACTTATGCAACTCAAAGACCGAAGAAGGGACAAGCAGGGTTAACACCTGGAAGAAATCAAGCGAAACAGATAGGCCATAATTTGGAAAACTATGTTATCTATTATATTTCCATTAGAAATGACATTATATCATATTAAATAATCTGTATTATATATTTGGTTATATTACATAATATGAATGTTATATGTATCTCTATATTTTTCGATAAATAAATATAATAAAATAATCATGTTATTACCTTCCTGTGTTATTAGATCCCGTCGCGAAGCGCGGGCATTGCACTAGTTATATACTAAAGTGCTTAGGGTATTGTTCTTTTATTGATATGTGTCCGCCTCCAATAATCGGTGCACCCGATGCACCGTACACCACTGTTTGTGGACATATATATGGTCTATGGGGGACTCTCGGGTGCATCCGTGTACTTCGATTTAAGAGAGTTTGGACATGTGCCCGGCTCAAATACTCGGTACACCCGGTGCACCGTACACCATTGATTGTGGACATATGTATGGTCTATGGAGAACTCTTGGGTGCATCCGGTGTACTTCCATTTAAGAGGGTTTGGAGGATGACACGTGTCTCCCAAAACCCTCCCCTCCTCTCTCTCCCCCTACACACATATATATATATATATAGAGGGTTTTAAAATTTTATATTATAAAATTCCAAATTTTGGATATCAATATTTTGACTTCCAAATTTCAAATTATATATATATATATATATATATATATATATATATATATATATAGAGAGAGAGAGAGAGAGAGTCCGGCTACTATGCTATTAATAGCACGAAGCACTTGGTGCTACCAAGTTTTCCGCCGTTAGATCTACCATTTTGATCATTTTCACTAGTTAGATCATACTATTCAACCAACCACTCACTCAACCATAGAGGGCCCGCATCATCCTAACCGCACATCTCTTAATCCAATGGCCAAAAACTTGGTAGCACCAATGACTTGGTGCTATTAATAGTATATTAGCCTAGTTCTATATATATATATAGAGTTAGGCCTGAATACTCTTAAGAGTACGGAGCCCTCTGTACTCCCACGTCGTTTTTGATGTTGGGACTTCCGAATTGACGATCGGCTCCGTTAGACTTGATCTAGAGTATTTGAAGTACCTAGAAAATAAGTTTCGTGATTTTTCGATATCATGTGCTTGGTGATCGAAAGGGCTCAAAATCAACAATTTCAATGGTCGTGGTGAGCCGTTTGCAAGTTTAAGGTGTAAAATATCCAAATCACGTAAAAATTTGATAGAAAATTTTTTATACTATATAAACAAGATCAATATCTTTGATCCAAAATTTTAGAGTCATATTATTGAGGATCAAAATGGCAACCTAAGAGGGGGGGTGAATTAGGTTTCTAAAATAAAATGTTAAATAATCAAGTAATTTAAAAACTCGAAACAAATAAAGTGAGAGAAAGTGAGGAGTTAGAGAAATGCAAACTCAAGAAGCACACAATCGATTTGTTTCGAGGTTCGGCACTTTGCCTACGTCCCCGCCAACTTCTCAACACAAGAGAACGTTGGATCTCCACTAAACGATGCTTTTGCGGGCAAGCACCAAGCCTTCGCACCAACACCTTCTTCTCTCAAGAAGGTTACACTTTCAAGCTTCAACTCTTTTCTTTTCTCTCTTTTACAAGATGATATCTCACTATCAATTACACTCAAGTTTAGAGAGAGGATTGAGGGCTTAAGAGTATTAAAAATACTGAAGTATATAAGCTCAATTGGACTTTGGAATCCCTGCTGAGAAAGGCCTCAAGACTATCAATTTATAGCCTCAGCTGCTCCAGACCGTTGCACTTTCGGGCGCCCTAAACATGACTTTCGGGCGCCCAGATGTTGAGCACGCGCACTGCACAACCAGCGGCCTGTCAGACCCGTGCGCCGCTTTTCTGGATCCGTACATTCGGGCCTCCAGAAATTGTGGGCGCCCAGATCACGCGCACTGCACATCCAGCGGCCTGTCAGACCCGTGCGCTGCTTTTCTGGATCCGTACATTCGGGCCTCCAGAAATTTGTGGGCGCCCAGAACATGTGCGTCGGTTTTCCTGACACTGTCAGACCACGCGCACCGTTTTCTCTGAGCAGAACTTTTGGGCCTCCAAAAGTTTGTGGGCGCCCAGAACATGCGCGTCGACTTTTCTGACACTGTCAGACCACGCGCGCCGTTTTCTCTGAGCAGAACTTTTGGGCCTCCAGAAGTTTGTGGGCGCCCAGATCAGGTGAAGAAGTTTCTGGACCACCCAAACAGCAAACAGACAGGATCCACAAAACCTGAGCAGAACTTTTGGGCCTCTAGAAGTTTGTGGGCGCCCAGAACATGCGCGTCAACTTTTCTGACACTGTCAGACCACGCGCGCCGAAATTGCTGATCAGGAACTTTTGGGCCTCCAGAAGTCAACTTGTGGGCGCCCACTTTCTCAGGCACGCGCGCCGCCTGCGCAGCGCTGCTGTCAGAACTTTCTGACCGTTGCGTCGTACTGTCCGGAACATCAAACCTGTCAAGTCAAACATTCGGGCGCCCGGAACATACAATTCGGGCGCCCAGATCATAAACCATTCTGGACCACCCAAACATCAAACCGTCAGGATCCAAAATCAACCAAGATTCGGATCCACGTTTAGGGCGCCCAGATCAGAGTCCAAAACACAAACTTGACAGAAAATAGTTTTTGAGAAGTTTTGAATATTGTTTGAAGTCCCATGTGCTTTAGATGATTAAAAAGAGTAAGTTAAAATATAACTCGACATTTCATAATTTAATCTTTAAAGCACAATGTTAAAAGGTGGAGTAGAGAGAAATTTTATCTACTAGACAAGGTAGCTTCAAGTGGTGAAGCTTAGTGCTAGAGGATTGCCCATCTTGAGTCCTTTTGAAGATAGAGAAGTCTAAACACAAAACTCAAGATAAAAGATTAGTTCAATAATTGTAATTATTTGTTATCATCAAAATCTAAAGAATGATTAGGGCCACTAGGCCAACAATTATCACATTTTGTGAGATTTTTATTTTCAGCCGTTGATTTTGAGCCCTTTCGATCACCAGGCAAATGATATCGAAAAATCGCGAAACTTATTTTATAGGTACTTCAAATACTCTAGATCAAGTCTAACAGAGCCGATCGTCAATTCGGAAGTCCCAACATCGAAAACGACGTGGGAGTACGGAGGGCTCCGTACTCTTAAGAGTATTCTAGCCCAACTATATATATATATATATATATATATATATATATATATATATATATATATATATATATATATATGGTTTTAAAATTTTATAAAATAAAATTTCAAAATTTTGGGTATCGAAATTTAAAATTTTGATATGTTTCAATTTCAAAGTTTCAAATTTCAAATTTTATATTTCAAATTTTAAATTTTAAATTTTAAATTTTAATTTATAATATTTATTCCCAAATTTTAAACTTCAAAATTTAAAATTTTAATCCCTAAACTCTATAAAATTAATTAATTAATTTTATATATAATATAATTAATTTATTTTATTAATAATACACATAATAAATTAAATAATAAAAAAATAATCTGATAGATACAATTTAAATCACGTAAAATATCGATGTAAAAAAAAATACAGAATTTAAATTTCAGGAGTAAGATTTTAGAAATGTAGTGTGTGTGTATATATATATAATTAATTTTATTAAATAATTTTTTTTCTACTATTTTGTTTCCCTTTTATTTATTGATTTTTTAAAATTATTTTGATAGATTTATCTCAAATCTTTTTCACATAAATCTTTATAAAATAAGTTGTTATATAAATTTACGTTACACATGTACCAATTTTTATGCTTTTTATTTAAATAGATTTAATCATTAAATCATTTTATATAACTTTTATTTAATTAACAATTAGACTTATAAAACTATATAAAAATATAAAAAAAAAAAAAAAACTAAAATTTATTACGAAAATATTTTTTATATCCGCAGCATCGCGCCGGTATTTCACTAATTTTATTTATGAGACAGTGAGATTATCCCCTATATGAATATATATATATATATATATATATATATATATATATATATATATATATATATATATATATATATATATATATATATATATATATATATATATATATATATATATATATATATATATATATATATATATTCCATTTGGAAGATTATTATGGAGAAAAGTTTACTGTTATTAAATGATACTCTCTCCAACTACTGCTTCAATTGGAACTACGACCACATTTGGCGTAGTTTCAACTACTGCATTTGAGCCTCCTCATGTAATTCCAATTGCAATAGTTGCATTCAAATATATGAAACCAAATGGCAAATTTAGATTTGCATGTAGTTATAATTACAGTGCAATTGCAAATATCTGCAACCAAACAATCCCAAATATTAATGTGTTTTTAGTGTGGAAGTGATGTAGCAATGTTGTGATTGATGATGCGATAATAATTAAGATATTACATAATTTCTGCATCAATAATTCATCAAAATTTAGCTTGTGACACCCCTAAGATTTGGAATGGTCCTATATATGAGATATAATAGGGTTAGATATCCTAACCCGACTATAACATTTTGGGCGGTGACTAGGTTCAAGAGGTTAAGAAGGTTAAGCGTGCTAGAGCTAGAGTAGTTTTAGGATGGGTAATCTCTTGAGGCTACGTTTGGTTCAGGTATAAGTAAGAACTGTTTATTCCAGGAATATGTACAAGTTCAAGTATAAGCAGGAACTAGACCAATTTTGCGTTTGGATGAAAATTGGGTTGTTCCTGAGAATATGGTAAATAGTGTTTGGATGGTTAGATTGGAACAGAAAGAATAAGAGTTATAATTTTAAATTAAAAATATTTTAGCTTATTAATTAATATCAAAATATTAATTAAAAAAATTAATAAATTTATTAGCTATGAATATTGTATAAGATAATAAAAATATATTAATTAATTAATTATAAATAATAATTTAACTTTTTAATTAGTTAGTAAATTATTTTAGTTATATAACTAGTAAAAAATTAATTACATTAATAAAAATATTAATGGTTGATCAATATAAATATTAGTTTGTGGATAAACACACTAAACTATTAATAGTTACTTAGCTAATTAATTATAAATAATAAATAAATAAATAAATTTATTATTTAAGAAATGGATAATGATTTAAATATATTAATTAGATTAATTAATAATTTAATACCATAATTAAAATAAAATTTAGACTTTAATTAACCTTATTTCTACTTGGGAACAAGCTTGTTCCAGAAAAAAGGTGGAACAACAGTTCCAGCCTTATACCGAATTATACCAGCTTATTCCAGGGATCCGAGAACTATTGTTCTCGGAGGCGAAAAATTACGTTTGGGAACAAAGAGGGGAACAAGGGTTTATTCCCCCCCTTGTTCCCCAACCAAATGCTACATTGGGAATTACCCAAGAAGTTAAGAAGGTTAAGTGTGTTAGAGCTAGATGGGTGACCTTCTTGGAAAAAGGGGCGTCATAGTTGGTATCAGAGTCAATCCCCAGCCGAAGGTGTGAGATGAGTCTCAGCTGCCTGGTGCTTGTGATGCTTGAGCCTGACGAGAACGTCAGGACTTAAAGGGGGGAGAAGTGTGACACCCTTACGATTTGAAATAATCCCATATATGAGATATAATAGGACTAAACATTAAACTCAGTTATAGTATTTTTGGCGGTGGTTAGAGACCCAAAAGGCTAAGAAGATTGAACATGGTAGAGTTAGAATAGTTCTAGGATAGATGACCCTCTGAAAATTAGGGCAGAACTTATTTGAACTATAGACCATTTTGAATCGACTAACCAATCTTTCGAAAATTGATTTTAAAACCCAACCTTTCAATTTGTTTGATTTGAGTCAGTTAACGAAGCTTTAACTTTAGAATTTAAACTAATTATTTATTTTAATACATTTATTACTTTAAAATTTAAACTAATTTGAAGTCATACTATCATTGACTAACTCAAATCAAATTAATTGAAAGATTGGATAGTAAAATTAAAATTCTAAAAAATTAAATAGTTGACTCAAAATTGTCTATAATCTACATAAGTTGAATATATTTTTACCTAATATATTTAGCTACAATCTGCTCGGTTTTTTTTTTTTAACTAGTATTATTATATGTCGGCTCTATGATGTTGAGGACAGTAGTTGGGTCATGGATAGGGCTGGCAAATGAGCGAGCCGGCTCGTGTTCGACTCGCGTTCGGCTCGATATTCGGCTCGCTCGAGCTCGACCAGAAATTAAATGAGCCGAGCTTGAACAGAAAAAAAAGCTCGAAATTTATTTCAAGCCGAGCTTGAGCATTACTGGGCTCGCTCAAATTAGGCTCGAAAAACTCGAATATATATATATATATATAGAGTCTGGCTATGGTGCTTGTAAAAGCACCAAGCACTTGGTGCTTGTAATTTTTCCACCGTTAGATTTACCCCTTTGATCATTTACACCCGTTAGATCATACTATTCAACCAACCACCCACTCAACCCTAGGGGGCCCACATCATCCTAACCGCACATTTCTTAATCCAAAAGCTAAAAACCTATAAGCACCAATGACTTGGTACTTTTAAAAACATGGGAGCTCAATTATATATATATATATATATATATATATATATATATATATATATATATATATATATATATATAGTCTGGCTACTATAATATTGATAGTATCAAGCGCTTGGTGTTATCGAGTTTTCCGCCGTTAGATCTACCCCTTTGATCATTTTCTTCCGTTAGATCATACTATTCAACCAATCACTCACTCAAACCTAAAAAAATACTATCATCCTAACCGGGGACCACTATCATCCTAACCGCACATCACTTCATCCAAGGGCCGAAAATCTAATACTTTCAAGTGCTTGGTACTATTATCTAATAACCTAATTAGGCTACTATACTCTAATAGCCTAATTAGCCTAGCCAAGCACTTGATGCTATTAGATTTTCGGTCCTTGGATGAAGTGATGTGCGGTTAGGATGATAGTGGTCCCCTAGAGTTGAGTAGGTGGTTTGTTGAATAGTATGATCTAACGGTGAAAATGATCAAAAGGGTAGATCTAACGGCGAAAAATTCGATAGCACAAAGCGCTTGGTACTATCGATAGTATAATAGCCGGACTCTATATTAATTATGTATAATAATATATATTATATATTTTAATCATATGTGCATAGAGTTTAGATTATTGGGTATATTTGCTGGCCCACAAAACCAAACCAACAAAATTATACTCTAATTGCTCTCTCCCTCTCTCTTTCACTTACTCGCAGAGTCGTTTCCCCTAATTTTTTTTAAAATATTATAATACCCAATTTCATGCATTTATTTTGTTTGTTTAATATTAGACATTTTTTGTATCAAATTTTAGATAATATTTTATAAAAATTAAACTATAGATCGCATGATGTTAAGAATTTCAAACGGCTCGTTTAGGGCTCGAGCTCGCTCGACTCGAAGTTAGGCTCGTTCGAGCTCGGCTCGAATTAATTTCAAGCCGAGCTTGAGCCTAAATTTAGGCTCGAAATTAATTTCAAGCCAAGCTTGAGCTGAGGTAAGCTCGCTCGAGCTCGGCTCGTTTCCACCCCTAGTCATAGACGCATGCCAAGAGTGCTAACGTGCCATGTGGAATTACCAAAGTATTAATTACTTATTTATAAAGACAACATTGTGGCTACCCAACGCATTTCCTTTTTTATTTTTTTGGTAAATTACACTTTTGGTCCTCAAACTATTAGGAGGGTGACACTTTGGTCTTTATTTTTAATTTATTGTAATTTTTTATTCGAATTTTTTGAATTATTACAATCAAGTCCAACAACCAATTTAGTAAGTTAAATATTGACAAATTATTGATGTAGAAGTTATATAATATTTTAATTATTGTCGCATCGTCAATCACAATACTTTCGCATCACTTCTAAACCAATAATTTGCCAACATTTAGAGCCCGTTTGGCATAAATTCTGGAAAAATAATTTTTGCAGAATTATTTTTGGTTTGGAGAATTGATTTTGGTTAAAAGCTGTAGAGCATTTGGCTGAGTTTAGATGAAAAGTAATTTTTCTGAAGTGATTTTGTAAATCTGTTTAGCAAATTTTTTTTTGATGTTGGCCTATAACAATTTTTTTACTAAATTTAATTTTACAAAAATTAAAATTTGAATTTAAATTAAAAATTGCAATTTGAATTTAAATTTTAAATATCAAGTTTTAAAATTTGCCCAAAAATTTAAATTTTGATATTTTAATTTAAAAAATAATTTTATAATTTGAAAATTTGAAAATTTAAATTTAAATTTTAAATCTAAATTTAAATTTTAAATTTCAAATATAAAATCCAAAAATTTAAAATTTAAAATTTAAAATTTAACATTTGACAATTTAAAATTTAAAATTTGAATATTGAAAATTTAAAACTAACAAATTAAAATTAAAATTAAAATTTATATTTAAAAATTAAAAATTTTAAAATTTGTATTTTTATAATTTGAAATTTATAATTTGAAAATTAAAACTTATAATTTTAAAATTTTTAATTTTAATTTAAATTCTATAATTTTAAAATTTAAATTTTATCTTAAAATTTTAAATTTTAAATTTTAAATTTTGAATTTTAAAATGTAAAATATAAGATTTAAAATTTAAATTTGAAATTTAATATCTAAATTTTAAATTTTAAATTTTGAAATTTTAAATCTAAAAGTTAAAATTTGAAAATTAAAAATTCGACTATATATTTAAAATTTAAAATTAAAATTTGAACTTAAATTTAAAATTTGAATCTAAAATAAAAATAAAAATTTGAAGTTTGAGTCCAAAATCAGAATCAGTTTTCAAGAAATAGGTTTTAACTGCTTCTGATGTTGGGCCTCAAAAAGTAGAAAACTGATTCTAAAAATCAGAATCAGATTTTGAAAACGAGGTTGCCAAACGCTCTATTAAGGCGAAAATCACTTTGGGCCGAAAATCACTTTTCAGAAGCTAGGCCAAATATGAAATTGTAGAAATTGCAATAAATCAAATAATTTAAAAAGTTGCAATAATTTAAAAAGTTCAAGCATGAAATTGCAATAAATCAAATATTTGAGGACCAAAGTGTCACACTCCTCCTAGTTTGTGGACCAAAAATGTAACTGATGGTTATTTAATTGTAATTTTTCTGTGACTTTTTTAGCTCTCGGTGGGTTAAAGTTGTGGGCTTTAAGATTAGACCCACCAATTAAGGCCCAAAGGAGAGTGGATGTGGATATGTGTGTACAGATCCACCTAAGCATGCAAATTCACATGCATTATAAACCTATTCATTCATAATTCATAAATATATGAATCGGGAACCGGAGCGTTCCCTGCCTCCACGTGAGGAGGGGAGGTGGGGCCTGATGGGTGGGTGGTGGGTCCCGCCAAAAAAATTATATATATATATATATATATATAGAGTTGAGCTAGAATACTTCTAAGAGTATCAAGGAGGTGGTGCTTGTGGGTTTATAGCCTTTGGATTGAGATTTGGAGGGTTGGGATGATGGTGGTAGGTGGTGGTAGGTGGTGGTAGGTGGAATAGTGTTTGATCTAAAGGCTATTAGTAATTAAAAAGTAGATCCAATGGCTAAAAATGTGGAAGCACCAAGGGGTTGATACTTCCAAAAGTATTCTAGCTCAACTCTATATATATATATATATATATATATATATATATATATATATATATATATATATATATATATATATATATATATATATATATATATATATATATATATATATATATATATCCCTCCCCTGCCTCCACATGAGCAGGGAAGGTGGGCCCCTGGTGGGTTGGGTGGTGAGTCCCGCCAATATATATATATATATATATATATATAGAGTCCGGCTACTATCCTCTTAAGAGGATAGAAGTCTTTGTCCTATCAAATTTTTGACCGTTAGATCTAACTTTTAATTATTTTCAACCGTTAGATTATACTATTCAACCAACCACCCACTCAACCCTAGAGGGCCCACTATCAACCTAACCGTAACCACTCTCATCCTAGCCGCACATCTTTTCATCCGAACGGTAGAAAACTTAGGAGGACGAAGGCTCCCATCCTCCTAAAAGGATAGTAGCTGGATTCTATATATATATATATATATTCTATTAATTAATCCTAAAAAAAAGGTTTTTTTTTGGGAAAAATTGTAGGGTCCACCTCTATTTTAATTAAAGGTTAATTATATTATGGTCTTGAATTTTGCACTATTTTTTATTTTGATCCCTAGCTATTTTTTTGTAATCAATTTTTCGAACTCTTAATTTCATTGTGATTACGTGCCAGCCGTTACAAACAATTTTATGATTAATAAAATTGTCATATTAGCGTTTACTTGACTTTTTTTTATAAGGCAATCTTAGCCCCTAATAAAATTTAAATTTTTAAATCTAAATTTGAAATTCATATTAAAATAAGACTTGATCTTTAATTGCATATTAGCCCCCAATCTTTTCACTACGTTCCTAATCTTTTTTTTTTTTGCAATCAAGTTTTCAAATCTTTTAATTTCATCACGATAAAATAGCAGCTATGAAAAGGGATTGTAGAATTAATGAAATTATCATGCCATTGCCTATTTAGTATTTTTTTGTATGTCAATTTTGATCCCTAAACTTTGTATGTTTTTAACTTTAGGGTTTAGAGTTTAGAGTTTAAAGTCTCCAAAATAAAGATTCAAAATTTTAAATTTAAATCTGAAATTAATATGAAAATTAAAATTTTAAAATAATTAGAAATTAGAATTAGAATTTAAAATTTAAATTTGAATTTTAAATTAAATCTAAATTTTGATTTCAAACTTAATTTTTTTTATTTTGATTTTGATAATTTTAATTTAGATAAATAAGAATAATTAGCTTCGAGTTATCAAGTTGAATATTTGTATCATCATCTCAAAAGATTGGTATTTCGACTGTAATTTGTGTTTTCTTCCAAAGTGCTATGGGAGTACAGTTTCTATCGTCAGTATCTCAGATGTAAATTTTCTTACATTTATTATTGCCTTTATTTTTAATTTTTTTGTGCATTGCTTTGCTTTTGGATTTATTTGTTTTGGTTATAATTGCTTTCAACTTTCTTACTTCTCTTTCTAGTTTTATTCATTAATTATTTTTTATTCTATTTAGTTATATTTGATTTTATATACTAATATAATTATGCATATATAAAAATATATACATTTTTAATAAATAATTATAATATTACCTACCCGCCGCATCGCGCGGGCCTTAACTAGTGTCATACTAGGACACTAACATGTCAATCTTCTATTTCCACTCTATTTTTATCCTAAATTAATCCATTGGAAAGACTTGTTTTACTTAAGTGAAAATAAAATATATTATATTTTAAAAATATATCATATTGTAAAAGTTTTGAAAACATTAGGTTATATTATAGTTTTGGCCCTCGAACTATAGAACACGTGCCACTTTAGTCCTCAAACTTTAATTTGGTGTAATTTTTTGTTCAAACTTTATAAATTGTTATAACAAGTGTCACGCCCCGTCGGGCCTTTAACACCAACTAGGTGGGAAGGATAACCGCACAGGCACATGCCCCAGACCCACCGAACGGATAGAGTCTCCTCTACCCGCCCAAGGCGCCACAACACAAGCATATCCACAATATTCCAACTAGGAACGGAGTACAAGAGTTGCACAAGGAAAGTATCAACATAATGAAGTTCTACTTCTATTACATCACATATGCACATTTATACATGTCCAATTTTTTTATTTTCTTTTATTTATATTCCATACATCAAGTTCCAAAATTATGGAATTTACAAGTTGCATATATTTAATAAAAACTCCTATGCTATCATTATTCAAAACTAGGGGTACAACTCTATGTAATACCAAAATGAAAGGACCGCTATCTACAGAGCCAAACCCTTGCCTCGCTCCGCCGCCTCACTCGCGGAAGGACCTGAAAAACGTGGGGTGAGAACTATAAACATAGTTCCCAGTGGGTAAGGCAACCCAAGAGAGAAGCTCGACCCACCAGGACCAAAGAAACACCATAAGCATAAGTTAGATCACAAATAACTATGCAAACAAATATTTACATGCTTGTAAATAAATATAAATGATGCAACCAATTAAAATGTCAACTTTCATTTTCTCCTAGATTCATTCTATATCTCACTTGACCAAGTTCAACTACTTGTCATTTATTTATGGTATCGGAGTCACCGCATCACCATAATGGTTCTCAACCAAAGCGGAATCGCCGCAAGCGTTGGGCACCGGGCAATGGAATCGCCATCCCTATCATGGTCCCAACCTCCAAGGAGTGAAATCGTCATCTCCTTGTTCGGGTAGCGAAATCGTCGCATACCCGGGATAGCGAAATCGTCGCGTACCTTATTCCATCACCGCCATCACGTGGCATGGGTAGCGAAATCGTCGCGTACCCGGGATAGCGAAATCGTCGCGTATCCCAATTCATCACCGCCATCACGTGGCACGGGTAGCGAAATCGTCGCATACTCGGGATAGCGAAATCGTCGCGTACCCCAATATTCACATTTCACAATTGTCAACCTAAGTCCAATGGCCCTAGGTTCAAGTCACCAAGTCTCACCTATGTTCAATGACACTAGGTTTACTTTACATTCTCAACCTAGGTTCCATGACACTAGGTTCCAATCTCATATTCCAACCTATGTTCAATGACACTAGGTTCCAATCTCATGTTCCAACCTATATTCAATGACACTAGGTTCCATTTGTACTTTTTCAACCTATGTTCCTCAACACTAGGTTCTAATTCATACATGCAATCACATAACAAGTATAAATAATAAGGATATACTTAAATTCATTAACATGCAAGATGAGCCCATGGCTCAATTTATCATGATTCTCATTTTGCCAACATGCAAATTCTAGGATTACACAATTTCACACCATTTTATTTTCAAATGGTTATTTACCCTAGACATAGAAGTGACCTAATCATTTCGGTAAACACAAACCCACCTCAAGAGCTTCCAATTTCTTGAATTCTTTGAGCTCCTAAGTCTCCAAGCCTTGAGTTCTTGCTTCAACCTAAGCTTCTACAAGAAAATGGTTCGTTACTCATTACGAACCCATAAATCATCTCGATGCTAGAATCAATTGTTCTAACATGATTTCCTATGCCTCAATTGCAATTCCCGAAGGTCCAAATATTTTTAGAACCTCCCATGACAAAAATCCTTATTTCACCTAGGTTTCACATGCATGCATGTAGAACCCCGAAATTTCTTGGCCAATCTCCACGTTTTGTGGTTTAGATTGCCTAGGGTTTCCAAAAATCTCAAAATACTAGATCAATTCCAAGGTTTGAACCCAAATCATGAGGAACTCACCTTAGCCACGAGTTCCCCAAGCTCCTACTTGCACCAAGAAGCCTCTTCTCCACTTTGGAAACCTTTTCCAAGCTCAATCCACTCTTTTCTCCAAGCTTTGGAAAGATCTCTAGAGAGAGAAAGTGAGAGAGATGGAGTGGAGAAGTAGAGGAAGAAGAAGACTGAGAAGGGAAGGGTGTCCCTGCCTTTCTAACACCCCTTCGAGGGTGAAAAGACCCTTTTGCCCCTCTCACACATCAACACTTACAGCCAGCTAAAGTTGGCATTTCGCAACACTGCGTTCCGGTACCCACTCTGGCGTATCGGTATACGGGTGTTAGTTCCGGTATGCCATGAGGAATTCTGCAAAATCCGAGAGCTGGATTTCCAGATTCTGCCCTCGCATTCCGGTATGTCACACTTCATACCGGAACTAATCGCTTCAGTACCGGTATGGACACATCCATACCGGAATCCATTGCAGACTTCACAAGTTTGGCAGTTTTGACTTTTCGACGTCCGTTTTCGCGCCTCGTTTGCGCCAAAAACACTCGTACAAGTCCCAAACTTGGCCGAAGCCACTCACATAGCCTCTCATGCCACTTTTCCATCGAAACACCACAATTTGTAGAAGTTCGGTACGACACACTAAAGTTCAGTGTACTACATTCCTCCCCCCTTAAAGAGAGTTTCGGTCGCGAAACTAAATCATACCTCAGCTGGACTCAGCGAAGAGGTAAGGAAACCGCTCCTTCATTGAGCTTTCCAATTCCCAAGTAGCTTCACGCTCTTCGTGATTCGCCCATTATACCTTTACATAAGAAATTTTATGGTTCCTCAAATTTTTCACCTCGCGATCCATGATACACAAGGAAAATTCCTCATAAGTCATATCCTCATGAAGCTCCATAGGCACATACTCGAGGACGTGCGCCGGGTCATACACATACTTGCGGAGCGACGATACATGAAAGACATTGTGTATCCCCGCAAGTTTTGGCGGCAATGCTAGCCGATATGCCAAAGATCCCACGCGCTCCAAAACCTTATAAGGTCCAATATAACGGGGACTCAACTTTCCCCAAACACCAAATCGCTTTACCCCTCTCATGGGCGATACTTTCAAGAAGACGCGGTCTCCTACCGCGAATTTCAAATCTCGTCGACGCCTATCCGCATAGCTCTTTTGCCTGGATTGCACCGTCGATAAGCGTTCACGTGCCAAGCGGACCTTTTCCTCCGCTTCACGCAACACATCCGGTCCTAAGACCCTTTTTTCGCCGACCTCGCTCCAATGAATAGGAGAACGTCATTTTCTTCCATACAAGACCTCAAACGGTGCCATACCGATGCTAGATTGATAGCTATTGTTATAAGCGAACTCAGCCATCGGTAAATGAGTAGGCCATGCACCCTTGAAGTCCAACACACACGCTCGCAGCATAACCTCCAAAATCTGAATTGTCCTCTCCGATTGACCGTCAGTTTGAGGATGGAATGCCGAACTAAAATCGAGCCGTGTACCCAAAGTCTCTTGCAAGCTTTTCCAAAAATGTGATGTAAAACGGAGATCTCGATCTGAAACTATCAAGGTCGGGACCCCGTGCAACCGCATAATCTCGTCCAGATAGACTTGTGCCAATTTGTCTCCCGACCAAGTGGTGTGGATTGACAAAAAGTGTGCCGACTTTGTTAAACGATCCACCACCACCCAAATCGCGTCGTGGCCACCATGCGATCGAGGTAGGCCCACAACGAAGTCCATTGCTATGTTCTCCCACTTTCAAACTGGAATGGGCAACCCTTGCAATTTCCCTGCTGGAAAGCGACGCTCGACCTTCACCTGTTGGCATACTAGACATTGTGCGACGAAGCGTCCAACATTAAGCTTCATCCCCGGCCACCAATAATGCAATTTAAGATTCTTATACATTTTGGTGCCGCCTGGGTGAATCGCATAGGGAGATGTGTGAGCTTCTTTCAAGATCTCCCCACGAATGTCCTCGACTTTAGGCACGCACAATCGATTTCGGAATCGAATGGCGCCCTTCGAATCCATATGAAAATCACCGGCGCGCCCGCTCTCGATAGCACTACGCACCTTTTGGAGTTCCGGATCTTCGGATTGCTTTTCTTTTATTTGCTCCAACAAGGTCGGCCACACCTCGAGATTCATGAGTATAGCGGGGACGCCCGGGGCCACGACTTCCAAGTCGAACCGGCCCATTTCCTTAATCAACGGCATTTGTCCCGTCATCTCAATTGCGAAGTTCTCCACGGATTTCCGACTGAGCGCATCGGCCACCACATTAGCTCTACCGGGGTGGTACAGGATGGTTAAGTCGTAATCTTTTATCAACTCCAACCATCTCCGTTGCCTCAAGTTCAACTCCTTCTGAGTGAATAAGTACTTTAAACTTTTATGGTCCGTGTACACTTCATAATGTTCCCCGTACAAGTAGTGTCTCCACAACTTAAGCGCGAAGACCACCGCTGCAAGCTCTAGGTCGTGGGTGGGGTAGTTCTGCTCATAGCTCTTCAGCTGACGAGAGGCATATGCTATCACTTGTCCTCTTTGCATAAGCACACACCCAAGACCGCGTCGTGATGCATCACTATACACCACAAAGCTCTCCCACGCAACCGGCAAGGCGAGAACCGGAGCCGAAGTCAACCTTTCCTTTAGCTCCCTAAAGCTTTGGTCGCATTCCTCGCTCAAAACATATTTGGCTCCCTTGCGGGTAAGGCGCGTTAATAGACCTGAGATTTTTGAAAATCCCTCCATGAACCGCCGATAGTACCCCGCAAGACCCAAAAAGCTTCGCACTTCCGTGACATTGGTCGGGCGAGGCCAATCCCTGATTGCCTCAACTTTCTTAGGTCCACCGATACTCCACCCGCGGAAATCACATGACCCAAGAAAGCGACATCACGAATCCAAAATTCGCACTTCTTTAACTTGGCGAACAACTTGTTCTCTCGAAGAACCTGGTGCACAATCCTTAGATGCTCTTTATGTTCCTCTTCACTCCGAGAGTACACAAGGATGTCATCTATGAACACCACCACAAATCGATCTAGTAGTGGTTTGAATACACGGTTCATTAAGTCCATGAACGCTGCAGGGGCATTGGTAAGCCCAAAAGGTATAGCCGTGAATTCATAGTGTCTATACCGCGTCCTAAACGCAGTCTTATGCACATCCTCCGGTTTGATCTTCAATTGGTGATAACCGAATTGCAAATCAATCTTTGAATACACCCGAGACCCTTGCAACTGATCAAATAAGTCATCAATACGGGGCAACGGGTACTTGTTCTTGACGGTCACTTTATTCAACTCACGGTAATCCACACATAACCGCAGTGAACCGTCCTTCTTTCGCACAAATAGAACATGGGCGCCCCAAGGTGACACACTTGGCTTTACGAAACCCTTGTCCAACAAGTCTTGTAGTTGTGCTTTCAATTCCTTTAGCTCCGCGGGTGCCATCCTGTACGGGGCCTTAGAAATCGGCGCCGTACCCGGGAGCAAATCGATCACGAATTCTATTTCCCGATCAGGTGGCATTCCGGGTAACTCCGCCGGAAATACATCCGGGAACTCTTGGACTACAGGAATGTCCTCGAGTCCCAACACCTCCTTTCGGTCATCCACTACCGTCGCTAAGTAAGCAATGCAACCACTAGCAATGAGCTTTCTTGCTTGCGACGTGGACACCATTGATGCAAAGAGCGAACTCTTGCACCCACGGTACACGAACTCCTTGTGCCCGAGTTCTCTAAACCTCACTATCTGACTCTCACAATCAATAGTAGCGTGATATCTCGAGAGCCAATCCATTCCTAGGATTAAGTCATATTCATTCATTCGATTCAACGCAGCAAATCAGCTGGCATGATCCAGTTTTCAATCCTCACTGGATAATTTACACACGCTTGATGTACACAAAAGGTGTGCTCTGGCACTTGCACAGTTCTTGCATGCGTGGCTTCTATAATATTTATTCCATGTGCAATAGCAAATGATCGAGCAATGAATGAATGCGATGCTCCGGTATCAAACAAAGCTCTACATCGAATGCCATTAATCAACACAATACCTGCCACGACATCCTTCGGGGTAGAAGGTTCCTCCACCTGCGAGGCGAACACCCGTCCACTGGGCGCCAGCCGCTGGCCCTCAACTGGTCTCGGTGGCGGTGTACGGCTTGCCGACATCGTCGCGGGTGGGATGCCCGCAAGCTGTCTTGGCGATGCAAATGCCGATGCCGACGACGGTGCCCGGCTATCATCCATCGGGCAATTGAACCGCATGTGTCCCGGCTGTCCGCATTTGTAGCACTGGCCCTCACGGTAATCACACTGCTGAGGGTTGTGGGGGCCGCTACAAATCAGGCACCGGCCCAAGGGTCGATTCCGCTGAGACCCTCGAGATTGATTCTGCGACTGCGAGTGCTTCGGGGGTCGCTTAGAGCTAGTCTAACCACCCGAGCCACCAGCCGGACGCTTCTTTCCTTTCTCCTTATCATTTTCCTTCTCTCTTTCCCAAGATTCACGCTCCTCGCGTGCACATGCATTCCCATGCTCCACCCAGAGGGCACGGTCCAAGACCTCTGCAAAGGTCTGCAACTTGAAGGCGTGAACCGTCCGAAAGATCTCCGGTCGAAGCCCGCGCACGAAGCAGTCGACCTTGTCCAACTCTCCGTGGACAACGTGCGGTACACAGTTAATGATATACGAGAATTCCCTCTCGTACTCACGCACGGTGCGGTTCCCTTGCTTCAACTTCCGAAACTTTTCTTGGAGTTTCCTCTTCTCGCTATCGGGGAAGTAGGCGGCGAACACCATACCCCGAAACTCCTCCCAAGTCGGTGCTGGAAGACTAGAGAGTCGATCACGCTTGACTCCCTTCCACCACACCTTCGCCGATCGCTCTAAACAATGAGCGGCGAGGTGCACCTTGTCCCTCTCCAAGGTATATAAATCCTCGAAGAGCGTCTCGATGGCATCGATCCACGTCTCCACGTCCCATGGATCCACGTTCTCCCCGTTAAAGATAGGCGGGTTGAACTTCTTGAACGTCATGAGAGCCGCAAGTGCGCGCTCTCTCTCCGCCTCCTCCGCCGCGGAGTCGGGCATAGGAGCACCCGACCCATCGGCCGCAGTCGGTGGTGCCGGTGACACTCCCTCGGCCGGTGCCGAAGCAGAGGCCGGAGGTGCTCCCGTTCTCTCCTCCCTAATTGCAGCCACTTGCTGCGCCATCTCGTCCTGGAGCTTCTTAATTTGCTCCTCCTGTCGCTGCATGGTTTCGGCCTGTCGTCGAACCACGCCCATCAACTCGGTCAACTGGTCGCGAAGGCCCGAGTTCTCGCCCTCCCCGAGTTGTTCGGGAGCCGCGCTCGATCCTCCGAGCCCAGCCCTCGTAGGAGGCCATCCACGTACCATTATCTCCTGAAAACACAACGACTTTGGTCATTTCATGACATTCAAAGTCATCTACGACACAACATTTCACGAACATAAACGTGAACCCTATCTAGGCGAAAGTCACACAAGGGCTCTTATTCCCCTAACTTGGTTTCATGTTGTCGGCTGCCAACATGAACTCTCTTGGTGAAGAATAAGACACACCTCGAATCCACTTCTACTTCCAACTAGAGGTATAAGGACATAACCCAATCACTTATCTTTCGCCACAATCAAAGATCTCGTCACTCACGAGTCTATACTCCTAGAGTCTTTTTCATCCTAGGATTTCTTAGGTCTACCTAGACCGTTTCTACGCTCTGATACCACCTTAGTCTGTCACGCCCCGTCGGGCCTTTAACACCAACTAGATGGAAAGGATAACCGCACGGGCGCATGCCCCAGACCCGCCGAACGGATAGAGTCTCCTCTACCCGGCCAAGGCGCCACAACACAAGCATATCCACGATGTTCCAACTAGAAAGGGAGTACAAGAGTTGCACAAGGAAAGCATCAATATAATGAAGTTCTACTTCTATTACATCACATATGCACATTTATACATGTCCAATTTTTTTCTTTTCTTTCATTTATATTCCATACATCAAGTTCCAAAACTATAGAATTTATAAGTTGTATACATTTAATAAAAACCCCTATGCTATCATTATCCAAAACTAGGGGTACAACTCTATATAACACCAAAATGAAAGGGCCGCTATCTACAGAGCCAAATCCTTGCCTCGCTCCGCCGCCTCACTCGCGGAAGGACCTGAAAAACGTGGGGTGAGAACTATAAACATAGTTCCCAGTGGGTAAGGCCACCCAAGAGAGAAGCTCGACCCACCAGGTCCAAATAAACACCATAAACATAAGTTAGATCACAAATAACTATGCAAACAAATATTTACATGCTTGAAAATAAACATAAAGGATGCAACCAATTAAAATGTCAACTTTCATTTTCTCCTAGGTTCATCCTATATCTCACATTGACCAAGTTCAACTACTTGTCATTTATTTATGGTATCGGAGTCACCGCATCACCATAATGGTTCTCAACCAAAGCGGAATCGCCGCAAGCGTTGGGCACCGGGCAATGGAATCGCCATCCCCATCATGGTCCCAACCTCCAAGAAGTGAAATCGTCATCTCTTGTTCGGGTAGCGAAATCGTCGCATACCCGGGATAGCGAAATCGTCGCGTACCCCATTCCATCACCGCCATCACGTGGCACGGGTAGCGAAATCGTCGCGTACCCGGGATAGCGAAATTGTCGCGTATCCCAATTCATCACCGCCATCACGTGGCACGGGTAGCGAAATCGTTGCATACCCGGGATAGCGAAATCGTCGCGTACCCCAATATTCACATTTCACACTTGTCAACCTAAGTCCAACGGCCCTAGGTTCAAGTCACCAAGTCTCACCTATGTTCAATGACACTAGGTTTACTTTACATTCTCAACCTAGGTTCCATGACACTAGGTTCCAATCTCATATTCCAACCTATGTTCAATGACACTAGGTTCCAATCTCATGTTCCAACCTATGTTCAATGACACTAGGTTCCATTTGCACTTTTTCAACCTATGTTCCTCAACACTAGGTTCTAATTCATACATGCAATCACATAACAAGTATAAATAATAAGGATATACTTGAATTCATTAACATGCAAGATGAGCCCATGGCTCAATTTCTCATGATTCTCATTTTGCCAACATGCAAATTCTAGGGTTACACACTTTCACACCATTTTATTTTCAAATGGTTATTTACCCTAGACATAGAAGTGACCTAATCACTTTGGTAAACGCAAACCCACCTCAAAAGCTTCCAATTTCTTGAATTCTTTGAGCTCCTAAGTCTCCAAGCCTTGAGTTCTTGCTTCAACCTAAGCTTCTACAAGAAAATGGTTCGTTACTCATTACGAACCCATAAATCATCTCGATGCTAGAAATCAATTGTTCTAACATGATTTTCTATGCCTCAATTGCAATTTCCGAAGGTCCAAATATTTTTAGAACCTCTCATGACAAAAACCCTCATTTCACCTAGGTTTCACATGCATGCATGTAGAACCCCAAAATTTCTTGGCCAATCTCCACGTTTTGTGGTTTAGATTGCCTAGGGTTTCCAAAAACCTCAAAATACTAGATCAATTCCAAGGTTTGAACCCAAATTATGAGGAACTCACCTTAACCACGAGTTCCCCAAGCTCCTACTTGCACCAAGAAGCCTCTTCTCCAGTTTGGAAACCTTTTCCAAGCTCAATCCACTCTTTTCTCAAAGCTTTGGAGAGATCTCTAGAGAGAGAAAGCGAGAGAGATGGAGAGGAGAAGTAGAGAAAGAAAAAGACTGAGAAGGGAAGGGTGTCCCTGCCTTTCTAACACCCCTTCGAGTGTGAAAAGACCCTTTTGCCCCTCTCACACATCAACACTTACAGCCAGCCAAAGTTGGCATTTCGCAACACTGCGTTCCGGTACCCACTATGGCGTACCGGTATACGGGTGTTAGTTCCGGTATGCCACGAGGAATTCTGCAAAATTCGAGAGCTGGATTTCCAGATTCTGCCCTCGCATTCCGGTATGTCACACTCCATACCGAAACTAATCGCTTCAGTACCGGTATGGACACATCCATACCGGAATTCACTTCAGACTTCACAAGTTTGGCAATTTTGACTTTTCGGCGTCCGTTTTCGCGCCTCGTTTGCGCCGAAAACACTCGTACAAGTCCCAAACTTGGCAGAAGCCACTCACATAGCCTCTCATGCCACTTTCCCATCGGAACTCCACAATTTGTAGAAGTTCGGTACGACACACTGAAGTTCAGTACGACACATTGAAGTTCAGTGTACTACAACAAGTCCCACAATCTAATTTTTTTATTAAATATGTGATGAATTATTAATGAATAAGCGATGTAAAATCTTAATTATTGTCAATTACGACACTGCTAGATCAGTTCTATATTAGTAATTCATCAATATTAATACAAAAAAAAGAGGTGGTGGGATTTGATTGCAATAATTTAATAAATTCGAACTGGAAATTACAACGAATTAAAGTTTAAAGACTAAAATGTCGCACACTTGATAGTTTGAAAGACCAAAAGTGTAATTTACCCAATATAGTATCTATTGTCGTACTAGACATATTACAACGGATAGCTTTTTTATCTTTCCTCCAAATCTTATTAATTAAAATTATAAGATTAAAGCCTTTAGAGTTTAATTTAGATAAAATAAGTATGAATCATGAAATTTTGGTAGAACAAATCTATAGAATAAGGGCAGAATAAATCTGAACAATAGAGTTTAATTTTGATTGTAGAATTTTAATTTGGACAAAATAAATCTGTACTTTAGAGTTTTAGAAGAATAAATTCGTAAAAACAAGTGTGGAAGTATAATTTTAGTAGAAGAAATTTGTACTATAGAGTTAAATTGGGACAAAATAAATATGAACTGTAGAGTTTAGTAGGATAAAAATCACGACCATTGAGTTTTGATAGAATAAATTTGTAATGTAGAGTGGAATAATTAATTTGAACCTTAAATTCCAAATTTAAAATCAAAGAGTTTCTTACTTCGAAATTATGTGAAATGGTGCAATATCATGATGAGGACACTACTTTAATATAATATATATTGGATATTAAATTATTTGTAATATCTTTGTAGATTATGCTGGCCAGTTATAAAATACTCTGATAGTGTATGAAATATTCTAGTCGCACTTAATTTTTGCAATTACAACAAAATTAATCTGACACCAAGATATCTTTGAAAAATATTGTAATAATTGAGGGATCAAATTGTAATTTTAATTTTTCTTTAATAAAAGCAAGTCAAATTCAACTAATTAAGTTTTTTTTTGTCTTTAAGAGTCTCTACTGCTCATGGGCACTTGTTTGTAAGGGCTAATAGTCAGCTTGGTGTATTATAGAGATTTCAAAGTTTTCCGGTGAAATCGAGAAAATTCAGAAAATTGACTATCTCACTATCAAGTTATTATTTTGGCTAAATTACAGAAAACCCAGCTTTAAATACCCACCTTTTAACTTTCCTTCCTAACTTTCAAAAACCTACATTTTACTCACTCAATATTTCTAGTTGTTGCATTTAGCCCCCCTCAGCCAGGGTTCTATAATTATTCCGTCAATTTCTTATAATTTATACCAAAAATGCTCTTCAAATGACAGAACTATATTAAAAATTTATTTATTTTTATAAAAGAAGTAAAGATAATTTGGTCATTTTGCCATCTCCATTAACACCATATTCTCCTGAAAATATTTCTAAAATTTTAAGGGGGCAAAATCTAGATTTTTGAAAGTCAGAGAGGAAAAGTTAAAAAACGGGTATTTACAGGAGAATTTTTTTTGTAATTTAGACAATTATTTTATTTAAATATTTTCATAGCTTTTAGAATAAAAAATCCAACACGCAACTACACTCAGAGACGAACGTTTAAACTTTTCCTAGGTCAAAAGGTCATAAACTATCTTGACCTACTAGATCTCCTAGCATACATCTAAAATACAATTAGTTTTTTTATTATCCATAATGCATGCTTATAGTTAAAAAAAAACTTTAAAGAAAGGTGAGATCGAACTCATTTCGGTAATATTCCTTACCTTCTCTTAAATACTTCCAAAGAGATGCTCCTTAATCTCCTTAGAATACTAAGAAAATTCAAAAAAAAAAGTTCTACCTAAGTAAGAACTACAAAACCCTCATTTGTAAAACTCCAAAAATAAACCGTAAAAATACCAATTGTATTTAACCCCACAATTTGGAATTTTATAGACTGGTCCTTTTGCTAACCAACTTAGCATGTAAATTCTTACTTTGCTACTTTAGCAAAATGGTTTCTATAAATTCTCCAAGCATTAGATCACATGCAGCCTTTATTGTGTCTGACTACATAGGTTTAATTTCACCTGGTAGTGAGACATACCACTAAACTCCTTTAGTGTCACCATCGGAACTCCTTTCGATGGACCAAAACTTTATTTTTGGCTCTCCCGACTGAATGTGATTAACTATCTTAATCACTCCCGTGGGTCCCACAATCCACGAGTGACACCTAATAGTATGTCGCGACAATCCAAGTAGAATGAACAATGTACTAAACCTCTAGGTGTAGTTACCGTGTGATTAAATCCTTCTATTACTTATCCCGATTAAGTTGAGGTTATGGATAACTTGTCAAACCCCATTACTCAATCATATGTCTTATCTGATTAACAACTGATACATGAAAACTCCTTTCCGTAAAATCACATTGCCTTAGCCAAGGGTTTTTATATTTTGTAAAACAGATAGCATAGGACAATTACCTCTCTACCGAGAGTGATACATTCTATCTTGACATGCACCTACCTCTACATATAACCCACTGTAGCCAACATGTTCCGGTTGCGTAGTGATGCATGTTAGTGTGGTTTGGTCGTGTCGATTGGTATAGATGACACGTAGGGTATTGATTGTGGCTTTTGATGGTAATTCCTAGGTATAGGTGACATCTGGAAATATTGGTCGAGTTAAGGACTCGGATACTTGGTGAGGTGCATGGGTGCTCCAATCTGAAGTTGGTAAAGTTATATCTTACTCGGTTTTCCTCTATACTCATTCTATTCCGTGTAGTTATTGAATAGTACAACTTATCATGACTCTCTATTTCTACATGATCGGTACTGTCACGCCCTGGGGTCCATTTAGAGTTTATAAAAGATCAGCGGAAAAATACAGGATAATTTTTTTTTTCTTTTTATTAATACATTGACAATCTTGACCCCAGAGACGACAGACCCGCCACAAATACAGGGAGTCCACTGTTCACTCGGACAGAACCTCCCCTGTATCTGCACGGCGTCGCACAAGTACATATACAACACATTCATTTCATTCACATCCATCATTCAAACGTATCACCAACAGAAAGATCCTTTCGTTTTAAAGAAAAGCTACCACGAAGGGTAGAAGACGGGTTTCGCAAAAGTTATCACAAGTACTTTATTAAACGTTAATAAACCATATGTCCAAAGAGTAAATAAAACTGAACCATAATTCTAAAGTTATTTATTCATAATGCAAGTAAGGAAACTAAACCAATGACCGGGTCGGGAGTTCTAATGATCGCAAATGACGTGCCTCACGTCTCGCCCCGACTCGAACCAGCTGGATCACCTGAAAATCAACAAAGCGGGGGAGTGAGAACATGTAAACATGTTTCCTCCTCCCAGTGGGTACCGCAAGCCGACGAAGGCAAGCGTACACACCGATAACCAGGAGATAGATAGGTATAACAATACAGTAGCTATGAAAGAAGGGAAACAAGGTACAACTGCACTAGTGCTACTGTAAATGACATGCATCAATAATTGAATATAGCAAATATACCCAATCTGAACATGCCACGCCGGTCCGCAGACCTCAGGCTCATGCCACTCCTACTCTGCCAGCATATAAGTGCCCAACTGAGCTCACGGGTCGGACGTACGACCACTTTTCCGGAAAATAACACCCTCTTGCGGGGATCAACCGCTGGTGTTCGCGAAATGCGCAAGAGTAATGGCGATCAATGCAAGTATGACCAATAAATGTTGGCAAACAGCCAATAATCCACCCCTCCGGGTATACCGACCGTATAGGTCATCAGACAACCGTGTCAAGAAACCGACCAAGAAGGTCACGAGAACATAATCTCAGATACGGATATAATCATATCTACTCTACTGCTAGAACAAGTAAAGAATGCAAGTAGAGATCACAAGGTGCCGGCTCAACTCATCACATATACTCATATAAGGAAACGAAAAGAAAAGGGTAGAAGGAACGTCACTGAGCATGCACCACTAGACCAACTTCGGATCGAAGTACCCACCTGTAAAGATCGCGTCGGAATCCGGAATGCACTGCGAATCAACCGGATCTACCACAGGTGCACGGAGTCAGGGACAAATCACAAATGACTCAAACAAGACACAAACACACAACCCACAAATCCCGAGACTCGGTTTCCCAAAACCGATCTCCGTAAATTGCCGAAAGTCCCGAAATCACACCGGGATGTCCCCGGGACCCACAAACAGTCCCGAAAGGCACCGACTCACTCCATGAGTCGACCGCTGACCCGGAACACAGCCATTTGTATGTTCCGACAGCGAACATAAGCTCGAACATCATTATTAATTAGTTTCGGACCATCGTTCCGATCCGGGTTCCCGGAAGTGACGATTTCGACACCGGAACCCACCGCCGCTCACCGGACGTCTCCAAACACACGAGACGGCCCAGACAATCAGCCAACAAGGCTGAGCGGCGAACCCAAACACATTCACACAGTGTCGGATGAACTCCGAACCGAAACTGCGTTCCGCCGACGGATTTCGTCGGAAAACGCTCCGAAAACTCTTTTTCGGAGGAACGAAGGGCAGCGGACCTTGACAATTAGTCCACAGGTCACGCGTAGCGTGAACACGCTGCCCACAATGACTAAATTGTATAAAGCCCCTAAACATTCAATAATATTGCAACATAACATACGCTAGAGAGAGATTATGGGCCGATACCATGATCCGAGCATTTTCGAGGCCCACCGAGACACATCCTGTTAATTCTCGATGAGGCGGAGGCCGTGCTCACTGTCCAGAGCACAGCAGACAGCCGAGGAGCATGCTGGATCACTCGAAATCTCGATCGTAAAGGTCAATCGGGAGCGACGTTCAAGAACTTGATGTTCTGATCCTCTCTGACAGCGGAACAGGTGAGCTTGGTGTTCAGCATCATGCCAGGATGCTCGGGCTCACCTTCCGAGGTGTCGGGGATGCTACGGGTCGCCGGAACAGTGAGACGACCCAAAACAAGCCCTAACCGGGCAAGCCAGAGGGCAGGGAGAGAGATCCGGCCGGCGGCGGCAACGGCGGCGGTTGCGCCGGCGGTGGTAGGGTGCTGCCGGCCGGGGACAACCGGTCTAGGTGCTGGCCGGCGGCGGGGTGCGGCGCCGGCGACGGGCGGTGATGCCCTAGCCCGCACAGATCCGAGGGGAGCTCGGGTCGGCCTCTCCGGCGACGGCGGGCACGGCGCGGCACCGGACGGCGACGGGGGTCTCTCCGGGGTCACGAGGGAGAAAGGGAAAGCCGATCCGGGCTGGGGCGGTGGTGCGCAAGCTCGCACGGCCGCACCAGCAGATCCGGCCACAGGCGCAGCCGCGGCGGCGTTCCACGCGAGTGGCGGCGATGGCGATCGTCGGAGTTGGGCGCGGTGGTACCAGAGAGCCGATGGATGTCGACCAGGGGCTACAGGAGGTGGCGGCGGCGGCGCTGGGGCAACTCGAGCCCGCACAAGCTCCAGGCGTCTCCGACTGGGCTCCCGGGGAAGCAGCGGTGCCGGGGATGGCCGGGGACAGCGGGACGACGCACCAGAGGTCGGTGGCAGTGCCGGCAGCCCGCAGGAACTCCTGAACCACCTCCTGGGTAGATCTGACCCGAGAAGAGGTGATACGAGGGAGGGAGAGGAAGGTGTAGGTGAGGAGAGGATCCTGGCAGCAGTTCCGGCCGGCGGCTGGCGGCCGGCGCGCAGGAAGTTGGGCACGAGGTGGGGGAAAGGGTTAGGGTTGCTGCGGAGGGAGGAGGCGGCTTAGGGTTATGGTTTGCATGATCAAACCCTAAAATCTCATTTATGCACCTTGGCTCATTTGCACAAAAGCCCACAAAGAACTCAGTTTTCCCTCCTAGGTCCCTCACAGCGCGTTAAATACGCGCGAACGCACCCATACCTTCGACTTCACGCGAATTGGTCCATAAAATATTGGGACTTTAGCAAAATTACCATTTTGTGAACGTCGACCCCATCGCGAACATGATGCAGTTCCAAGAGATCCGTTCACCGGATTCGCGAACGGACGACACCAGCGCGATCAGCACTGTCGAATTATCAAACTCACGATTTTGTTTCGTTCGGTTTGGTTGTCGATTCACGACAAACTCATTGTCAATCCGATCCATCTATACATCATGTATATAACAACCAACGATCGCTTCAAAATCTCCTCGATTCGCGAAAACACGGCCTAAGTCCATCTACACCAACTTTCTTTCGCATGATAGGTCCCTATCCGAGGGTTCACAAGCAAAGCGGAGCTACGGCAAGCTTTGCGAGGCTAAAACAATGAAGACTAATAGTCCCTTTTTCGGCAAGATCCAGTTTTCTCAAAAACCGTGCATCAAATCCAAAATCCATCAGTGCCATCAAGTCCAGAATAGTCGGACAGTTGAAAACGAGCTATTGGACCACTATGAACAGAGTCCGACACACTCCGGAAGCCATCTCTAATCATCGGCCTATCCGGAAAACCAGAGTTACTATTCACTTAAGTGAATTTTCGAACTCACATAACTCTTTCATTTTAAATCATTTTCTCCAGAAACTTGACGAGTGATTATGTAATTAAAATACACACATAAACATCGTCAACGGAGAGTTAAATTGCATAGTAAAATTCTCGATCTTTACATTATTCCCCCCTTAAAAGAAGTTTCGTCCCCGAAACTTGATTATATTTACCCCTTGAATAAATGTAGATAACGTTCCCGCATAGTCGATTCAATCTCCCATCGCTTCGCGCTCCTCATGATTAGCCTATTGAACTTCTAACATATGGAATGTTCCGGTTCCGCAGTTGTTACTCCTCACGTGCCAATACCCGCGTCGGAGCCTCATCGTAGGTCAGATCCTCCCAAAGCTGAAAAGTCGTCGGACTGCTGACATGGGACGGATCAGAACTACACTTCCGAAGTATGAACACGTGGAAGACATCATGTACTTGGGCGAGACTCGGAGGTAGAGTCAATTTGTACGCCACCGGACCGACGCGCTCCCAGATCTCAAACGGTCCCACATATCTCGGGCTAAGCTTGCCCCTCAAACTGAACCGTTTGATTCCTTTGGATGGTGAAACCTTGAACAGAACATGCTCGCCGACCTGAAACTCCAGGTCACAACGCCGATGGTCCGCGTAGCTCTTATGCCGACTCTGTGCAGTCAAGAATCGCTCTTTAGCAATGCGAATCTTTGTCTCTGCGTCCACCACTAAGTCCGGCCCGATTATCCGGCATTCTCCGATGTCGTCCTAACTGATAGGGGACCGACATCAACGCCCAAATAAAGTCTCACACGGTGCCATCCCAATGCTCGCCTGATGACTGTTGTTTTAGGCGAATTCTACCAGTGACAGGTACTTGAACCACCCATCACCCTAATCCAGGACGCATGCATATAGCATATCCTCAAGAGTCTGAATAAGCCGCTCAGACTGTCCATCACTCTGGGAATGAAAAGCCGTACTGAAGTTCAGCTTCGTACCCAAATCTTGCTGTACACTCTTCCAAAACTAGGACAATAACTCTTCACTCATAAACTCAAGGTCCACCTAAATCTGGTTCACGTAGCAGTAACTAACTCAACTACGTCAAAGGTTTATGCGGGAAAATCCCGGAACAATACCATAAGTTTGGAGTATGTTTTCGGAGTCCGAAACGACGCACTCCAACTTACAAACAACGTCAACATGCTCACAACGAGTGAAACCATATCGTTGTCCTAACTCCTGCATCAATAACACTCCCCTCGGAGACCACAGTCTCCCACCAGTTTGTAATACAAACGGATCGAAGTTAAACCTTCAGCATCGATACCCACTTGCGGTATCCGACACTCCTATGTCCAAGATTTAAACTGTCCGCCTAGACCAAAAGGTCTAAGGCTACCCCAATCAGTTGAGCTCGACAAGTGAGCCTACATCCAGGTACATGTGATTCGACATAAAGGTCCACGGATGTCCGCAACGGGGTTGCGAATTGCTACTTACTATCAAAACCATCAGTGATGCTCAACATCTGTCTCCACGAAACCCGGTCGCTGAAATCCGCACGGGACCAGCGATGCAATGTTCCATACCACATCCGATGCCTGTCTCAACGAGACCCAGATGCATCAATCGTCAAGTGACCAGAAGAGCAATCCACTCTCATAATTATCCGTGTTTAACCACGTCATGTACCTAGCATTCTAGCACCTGCATCAACTTCTGAGCCAAAGGTCGGGCTCAGTCCACGTGCCCAGCATAGTTCACATCTTCTAGCAATGTAATATATATTACAACTGGAAGCGCATTACCTAACACGTCCCTTAACTATGCGAGACCTGGCTACTGGCTAGTATACAACCAGACCAACACCGAAGTACATACTATTTGTGAGGTTAACTCATCACTTTACATAACCTTGCCCAGGGCTAACTCAGAATACACTGCGTGGTCGGAGATGACCACGACTCTAACCTTTGCATGAGATCATCCATAAAGGTTATCTACACGGGAAACACAATATCCCAATCCAAATACTCCCAAAAGAGGGGTAGGGTATTTCATCCTAACTTTTGACAATACGTTGTCTGCAGCCAACGTATTTACCAAAAGGAAAGCGAAATACCGTGGATCCATCTCCAACACCATGTTGGAGAAGTAACACCAGCACGAAATCGTCCAATATCACCAGGCTGCACAAGAGTGCACCACGACACTAATCAATATCGACTACGAAAGTCGATCACCGAGATTGGACTAGCCATTGAGCCAACTCCCTAGGAGTTCTATGGCTCCAACAATAGGAAAAGAAACTATCTGCAACATAGAGTCGCCAACTACACAAGCTAAAAGTGACAACAACTCGATTTTTGAGCCTCATCAAACACCACAACTTACCCTTAGGGTTTTCCAATTATCCTATCGAGCATCATCCTCTATGCCATAAGCATACATATGCCACGTGTCATCCCATACCACACTGATTTAGGTGTTGGGATCTCCTCACACTACGCGTACTCCCTAAAAATCCGACGTTGAAGCTAAAAGTCAAAACCAATCCTGGCTTACGCCAATAGGCGCAAAGATCATAAGGAGATCTAAACAACTGTACTGACAAATCCACTGACAAGATATCTAAACATCACTCAAGCGAGAAAGATCTTCTGAGCTCGCTTCGCAACATGAACAAACTTCAGTCTCATGAGTTAGGCGTATTCTCGCCCATATACTCACACGAAAATCACTACCTTGTCTGAAACTCAATAAAGAATCCAATAACAACCTCGATACACTCCAATCAATCTAAAGATCGGGGTCGATCTAACAACTTATCAGATGAAAGGGGAAAACCCCATAAACTATCACTAAATTATTTCAACTATCCATACTTGGGTTCGCTCTTCTCTCGGTGACTCACGCCACCACTAGAGAATAGAGAGATGGGGTAGGCACCACGGTCCTACCCGCTAAAGCTCAAGAAGCTCTACTCATACCACAACCGCACGAGCGGTCGGCAAACAAACCTCGGGCCGCACACTAGCAGCCCACGCAATACAAATGCCTTAGGAAACAATATCCGTACAGCAGTTGCCCAAGCGATTGCATTTCAATCCTCGAGTTGTACTCACACAGCTCCAGAAACGGTTGCGACGGTAGCCGCACAATGTATCGTCTCCATAGAGATACCCGCAGTGGACCTTGTGCTCTACATGGGAAGTGGGGCCAGGAAATCACGGCTCAACCGTCAGCTAAGGCCCAGCAGATGTCACTGCCTGGAACCTCAATATCAACATCTTTCCCGAGTGGTTTTACCAGGTGCCCATCACCCTACCACTCGATATCTGTCTGGTAATCCGCCACCACTCCCAGTAGAGACACAAGTCTGCACCGCAACTGCAAAACAAACACGGGGTAACGAAACAACAATAAACCTCGAGTTAATAAAACTCGACCAACTTACCGGGACTCAATCCCACAACCCCGCACTCACGCAATTATATACCGTAGGTCTTCCTATGGTCAACCTAACCAATGGTTCAGTTTATTTGTTTTAAAATAATCAGTGAATGAAATCATGGTTGTACATTTGCTCTGATACCACTTAATCTGTCACGCCCTGGGGTCCATTTAGAGTTTATAAAAGATCAGCGGAAAAATACAGGATAATTTTTTTTTTCTTTTTATTAATATATTGACAATCTTGACCCTAGAGACGACAGACCCGCCACAAATACAAGGAGTCCACTGTTCACTCGGACAGAACCTCCCCTGTATCTGCACGGCGTCGCACAAGTACATATACAACACATTCATTTCATTCACATCCATCATTCAAACGTATCACCAACAGAAAGATCCTTTCGTTTTAAAGAAAAGCTACCACGAAGGGTAGAAGACGGGTTTCGCAAAAGTTATCACAAGTACTTTATTAAACGTTAATAAACCACATGTCCAAAGAGTAAATAAAACTGAACCATAATTCTAAAGTTATTTATTCATAATGCAAGTAAGGAAACTAAACCAATGACCGGGTCGGGAGTTCTAATGATCGCAAATGACGTGCCTCACGTCTCGCCCCGACTCGAACCAGCTGGATCACCTGAAAATCAACAAAGCGGGGGAGTGAGAACATGTAAACATGTCTCCTCCTCCCAGTGGGTACCGCAAGCCGACGAAGGCAAGCGTACACACCGATAACCAGGAGATAGATAGGTATAACAATACAGTAGCTATGAAAGAAGGGAAACAAGGTACAACTGCACTAGTGCTACTGTAAATGACATGCATCAATAAATGAATATAGCAAATATACCCAATCTGAACATGCCACGCCGGTCCGCAGACCTCAGGCTCATGCCACTCCTACTCTGCCAGCATATAAGTGCCCAACTGAGCTCACGGGTCGGACGTACGACCACTTTTCCGGAAAATAACACCCTCTTGCGGGGATCAACCGCTGGTGTTCGCGAAATGCGCAAGAGTAATGGCGATCAATGCAAGTATGACCAATAAATGTTGGCAAACAGCCAATAATCCACCCCTCCGGGTATACCGACCGTATAGGTCATCAGACAACCGTGTCAAGAAACCGACCAAGAAGGTCACGAGAACATAATCTCAGTTACGGATATAATCATATCTACTCTACTGCTAGAACAAGTAAAGAATGCAAGTAGAGATCACAAGGTGCCGGCTCAACTCATCACATATACTCATATAAGGAAACGAAAAGAAAAGGGTAGAAGGAACGTCACCGAGCATGCACCACTAGACCAACTTCGGATCGAAGTACCCACCTGTAAAGATCGCGTCGGAATCCAGAATGCACTACGAATCAACCGGATCTACCACAGGTGCACGGAGTCAGGGACAAATCACAAATGACTCAAACAAGACACAAACACACAACCCACAAATCCCGAGACTCGGTTTCCCAAAACCGATCTCCGTAAATTGCCGAAAGTCCCGAAATCACACCGGGATGTCCCCGGGACCCACAAACAGTCCCGAAAGGCACCGACTCACTCCATGAGTCGACCGCTGACCCGGAACACAGCCATTTGTATGTTCCGACAGCGAACATAAGCTCGAACATCATTATTAATTAGTTTCGGACCATCGTTCCGATCCGGGTTCCCGGAAGTGACGATTTCGACACCGGAACCCACCGCCGCTCACCGGACGTCTCCAAACACACGAGACGGCCCAGACAATCAGCCAACAAGGCTGAGCGGTGAACCCAAACACATTCACACAGTGTCGGATGAACTTCGAACCGAAACTGCGTTCCGCCGACGGATTTCGTCGGAAAACGCTTCAAAAACTCTTTTTCGGAGGAACGAAGGGCAGCAGACCTTGGACAATCAGTCCACAGGTCACGCGTAGCGTGAACACGCTGCCCACAATGACTAAATTGTATAAAGCCCCTAAACATTCAATAATATTGCAACATAACATGCGCTAGAAAGAGATTATGGGCCGATACCATGATCCGAGCATTTTCGAGGCCCACCGAGACACATCCTGTTAATTCTCGATGAGGCGGAGGCCGTGCTCACTGTCCAGAGCACAGCAGACAGCCGAGGAGCATGCTGGATCACCCGAAATCTCGATCGTAAAGGTCAATCGGGAGCGACGTTCAAGAACTTGATGTTCTGAGCCTCTCTGACAGCGGAACAGGTGAGCTTGGTGTTCAGCATCATGCCAGGATGCTCGGGCTCACCTTCCGAGGTGTCGGGGATGCTCCGGGTCGCCGGAACAGTGAGACGACCCAAAACAAGCCCTAACCGGGCAAGCCAGAGGACAGGGAGAGAGATCCGGCCGGCGGCGGCAACGGCGGCGGTTGCGCCGGCGGTGGTAGGGTGCTGCCGGCCGGGGACAACCGGTCTAGGTGCTGGCCGGCGGCGGGGTGCGGCGCCGGCGACGGGCGGTGATGCCCTAGCCCGCACAGATCCGAGGGGAGCTCGGGTCGGCCTCTCCGGCGACGGCGGGCACGGCGCGGCACCGGACGGCGACGGTGTCACGCCCCGGATTACTCGTTTCCCCGGGCTCGCCAACAGATCCGCCGTATACATAGATTTTTCTCTATGTATACGAAGCGATAGCTAACCTGTAAACAAACATACAAGCCACTACAAGAGATATATAGAGCTGCAATAAAACATACTAATAACAAAAGCCACCTGTACATATAGAGTCCAAAATACAACATGTCCACCACAACCAAATAGGTACAAGTCCACAGTATATGTACATGGCACAACTCAAAATAAACTATCTCCAGTAGGGTCCTCCTCTAGGGACAACAGGGGCAGGTAGGGATCTAGCTCGCGACTCCCTTACCTCGATCCGCGGAAACAGGCGCATCAGCCGCAACAGAAGAAGGCTCTGCAAAAGGTGGCAACAAAGGGTGTGAGAACTACTATCAAAAGAAGTAGTCCTCAGTGGGTACCGATACCGACCTCTACGGTCCACCCACTAAGTCTACGAGACTAATAGTATAGCTGGTAGGTAAAGAACAACAAAGTAAGCTGGAATAAACTCTACAGCTATCATGCCACTACCCTACCACTATCCAAGTCAACTCTCAAGTAAGCACCACCAAAGTGAGAAATCATCCCTGACCCAATCTATCGGAACCGCCCAAACGGGCTCGTCCAGCCAACTGCCTAGCCACACCGCACACTACCAAAAAGGGTAGCCGGTCCAAACCAGATCCACAATCTGTAGCGACATCAACGCAAAAGAGGCCTCACTCCGGAGCGGCACTCGGGGGAGCTACCCAGCCGAGTTAGTACGCGTATCTCTGTCGAGCACAAACAGGCTCCGGCAAGCTATAGTCAAAGAACAAAGGGGTCAAAAAGGGGGTCAAAGACTCTAAGCTCACGTGCCCTCAGCACAACCAGAAGCTAAAATAAGAGTCTGGGTCCACCGTCAACCCCGACGGCACCCGGTAATACAGAACAGTCTAACCCTGCTGTAAATACAAGCTCGACATCCCAGCACGAGCGTAAACTCGTCCTATAACGAACTAAGTATCCACCTCGCACTAACAGCGGTGATACAAGAACAGAAACGGCTCCTAGAGCTAAATCTGATAACAGTTCGAAAAGTGACGGTTGTATGTTCGTGAGTTTTCTCCTAAGTCAATTCCCAGTTCAGCATGTAAAGTCATGTCGATAAATTATCAATTTATGCTCCAAATTTAGATTTCATATAAACACATGCAAATTCACGAATTCGAGCTACTAACATGATTAAACAGATAATAAAACAGTATGCTGCACTCTCTACACTTAGGAGGAAATCCGGCGATTTCGGTAACATCAACCCACCTCGAAAGCTATCCAACAGCGGCTAGGAGTCGAGTGGAAGGCCTCCAAACAACGCCGGCTGAAATCGAGCTCAAATCAGCAACCTCGAGATTCGGACCCACCTGCTCACTGTTCTGGGCGCCCAGAACATCAGCCCAGAACTGCAGCTTGGCAGCACAACCCACATGTGATCAACATGCGATAAAATTCAAATTTTAAGTCCAAATGCAGTGAAATTTGGCTCAACTCACCAGCAGAGGTTCAAGAACAAACCCTCCAAATTTCAGCCAAATCGGAGTTCGACTCGATGTCCAAAAAGCCTAAACACTGAATCAGGTCAACATCTGGACCCTCCTGCACATGGATCCAGAAGTTCCAGCACTTAAGCAAAACACAAACACAGCAAGAATTCAGGGATTCCAACGAATCTAGCTCATAGAAAGGGGTCAAAAACCTCTCAAAAACAGTGATGGAACAATCCAAAACCTCTCCAAAGGTCCTCACAAAGATCTGGATCTAAAAATCCAAGAAATTCCATCAATGACCCAAAAATTCAGCACTTAAGCAATTACTCAAAATCTGAGCTAGAACTCACCTTTGAATCCTCAATTCAAGTGGGAAGGACCTCCAAACCAGCAAGGAAAGTGGAAGGATCAATCTTCACTTCGTAATTCCAGCTCCCAAGAGATTGGATCCAAAAGATCAAAGGAAAAACCCAAGTTTCAGCTCAAGAACACAAGGGGTCCAGTAAAACACCAACTGTAGCTTACATACCTGTCCAAATCGCAAATGGAAAGATTCCACTTCTTCCTCTGCGAGTCCTCTATCCAACAAACTAAGTTTTGTTGGATTTGGATACTCCTACACTGCACACGAGCACGAACACTCCAGGTCGACGTTGCAGTTTCAGCAGGAAACCAAGTTCATCAATGGAGGAAGATGAAATTGGGAGAGAAGAGAGGGTTTCCCTTGCAAGCTCCGAGTTCACCTTGAAGAGGGGAGAAAAGAGCCTCAGGGGAGGTCGTCCATTGCTTTTATAGACAAGGGGTAAAGGTGCAGTGAGCCACAAGAACAGAATACATCTAACCTGTACTCAGCAGAAAACCACACTTCCGGGCGCCCGAAACTCATGAAGTGGGCGCCCGGTTCTGCAGCCTGCACCAACTCGACCATCGGACTCTCCGCCGCGGTCCGGTGCGCCCAAACCTGGTCCGGCGGATCTCACCAACCGATCAACACGTGTCGAGCCGTTCGATACTCACGAGGCAGGATTTCCGGACTCACTTTCCGGGCGCCCGAAACATGGATCCGAAATGACTTAGTAATTTTCAGAAAAGGGGCACTGAACAACTGGGCGCCCAAAACAGAGCATCCGGGCGCCCGAAACTCCAAAAGCCCAAAACTTCAGTTTTGGCTCGCTTCGGTGCTCCGAGTCCGTTTTCGCGTCTATTTGACGCCGAAACGACTCCGACTTATCTCGACCTTCTCCAGAAGCGTCGGACAGTCTAGAATACTACAGTCATTCCGTCAGTTAGGCCCCAGGGGTACTACATCCTTCCCCCCTACGGAAAGTTTCGTCCTCGAAACTCAAACTCAAACTCATACCTCAAGAAGACAGCTCGAAAAGGTAGGGATAGGATTCCCGCATCACCGTCTCCGGCTCCCAAGTCGCCTCACGCTCCTCGTGATTACTCCACTGCACTTTCACATACGGTATGACTCGGTTGCGCAATTCTTTCGTCTCGCGAACAAGAATCCGCACCGGTCGCTCCTCGTACTGCAGGTCCTCAGCCAACTCAAGTGGGGTGAAGTCAATCACGTGGGAGGGGTCGAACACATATCTCCTCAGGGCCGAGACATGAAACACATCATGGACTCCAGAAAGTCGCGGTGGTAGGGCAATCCTGTACGCTACCGGCCCCACTCGCTCTAACACCTCGAACGGGCCAACAAACCGTGGACTGAGCTTTCCACGAACTCCAAAACGGCGAATTCCTCTGGACGGCGAGACTTTCAAAAACACATGATCTCCAATCTCGAACTCCAAGTCTCGTCTCCTAGTATCCGCATAGCTCCTCTGTCGACTCTGGGCGGTCTCAAGACGTCGTCGAACCATCTTGACCTTCTCTTCTGCTTCCAACAGGATATCGGGACCCAAAGTCCTCCTCTCACCCACATCGCTCCAATGCAAGGGCGAACGACACCTGCGTCCATACAATGCCTCAAACGGAGCCATCTGGATGCTCGCTTGATAGCTATTGTTGTACGCAAACTCAACCAGTCCTAAGTGTCGATGCCACCCTCCACCAAAGTCTAGGACACATGCCCTCAACATGTCCTCCAGAGTCTGAATGGTCCGCTCAGACTGACCATCTGTCTGTGGATGAAAAGCCGTGCTAAACCGCAGCTGAGTACCCAGTGCTGTCTGTAGACTCCTCCAAAACTGTGAGACAAATCGTGTGTCTCGATCAGACACAATCGAGGTAGGCACTCCATGCAGTCTCACTATCTCGTCCAAGTATAACTGAGCGAGTCTGTCCCTGGACCAAGTAGTCTGCACTGGTAAGAAGTGGGCAGACTTGGTCAGTCTGTCCACTATCACCCAAATAGCGTCAAAACCAGCCTGCGACCTCGGAAATCCCACGACAAAGTCCATGGCGATCTGGTCCCACTTCAACTCGGGTATTGGGAGACTCTGAAGCTTGCCAGCAGGTACTCGGTGCTCCGCCTTTACCTGTTGACAAGTCAAACACTGAGCCACAAATCTCCCAATATGGCGCTTCATTCCATTCCACCAGAAGTGTGCCTTCAAGTCCTTATACATCTTGGTTCCACCGGGGGTGAACCGTATAAGGTGAGTAATGAGCCTCTCTCAAAATCTTCTCTCGGATCTCTGAGTCCACAGGCACACACAGTCGGTCCCTGTACCGCAGTACTCCCGAACCGTCAACACTAAAATCCCCAGTCTGCCCACTGGCAATCTGATCTCGAATCCTCATCAAGTAGGGGTCCACACTTTGTTTCTCTCGGATCCTATCCAACAGAGTGGGTTGCAAAACAAAAGACATAAGTTTTGCAGTAACCCCAGGGGATACCACCTCAAGCTCAAGCCGCCTCAACTCCTCAAGTAACGGCGCCTGCTGAGTGATCATCATACTAAGGCTCTGCACTGATCTCCTGCTCAACGCATCTGCCACTACATTCGCGTTGCCGGGATGATACTGGATGGTCAAATCATAATCCTTCAACAGTTCCAACCACCGGCGTTGCCTCAGGTTCAATTCCTTCTGAGTGAACAGATACTTGAGACTTTTATGATCTGTGAAAATCTCACAGTGCTCACCATACAGATATTGCCGCCACAGCTTCAGTGCAAACACTACAGCTGCCAGCTCCAAATCATGCGTAGGATAATTCTTCTCATAATCCTTCAATTGCCGGGAGGCATAGGCAATTACCCTACCATGCTGCATCAACACACATCCCAAGCCACTGTGTGATGCATCACTATAAATCACAAATCCTTCCCCTATAACTGGAAGGGTAAGGATGGGAGCAGACATCAGTCTCTCCTTCAGCTCCTCAAAACTACGCTGGCACTCAGCACTCCAAACAAATCTAATCCCCTTCCTCGTCAGACGAGTGAGGGGTGTGGAGAGCTTCGCAAAGCCTTCCACAAATCGACGGTAATATCCAGCTAACCCGAGGAAACTCCTCACCTCGGTAACCATCGTCGGTCTGGGCCAATCCCGCACAGTCTCAACCTTCTGCGGGTCCACCGCTACTCCAGTGGCCGAAATCACATGGCCCAAGAAAGCTACCTCTCGAAGCCAGAACTCGCACTTCTTCAGCTTAGCATACAACTTCTTCTCTCTCAAAAGTTGCAGCACAAGCCTCAAGTGCTCCTCATGCTCAGCATCGCTCCGAGAGTAGATCAAGATATCATCAATAAACACCACCACAAACCGGTCCAAGAACGGCTTAAACACTCGATTCATCAAATCCATAAACGCGGCAGGGGCATTAGTCAATCCAAACGGCATCACTGTAAACTCATAATGCCCATACCGGGTCCTAAAAGCCGTCTTAGGAATGTCCTCGGCCTTCACCTTCAATTGGTGGTAACCAGACTGTAAGTCAATCTTCGAGAAGACACAAGATCCTTGCAGCTGATCAAACAGATCATCAATGCGCGGCAAAGGATACCTGTTCTTGATGGTCACTTTATTCAACTCTCGATAATCCACACAAAGTCTAAGTGAACCATCCTTCTTCTTCACGAATAACACCGGCGCTCCCCAAGGCGATACACTGGGTCTCACAAACCCTTTATCCATCAAATCCTGAAGCGGCGCCTTAAGCTCTCTCAGCTCAGCCGGTGCCATTCGGTAGGGTGTCTTTGAGATTGGCGCAGTTCCTAGGACTACGTCAATCACAAACTCGACCTCCCTGTCTGGTGGCATCTCAGTCAACTCCGGGGGAAACACGTCCGGGAACTCGCGGACTACAGAGATGTCCTCGAGCTCCGGTGTCACTGCAGATACCTCCACAACAGTCGCCAGAAACGCAGTACATCCTCGACTCATCATCTGTCTCGCTCGTGCCGACGAAATCCACGTCGCAAACAACGTGCTCCTGCAGCCTCGATATGCGTACTCCTCCTGGCCTGGCTCGCGAAACGTCACGGTCCTCTCGCCACAGTCGATCGTCGCGAAGTAGCGCGTCAGCCAATCCATGCCGAGCACTACATCAAAATCCTGCAATCGCCCCAAGACCAACAGGTCTGCGGGCATCACCCAAGGTCCAAGCTGCACTGGGCAAGCTTGACAACAATCCTCCACACGCAAAACGTGCTCGGGAATCTGCACCTCTCGTGCGCAAGGTAACGGCCCTATCACTAGCCCATGCAAGGATGCAAATGCTCGACTAACAAAAGAATGTGATGCACCGGTATCAATAATGCACGAGCTCTAATGCCAGAAATTAAAATGATACATGCCACCACATGATCCGCCGCTGTGGAGTCCTCCAGTTGAGCCGCAAAGACTCTGCCGCTCTGCGCCTGCTGCCGTCGCTCGCCCAGACGTGGTACAGAAGCCCGATCCATCTGGCTGTGACTCGGTAGAGCTCCATAGGCCTGCTGATGAACAGGGGGTGCCGATGCGATCGATGGTACAGGCGACGCTGCTCGGGGACAAGCTGCCCGCAGATGTCCGGACTGACCACACCCAAAACATCGGCCCTCACGCTGCTCGCACTGTCTAGGCCAATGTGGTCCTCCGCAGATGACACATCTCGGTGGTGCTCCCCTCTGCTGCCGTCCCTGCTGACGGGATCCACCAGACCTCTGTCGCCCCGAAAACCCACGACCCTGAGAACGTGATCGTGGAGGTCTCGGCGGGCGTCTGCCGCTGGTCTGTCCTCCGTCCTCCGGAGTCGGGCGCTTCCTATCCAAACCCTGACTCAGAGTGGCCGTCCTCTCACTCGCCGTCAAGGCTCCTCGCTCCACCCACAGCGCCTGCTCGATCGACGCGTCCAAGGTCTGCAACCTCTGCGCCTGAACTAAGACAAATATCTCATGTCTCAATCCTCGCTCGAACAAATAAACTCTGTGAGCCTCATCTCTCGCAGCAAAAGGAACACAGTTCATGTCACACCCCGACTTCCCAGGGGGTCACCCATCCTAGGACTACTCCCGTCCTAGCACGCTTAACTCTCTCAACCTCTTCGGCCTTACCACCGCCGAAAATACTTAAGCCGGGTTGAGAGTTTAGCCCTATTATATCTCATATATAGGACTATCTGGGGTCTCACAGTTCAGGAGTCTGGTAAACTCCCGGGTATACTCCTGCACTGTGCGATCTCCCTGGAGTAGACTCTTCAAATCCTCCTCAAGTTTCTGCTTCACGCTGTTAGGGAAATAGGACCCATACAGCATCCCGCAGAACTCGGTCCAACTCAAATGCAGCGCATCCAGCGACCTGCTCGATCTCGTCCTCGTCCACCAGATGCGTGCATCACCTGTCAGGCAGTGAACTGCCAAGTGAACTCGCTCCCGCTCTGGCACGAAGAGATCCTCGAATAACTTCTCCATCTCGCCTACCCAGGCCTCCACCACCCATGGCTCGGTGTGGCTACCATCGAAACGGGGTGGATCAAACAGACAAAAACGAGCCAGTCTCTCGGTCATCCGCTCTTGCTCAGCCTCCGACATCTGTCCACCTGACCGGGAAGTGTCGCCAACCGGTGCGGCCGGAACTGCCACTGCTGGGGGTACGGCTGCAGCTGGAACGTCAGCTGGAATAGCAGGAGGTGGCTCCTGCGACTCCGTCGCTCTAGGTGCTGCACTCCACGTGTGAGTAATGGTATCACACATCCTCCGCAAAAGTGCACTCTGCTGCCTAGCTGACTCGGCTAGCGCATTCAACAGCTCACACACATCAGGGGGTGCACTAGGTCCCGCCTGCTCAGGCACCACAGAAGGCGCGCGGGTAGCCCGCGTCGGGGGTCGACCTCGGTGTCGGGGAGGTGCCATGCTCACCTGCGCAACACACAGATCAGTCAACAACCACAAAACAACTCAAGACCCAATCAAGCGAAAGTCCAGAAGGTCGTCTCTTTTCCCTCGCTGCTTGACGTCGTCTGCAGCCAATGCAAGTTCGCGACAGGAAAGGACACATGCCTTCGATCACTCCCTCCACTTAAGGATGAGTTCAACAGTCAAATCGATGACTTTCGCGGCAAGTAACGTCTCTCACGTCTTGCATTCCTAAGGTCTGCCATAGCCTAGGGTTTACTAAGTCCCAACGACCTATTCCTAAGCTCTGATACCACTTAATCTGTCACGCCCCGGATTACTCGTTTCCCCGGGCTCGCCAACAGATCCGCCGTATACATAGATTTTTCTCTATGTATACGAAGCGATAGCTAACCTGTAAACAAACATACAAGCCACTACAAGAGATATATAGAGCTGCAATAAAACATACTAATAACAAAAGCCACCTGTACATATAGAGTCCAAAATACAACAGGTCCACCACAACCAAATAGGTACAAGTCCACAGTATATGTACATGGCACAACTCAAAATAAACTATCTCCAGTAGGGTCCTCCTCTAGGGACAACAGGGGCAGGTAGGGATCTAGCTCGCGACTCCCTTACCTCGATCCGCGGAAACAGGCGCAGCAGCCGCAACAGAAGAAGGCTCTGCAAAAGGTGGCAACAAAGGGTGTGAGAACTACTATCAAAAGAAGTAGTCCTCAGTGGGTACCGATACCGACCTCTACGGTCCACCCACTAAGTCTACGAGACTAATAGTATAGCTGGTAGGTAAAGAACAACAAAGTAAGCTGGAATAAACTCTACAGCTATCATGCCACTACCCTACCACTATCCAAGTCAACTCTCAAGTAAGCACCACCAAAGTGAGAAATCATCCCTGACCCAATCTATCGGAACCGCCCAAACGGGCTCGTCCAGCCAACTGCCTAGCCACACCGCACACTACCAAAAAGGGTAGCCGGTCCAAACCAGATCCACAATCTGTAGCGACATCAACGCAAAAGAGGCCTCACTCCGGAGCGGCACTCGGGGGAGCTACCCAGCCGAGTTAGTACGCGTATCTCTGTCGAGCACAAACAGGCTCCGGCAGGCTATAGTCAAAGAACAAAGGGGTCAAAAAGGGGGTCAAAGACTCTAAGCTCACGTGCCCTCAGCACAACCAGAAGCTAAAATAAGAGTCTGGGTCCACCGTCAACCCCGACGGCACCCGGTAATACAGAACAGTCTAACCCTGCTGTAAATACAAGCTCGGCATCCCAGCACGAGCGTAAACTCGTCCTATAACGAACTAAGTATCCACCTCGCACTAACAGCGGTGATACAAGAACAGAAACGGCTCCTAGAGCTAAATCTGATAACAGTTCGAAAAGTGACGGTTGTATGTTCGCGAGTTTTCTCCTAAGTCAATTCCCAGTTCAGCATGTAAAGTCATGTCGATAAATTATCAATTTATGCTCCAAATTCAGATTTCATATAAACACATGCAAATTCACGAATTCGAGCTACTAACATGATTAAACAGATAATAAAACAGCATGCTGCACTCTCTACACTTAGGAGGAAATCCGGCGATTTCGGTAACATCAACCCACCTCGAAAGCTATCCAACAGCGGCTAGGAGTCGAGTGGAAGGCCTCCAAACAACGCCGGCTGAAATCGAGCTCAAATCAGCAACCTCGAGATTCGGACCCACCTGCTCACTGTTCTGGGCGCCCAGAACAGCAGCCCAGAACTGCAGCCTGGCAGCACAACCCACATGTGATCAACATGCGATAAAATCCAAATCCTAAGTCCAAATGCAGTGAAATTTGGCTCAACTCACCAGCAGAGGTTCAAGAACAAACTCTCCAAATTTCAGCCAAATCGGAGTTCGACTCGATGTCCAAAAAGCCTAAACACTGAATCAGGTCAACATCTGGACCCTCCTGCACATGGATCCAGAAGTTCCAGCACTTAAGCAAAACACAAACACAGCAAGAATTCAGGGATTCCAACGAATCTAGCTCATAGAAAGGGGTCACAAACCTCTCAAAAACAGTGATGGAACAATCCAAAACCTCTCCAAAGGTCCTCACAAAGATCTGGATCTAAAAATCCAAGAAATTCCATCAATGACCCAAAAATTCAGCACTTAAGCAATTACTCAAAATCTGAGCTAGAACTCACCTTTGAATCCTCAATTCAAGTGGGAAGGACCTCCAAACCAGCAAGGAAAGTGGAAGGATCAATCTTCACTTCGTAATTCCAGCTCCCAAGAGATTGGATCCAAAAGATCAAAGGAAAAACCCAAGTTTCAGCTCAAGAACACAAGGGGTCCAGTAAAATACCAACTGTAGCTTACATACCTGTCCAAATCGTGAATGGAAAGATTCCACTTCTTCCTCTGCGAGTCCTCTATCCAACAAACCAAGTTTCGTTGGATTTGAATACTCCTACACTGCACACGAGCATGAACACTCCAGGTCGACGTTGCAGTTTCAGCAGAAAACCAAGTTCATCAATGGAGGAAGATGAAATTGGGAGAGAAGAGAGGGTTTCCCTTGCAAGCTCCGAGTTCACCTTGAAGAGGGGAGAAAAGAGCCTCAGGGGAGGTCGTCCATTGCTTTTATAGACAAGGGGTAAAGGTGCAGTGAGCCACAAGAACAGAATACATCTAACCTGTACTCAGCAGAAAACCACACTTCCGGGCCCCGAAACTCATGAAGTGGGCGCCCGGTTCTGCAGCCTGCACCAACTCGACCATCGGACTCTCCGCCGCGGTCCGGTGCGCCCAAACCTGGTCCGGCGGATCTTACCAACCGATCAACACGTGTCGAGCCGTTCGATACTCACGAGGCAGGATTTCCGGACTCACTTTCCGGGCGCCCGAAACATGGATCCGAAATGACTTAGTAATTTTCAGAAAAGGGGCACTGAACAACTGGGCGCCCAAAACAGAGCATCCGGGCGCCCGAAACTCCAAAAGCCCAAAACTTCAGTTTTGGCTCGCTTCGGTGCTCCGAGTCCGTTTTCGCGTCTATTTGACGCCGAAACGACTCCGACTTATCTCGACCTTCTCTAGAAGCGTCGGACAGTCTAGAATACTACAGTCATTCCGTCAGTTAGGCCCCAGGGGTACTACAGACGGGGGTCTCTCCGGGGTCACGAGGGAGAAAGGGAAAGCCGATCCCGGCTGGGGCGGTGGTGCGCAAGCTCGCACGGCCGCACCAGCAGATCCGGCCACAGGCGCAGCCGCGGCGGCGCTCCACGCGAGTGGCGGCGATGGCGATCGTCGGAGTCGGGCGCGGTGGTACCAGGGAGCCGATGGATGTCGACCAGGGGCTACAGGAGGCGGCGGCGGCGGCGCTGGGGCAACTCGAGCCCGCACAAGCTCCAGGCGTCTCCGACTGGGCTCCCGGGGAAGCAGCGGTGCCGGGGATGGCCGGGGACAGCGGGACGACGCACCAGAGGTCGGTGGCAGTGCCGGCAGCCCGCAGGAACTCCTGAACCACCTCCTGGGTAGATCTGACCCGAGAAGAGGTGATACGAGGGAGGGAGAGGAAGGTGTAGGTGAGGAGAGGATCCTGGCAGCAGTTCCGGCCGGCGGCTGGCGGCCGGCGCGCAGGAAGTTGGGCACGAGGTGGGGGAAAGGGTTAGGGTTGCTGTGGAGGGAGGAGGCGGCTTAGGGTTAGGGTTTGCATGATCAAACCCTAAAATCTCATTTATGCACCTTGGCTCATTTGCACAAAAGCCCACAAAGAACTCAGTTTTCCCTCCTAGGTCCCTCACAGCGCGTTAAATACGCGCGAACGCACCCATACCTTCGACTTCACGCGAATTGGTCCATAAAATATTGGGACTTTAGCAAAATTACCATTTTGTGAACGTCGACCCCATCGCGAACATGATGCAGTTCCAAGAGATCCGTTCACCGGATTCGCGAACGGATGGCACCAGCGCGATCAACACTGTCGAATTATCAAACTCACGATTTTGTTTCGTTCGGTTTGGTTGTCGATTCACGACAAACTCATTGTCAATCCGATCCATCTATACATCATGTATATAACAACCAACGATCGCTTCAAAATCTCCTCAATTCGCGAAAACACGGCCTAAGTCCATCTACACCAACTTTCTTTCGCATGATAGGTCCCTGTCCGAGGGTTCACACGCAAAGCGGAGCTACGGTAAGCTTTGCGAGGCTAAAACAATGAAGACTAATAGTCCATTTTTCGGCAAGATCCAGTTTTCTCAAAAACCGTGCATCAAATCCAAAATTCATCAGTGCCATCGAGTCCAGAATAGTCGGACAGTTAAAAACGAGCTATTGGACCACTATGAACAGAGTCCGACACACTCCGGAAGCCATCTCTAATCATCGGCCTATCCGGAAAACCAGAGTTACTATTCACTTAAGTGAATTTTCGAACTCACATAACTCTTTCATTTTAAATCATTTTCTCCAGAAACTTGACGAGTGATTATGTAATTAAAATACACACATAAACATCGTCAACGGAGAGTTAAATTGCATAGTAAAATTCTCGATCTTTACAGGTACTCTACAGGTCTGTTGCTTCATACTGCTTGTGATTGATTTTCTATATATAGATGATGTATGACATTTAGAGTAGGGTTCGTTCTAGTGACTTAACCATCCGACTATGATTTGACTTGGTAGGTCGATGTTACTCATTTATTGAGTTTTGATTGTGTCGGTCGGTTGATTCGCTCTTATGTGATTAGACCTTATCGGTCGGCTATTCTTCTTCATATGACTTGACCTTGTGGTTGACAGATTTACATCATGAGATTTGACCTGGTAGGTCGGTGCTACTCATCTGTTGGGTTTTGACCATATTGGTCGGCTGATTCACTCCCACGTGATTAGACCTTCTCGGTTGACTATTCTTCTATATGTGAGTTGACCTTGTGGTCGGCAGATTTAATTCATTAGATAGGAACTAGTAGGTCGGTACTTCCTTCATGAGATTGACCGTGGAGGTTGATTGATGTATCCTGTTCATGATTGAGACTTCGGCATGCTTTAACTCTATTTCTTACATTTATCGTAATCTTCCTTGACACTCATGTAGTGTAGCATGGTAGTCGACTTTCAATTATTTTTTGGCTCCTCTTGTTGCCTATGGGTGGTGATTAGACTGTTGAGTCAAGGTTGTTTGAGCATTGAGCATAGACATGTGACTATATATAGCTTGAGACAGCGATGTTGCTCTTAGACAGGGTTCACAACCTTGAGTGCTTCAATTTGCCAGCCAAATAGGAGGTGTCGTTCTTAGATAGGGTTCGTCACCCTGAATACTTCACTCTCAGGTTTGATGTACACCACTCTTAGACAGAGTTAACGACTTTGGATGTGGTATGTTGTGTCCCTCCAGAGTGGAACTCGGTTATTGGTCTTCGTGACCAAGTGGGCGAGCTTAGGCTGGGCCTTCATGGTGCCGTGCTGATTGGTATGACTTTAGACGATTCATATGTCCAATTGATGCATAGTACCTCTATTGAGTTGTGCATGGCATTCAGTTAGTTGTTTTGATTACAGTAGCAGCATCTCTTATATAGTCATTCATGATTATTGGTTATGTATTATCTTGCTACTGCAGTTGGTATTTCTATCATATATTTATATGACTCTCGTTTACAGTAGTGGTAGTAGATTGTATTTTATTTCATGATCCTTACATGTTGATCTTCATGCTACTATAGTTGATAATGCTTATACTTCAGTTATCTCCTTGTTATTGTTGTTATCGCTTTATTATACTCCTTTGTTTACCAGTGAGTAAGGCTTGTCTTCGGCAGTTGGTTGCCCCTAAATATATTTATATATTTCTCACCCCATTATTTTTACAGGTATTGCTGACAGTGTGGGTAGGGGCGCGATGCAAGGACATGGTTAGTTAGCGCCTAGATAGCTCGTGCCATGGATCTTGGTCGCTAGTTCTAAATTTACCTTTATTCCTTATACTTTTTTATCATGTTGAGATTATGTACTTTAGTTATATAGTATTTAGTTTAGATATTGTTATTGGGTTTCCTATTGTCGTAGTTTATGGTTTCCTAGTTGTGGTTTTGGGTTATTAGTAGTTATGGTATCTGTTATATTTACATCCTATAGAGTACTGGACCTTGGCAAATAGGCAAAGTATGGATTGCTAGTCAGCATATGTTTAGAGTGCTGGATTGAGTTGGAGACATTTTAGCGCGAAATAGATGCGAAAATGGACTCAGAAGTTGAAATTAGCTCAAAATGTGCTGTTGGATGCACTTTCGGATTCCCGAAAATGGTTTGGCGCCTAGATGATGTGAGCTGAGAATTTTGGTGGTTCCAGACCCTCTTTTGGGATGCCCAGTCTGGGCACTATAGCAGCCCGCATATTTTGTACAGGTGTCAGGGTATACGTGTATATTAGTGACTCAGCATGGTTTTGGATGCAGGTTCCGAACACCCGAATTGATTTGGGTGCATATACGACAGGTTCGAAGCGACGAATGCCTTGAGGGAGTGCCCGAAGGAGCTGTTTGAGAGGTTTTGGATGCCCAAATGAGGATTCCGGGCACCCACAAATGTTTGTTTTGGCTGAGGTGAGAGTATTCGATACTTTCAGGGTTTTTAGCATATTGTTACTACATAGTGGATGACAGCAGAGCATCTGAGCACTTCTCATCTTCCCCACCGACATCTGCTAAAGAGAGAAAGAGGGAGAAAGAATAGGAGATCTTGGGTTATTTGACGAGCCGATCGAGACCGTGCGCACGTGTGATTTTCAAGCGCTTGGGCATCGAGGTCGATATTATAATATTATTAATTTCTCTGGGACTTTTATGGTAGATTTTTGATAGTAGTATCTAGGAGAGGAGGTTTTGATGGATTTTTGTGGAATTTAAGATTTAGAAATTGAATTATCTATGATTTAGGAGCCGAAATTTTTTGAGATTCGCCGTGGAATTTTTCGAGCAAATTATGGGTGTTGTGGCTACCGTACGGCCAGGAGGACCGCAGCGGAGCACCTCGCTTCTCCTATGTGGTAGCATTGAATATTTGTGTATATATATACACACACACACACACAAAATACTCCCCACCCCTCTACTAATATTCAATGCTACCACATAGCACACAAGTGTGTGTGTGTGTGTGTGTGTGTGTGTGTGTGTGTGTGTGTGTGTGTATACACAAATTTGCTCCTGATGTGAGATTATTGGGGTGTCACATACTCCCCCCGTTTAGGCCTGACGTCCTCGTCAGCCCTAAATACACACACAGCCCAAGATCACCGATATGAAACTTGTCTCGCTAGCCTTGTCATTCCGACCCTGACTTAGCTTGTCATTCTGTGAGACCCCAGGTAGTCCTATATATAAGATATAATAGGGCTAAACTCTTAACCCGGTTTCAGCATTTTGGGCGGTGGCTAGGCCCAAGAGGTTAAGAGAGTTAAGCGTGCTAGGACGAGATTAGTCCTAGGATGGATGACCCCCTGAAAAGTTGGGGCGTCAAAGTTGGTATCAGAGCCAATTACCAGCCGAAAGTGTGAGATGAGTCTCGGCTGAGCCAGAATTATACAGTGGGGAGAGCGAGGCTCTCATGCTGTTGACTGCTGTGAGTGGAGCGCGCCCACCACAAGGTCAGTTTAGGCTAGCGAGACGAGTCTCACATCGCCTGGTACTTATAAGTCTGAGCCTGACGAGGACGTCAGGGTTTAAAGAGGGGGAGATTGTGAGACCCCAGGTAGTCCTATATATAAGATATAATAGGGCTAAACTCTTAACCCGGCTTAAGCATTTTGGGCGGTGGCTAGGCCCAAGAGGTTAAGATAGTTAAGAGTGCTAGGACGAGAATAGTCCTAGGATGGGTGACCCCTGGGAGGCCGGGTCGTTACACATTCATCGACCCTGGCTTAGTCTGTCATGCCGACCCTGGCTCAGCCAAGACTCATCTCACACTTCCGGCTGATGAACCGGCTCTGATACCAAATCTAACGACTCGACCCACTAGCAATAATAATTCGTTGGGCCAAAACCACCGGCCCAAAATGCTTAAGCCCAGTTATTATGTCTAGCATAATCAAACTTATATACCCCCATATCTAGTCATAACAACCTGATGTGGGATTATTGGGGTGTCACAGAATGTCTAGCAACAGACTCCTAGGACTTGTTGCTTGTTAGTTGTAGATTCCTAGGATTGCTATAGGTTTGGTATGTGTAGAAAATTTTTGTACATACGGCGGTCTGTTGACATAGCCCGGGAGCTTCCGCTGTAGGCTCGGGGTGGCAAATCCTCTCTGTTTAGGTTGCTTGTGGTTGTTTGTCTGTACTCTTACCCTGTGCATGTATAGGGGAGACTTTGTCCGCATGGATAGAAAAAACTTTGTGTGTGTGGCGTATCTATGCGCATCTTGAGCAAGGTTTCAAAAAAAATTATACGTTTTTTTTGCTAACTCTGTTTTCAAAATGGAAGAGTTTTTTTCTGAACATACTTTTCCAAAGGTCCCGGGGCGTGACAATAATATTATACTGGATCTTATATTGATGCATTTACTCAATAGTGATTTATATTACCCTGCTTTCATTCCTTTTGCTATTCATATGATTATATCTTGTTGATTCATTCTATACCTATCTATCTGCTTTTATTCATTGTTGATTATTGTAAATCAGTTGGTACAACTTGCTGGTCATCAGTGCGTACCCATTGGGATACATTCAGTTGTATCTTGCACTCTTCTTTTAACAAATACATCTGGTGTTGAGGAGAAGAATGCGTTGTGAGGATCTCGATAGATAGTATCATCCCAGATAAATAACAATTAGAATTAGTTAATAAACCCTTTACCTCTTAAACTTGAAATTACTATTGTGGATGCTAAATATTTTATGTTTACTTGTATGGTTGGATGTTGAATTGTGGATATTTGTAATGCATGACGATTGGTTTTGATGTGAATGTACACTTGATTTTTCGATTGTGAATTTCAAAGGAGTATTATAAAAACAGAGATTTGGAGGAGATTTATATTTTGTTTGTGGAGACATAAGGGGCTATATTTGATATATTGCGGAGATATGGAGGGATATGTGTCGGCGGCGTTTCGAGAAATATGATATCACCCTATTATTTACATTAGTGTGAGTCATGCTTGTATGATTGATTTGTATTATACTTATGAATGAATATATGGCCTCTTGGATATAATGTTTATGATGAATGTAATATTCTGTGCTCGATGCTGTGCGTGTATAGGAGAGACTCTGCCCGTGTGGACAGAGAAATCCTATGCACGTGGCGGATCTGTGCACGTCCGAGCAGTGTTATATTTTAGAATTCATTCAATTGGCTAAATGTGCACTTTATTTACTAAAAAAAATTTATCCATCTTCTTTAAACTGAACCCCTTTCAAATTGAAAAGGTAAACCTCGGGGCGTGAGAGTATGATATTTTACTGAGTTTTATTAAGTTATGATCGATAATTTTAAAAGATTTTGAAAAGCGGAAGTTTAAAATATTTCTATTATCGGGAATAAAATGAAATGAGACATGGAGCTTTTGCTTGTTGTTTTATTGCGGGGACTGAGGAAATGTGAAAAATGGAAGTTTTAACTTACTGTATACTTGGGGGTAATAAAGTGAGAGTTGTATGTTGAATTATTGTGAATGTTCTGTTTATGTGAATGAGTAAGATATTTTTTTGGGTCATTTTGTACTCCGATGCCATGCATGTATAGGGAAGAATCTTTCTACTTTGTCAGTAAATTCTTTATAGATGTTGCAGAGCTGTTCACACCCTGATCAGTTTTTTGCATACTCTAATTTTTTGTAAAAAAAGATTTAGAGTTCTTGTGGAGAACAATTTTTTCAAATTAGACTCGGGATGTGACAAATATCCACCAATAATTTAAGATATAAATAGATGGTAGGGTTAGGTAGATTTGGATTTCGTAACGTTGAATACCATAAAGAGAGCAACTTGTCTGGACACAAATCTCCAAGTTGGCCTAATTTTGTTGGTTGCCAAGCTGGACAGGATTGAAATGATATATATATATATATATATATATATATATATATATATATATATATATATATATATATATATATATATATATATATATATATATATATAGATAGTGAGGCTGGTATGCTTATGGAAGCACGGAGCCCTCCGTGCTTCTAACTTATTTTCGATATTGGGACTTTCGAATCGATGATCGGCTTCGTTAGACTTGATCTAGAGTATTTGAAGTACCTAGAAAATAAATTTCGTGATTTTTCGATATCATTTGCCTAGTGGTCGATGGAGCTCAAAATTAATAATTTTAATGGTCGTAGTGAGCCGTTTGCAAGTTTAACGGTGTAGAAATATTCAAATCACGTAAAATTTTGATAGAAAATTCTTTATACTATATAAAATAAGATCAATATCTTTGATCTAAAATTTTAATATCATATCATCACATTTTGTAAGATTTTTATTTTCGACCGTTGATTTTGAGCCATTTCGATCACTAGGCAAATAATATCGAAAATTTATAAAATTTATTTTCTGGATACTTCAAATACTCTATATATATATTGGTTGGTTGGTTGTTGTTGGAGAGATGAGAGAACGAAATTATGGTCACATGTTTGGCATTTAAACTAAATTCAACAAGGGCGAAACATTTTGAATTTGAAGCAAATTTCAAAAATTCAGAAAATATTCGACAGTAGTTCTAGTAACAAAATATAAATACATAAAAATAAAAGTATAAGAGGACAAAGTTCGTATACAATTTGCTCAAATTTTTCTCAAATTAATTGCAAAGGAAAGTTAATAACATAATTAATAATTTTGGTATTGATTAATGAAAAAAGGATACTTGAGTTAGTTTTCAAAAATGGACAAATTTTGTCACTATAAACCAAATAGTATCTGATAACACAGTCAATAACATAAAATAGGCATCGTACAAATTTGTCTGACACGAAAGTAATATGCCATAATATTGTTATCTGATAAATTATTTTTTTTTAATATTGGTAATCAAGTTATAAATATCTAGATGTAGATTTTATGTTGATGTGACTTACGTGACTATTGAATAGACATACAACCGATCAACCAAAATAGTCACCCTTTATCTCATATTATTAGGGTGTGTTTGATTTGAAGTTGAAATCGAAATCAGAATCGAAATCGGAATCGGAATGAGAATAAGCTAGAATCGAAATCGGAATAACAAATAACTCATTCTGTTTGGTTCGTCACCTGAATCCGAATCGGAATGAATCATTTTCATTGTCGGTGTTTGGTTCAGGTAGATATCAGTAACATAATTAAATTAATATACCAATTTTATTTTTATAATACATTTTAATTACTTTTAATAATTTTGAATACTCTATTTAAACTATAAATGAGCAACTTATAAAATAATTAATGAAAAGTAAGACAATTTTATAATTTATATTAATTAATATGGAAACAAACTATTTATTATTATTTTTTATTGTAATAATTCAAAATATAAAACTTAATTTCATTTATTCAAATTCAAACTTAAAATTACAATTAAAATTTAATTTAAATCCATAAAATTTAATAAATTTTAAATAAAATTTTAATAAAACTTTAAATTTTAAATTAAATTTAAATTTAAATTCAAATTCATAAATTAGATTCGAAATGCTTGATTGAATTTTAATTCGTAATTCAAATTTAAATTAAAATTTAAAATTTTAATTTTAATTTTTAAATTTAAACATATATTATTATTAAAAAATAAGGTTAAAAAATTAAATTTAATCTAAACAAACATCCATTCCACCCGGATTCAACTTCCAATCCAACCTCCTAGGCTATATTGGAAATAGGAGTGATTGGGAGATTCCCATTTCACCCCGAAATTGGAATCAGAATGATACTCCCGCATACCAAACACCCACAAACGGAATCGCTCATTCCGATTCCGATTCCTAGGTGAAAAAGTGACGAACCAAACACGCCCTTAGAGCAGTACACCCTATTAGTTAATTCGTGAATTATTCGTGAATTATTAAAAATCTGAATAAAACAGTCCGTATGCCAATTTTTTTCCAAAAATACGGAATAAAACGCGAATTTTTGGGTTAGCAGAATTATTCACAAATTATTCGCAAATTTTTCGCGAATTATTTGCAAATTATTCACGAATTATAAAAAACCTGAATAAAAAAAACCTTATATATTTTTATATTTAAGTATAGACTATCTTATATTTTATATTTAAGCATGAATTCTCTGTTTGCTCACCCTAAAAAAATCTTATATATTTTATGTTTAATTATGAGCTATCTTAATCTATTTCTTACTTGATTGTTAATATATCGTGATGTATAATGTAGTTTGCTATTACTTTTTTTTTTTTTACTTAATCTACTTTATTTTATAGCTTTTTATTTTTATATTCTTAGGAATTATAACTATTTCTGCTCATAGTATAAATCTAGAAAAAAAAAGTTTAATTTAATAGCCGAATTTTTGAACCCGAATTTTTTTATTGATGAACGTATAATTTTCGTATAAATCGCGTATCCGAATAATTTAGTTATCACTTGTATGTAATATGGTTTAGCATTTCTAGAGTTCACTTTGTAGTTTAGTTTTATGGTTAGCTGTTGTTGTATCTATTCTCATTGTTGTTGTTCTTATTGTGGTTGATTGTATTGGTTGATTGTTGTACTTTGGTTTCTACGACACGTATATACAGGGAAGGCTCTGTTCGTTTGTACAGGGGAGGCTCTGTCCATGTGGCGAGTCTGTGCATATTTCGGAGCATCTTTGGTTGGTTTAAAAAAAAAATTTGTACACATTTTTTATTATTTTCATATATAAGATTTTACAAAAGAGCCTCGGGATATGACATATTAAGATAGTATAAGAGAGGTTTTTAACTATAAATCAACCAGGTGTAGGTTAACCCATAAAATGATCTAACGTATCTAGGCACGTGAGAGTGCAGGGTTGGTTCGGGATTGAGTCACGGCGTGTCAAGTTGGGTCAGTTATAACCTCACTTGACGGTGACCCCATTATGTACTTCAGGTTATGAGGTATGTGAGGTCTACTGCTAGGAACATGCACTACAACAAATTCATAATTTAGCGGCATTTACTCTGCAGCATTTATTGAAATCATACTAAGTAACACATTTAACATCATTACTTGATAATTGTTGCTAGATTTAATAATTTAGCAGCAATTTACTATTAATGTTGTAAAATAGGATAAATTAGCAGCATAAATTAGTAAATGCCGCTGAAATTTTCAGCATTTTATAAAAAATGATACTAAATATAACAAAGTAGCAGCACTTATTGCTAAATGCTGTCACTAATCTATATATAATTATTAATATATCCCATTTTATACTTAGAATTTAAAATTTTGAAATTAAAGTTTAAAAATTTAGAATTTGAATTTTAAAAATTTGAAACTTATAATTTAAAAAATTAAACTTATAATTTAAAATATAAAATTTTAAAATTTTAAATTTTAAATTTTAAATTCTAAAATTTTAATTTTAAATTTTAAAATTTTAAAATTTTAAAATTATGAATTTTGAAACTTAAAATTTGATATTTGAAAATTAAAAATTTAAATATAATATCTAAATTTAGAATTTCAAATTTAAAATTTAAAAATTTAAAAATTAAAACGTAAAATTTAAAATTTAAAGAATTAAAATATATATAAATGAATGTCCCCAGCGCAAGTGGCAAAGGGCTTGGTGGTTGGTATCCGAGATTCCAAGTTCGAATCCTAGTTAATTCACATCTCCAGCTAGGTTTATTTCTAAAAGAAATAAACGAAACAGGTAGCATGCTACCTTTCTCTAAAAAAAATCAAATATAAATATAAATTTAAATTTAAATTTAAAATAAAATTAAAATTTTAAAAATAACTTAAAATTAGTATTTAACAGGCCTTTAGCGGCATATTCCTAATGACACCAATTGATTTACATTGGCGGCATTCATTATAAATGTTGCTAATACTTTTAGCTATATTAGCATAGGCAGCATTTGGTGGCATATGCTGCTAAAATTTTTAGCGGCATTCATTGATCTTTTAGCAGCATAAATAAAAGCCACTAATGACTAATTTTCTAGTAGTGATGGTAGACAGCACATTGGTGTCGAGGAGCTAAAGGATGCGGATTACTTCCGGCAGCTAAAGGATGCGGTTTACTTTCGGCGGCTCGTGAACCAGGTGATTGCACTGTCGGGTCTTATCTAGCAGGTTGAATGGCAGTAGGCTACAGCTGGTATTAGTCAGGTTCCATTACTTGGGTAGAGTGCGAGAGTGGATGAGGATACTCCTGTAGTTGTTGCTCATGATATAGCTGTTGTTGCTATTCCTACTATAGCATCAGTGATCTTTAAGGCATAGAGTGCTAACAGGTATTAGAGTATCACACTCCTTCTAGTAGGGCCAAGTGAAGGAACGTAAGTTCCCTAAGGTAATTGTCAGGCATTGAGATCATAGTTTCTAATGTTGAGCGTTACTCAGTTTGTACTCTTTGGTCAGGTTTTGATGTGTGTCATGTCTCCAACAACTTGTTACCGATGGATTGACGGGTATTTTTCCTTCCTTTTGATAAGTACAAAAATTACGTTTGGGTATAAAGGGGGGGATAAGGGGTTATACCCGAACCAAACGGTGGCTGCACTAGTTATATACAAAGACTACTTAAATTTAGAGTTCCTGAAGGTAAATATGAAAAAAAAAAAAAAAAAGTATGCTTTTTCTGAAAACAAAAACATATAAATTTAAATATTATTAAGATATTGTTATAATAGCTTTGATAATTTCTATAGGTAAATATTATCTAATTGATATTGGTTATTCAACTAGAACGGGATTTATAGCATCATATCATGCTGTGTGTTAGCATTTAAAGGAATGGGGTTCTCGAATTCCAACAACCATTGGTAGCTCTTCAACTATAGATGTTCATCTCTCCGTACAACATACGTATATGTGCTTTTGGTTCTCTAAAAAATCCCTCCTATATAACATATTCACTGCGAAATTACTAAAATACCTCTCACTGGGCATTCTGCCTCAGCCGGGTCCGGACCTTGCAAGTGGGGTCCGGACCCCGCACAGGTGACAGTCCACCGCGCAGGCCGGGTCCGGACCTTGGTGTCCGGGTCCGGAACCCGTACGCACCCCAACTCGGAAATCAGCTCGGGTCCGGACCGTGACGTCCGAGTCCGGACCTTAGCTGCCCGCGGACTTCATTGTCCGGACCCCAGCATCCCGGGTCTGGACCCCGTGAGCAGTTTTGCTCCACTTGGTCCATTTTTCAAAAAATTTTGATTTTCGGGTTTCCACTCGCACCCACAATGTTCCGAAACCTTCAGAACCCAATTCCACGCCAGCCATTATCGGCTTCCATCGAACTTTATCAAATTTAATAAAGTTCGATACAACGCACCGAAATTTAGAGTGCTACAATTTCATTCAAATAACTTAAGAATTTTAATAGTAATTCAGTTACGATTTAATTTTTAAATCTTTTGTAAATAAAAAAATAACAACCAATGACTAATATCTAATGGATCTATTAAATTTAACATACTATTTTATTTAGTTAAGTAAATTAGCTCATCAAAATTAATTAGAAAGTTAAGAATGTATAAAATAAATATTTAAGGTTGAAAGGACTTATTTCAAAATGCCCTATAATTAAGAGGTTCTTAGAATATTTTCATTTTTTTACATTTGGCCCCCTCAAAAAACTTATTTTCGCAAATAGCCCTATCAAATTTATAATTTCACTTATGGCCCTATCCCCGCCACGTAGGCGACACCTCAGCGCCACGCAAGCAGCCACAGCCGCGCTGGAATAAGTTGAACACGGTGAACCATTCACCGTGTTCAAACACGGTGAACGGTTCACCGTGTCCAAACACGGTGAAACTTATCCATTTCCAGCGAAGTAAAAATCCCTAAACCCTAAAAACACTAACCATTCACCGTGTTTAAACGCGGTGAATGGTTCACCACATTTAGACACGGTGAATGGTTCAACTTGTCTCCCGACCAAGTGGTGTGGATTGGCAAAAAGTGTGCTGACTTTGTCAAACGATCCACCACCACCCAAATCGCGTCGTGGCCACCTTGCGATCGAGGTAAGCCCACAACAAAGTCCATCGCTATGTTCTCCCACTTCCACACTGGAATGGGCAGTCCTTGTAATTTTCCCGCTGGAAAGCGACGCTCGGCCTTCACCTGTTGGCACACTAAACATCTTGCCACAAAGCGTCCAACATCAAGTTTTATCCCCGGCCACCAATAATGCAATTTAAGATCCTTATATATTTTGGTGCTGCCCGGGTGAATCGCATAGGGAGAAGTGTGAGCTTCTTTCAAAATCTTCCCACGAATGTCCTCGACTTTAGACACGCACAATCGATTTCGGAATCGAATGGCGCCCTTCGAGTCCATATGAAAATCACCGGCGCGCCCACTCTCAATAGCACTCCGTACCTTTTGGAGTTCCGGATCTCCGGATTGCTTTTCTTTTATTTGTTCCAACAAGGTTGGCCAAATCTGGAGATTCATGAGTCTAGCGGGGACGCCCGGGGCCACGACTTTCAAGTCAAATCGGCCCATTTCCTTGATCAACGGTATTTGTCCCGTCATCTCAATTGCAAAGTTCTCCACGGATTTCCTACTGAGCGCATCGGCCACCACATTGGCTCTACCGGGGTGGTACAAGATGGTTAAGTCGTAATCCTTTATCAACTCCAACCATCTCCGCTGCCTCAAGTTCAACTCCTTTTGAGTGAATAAGTACTTTAAGCTTTTATGATCCGTGTACACTTCACAATGTTCCACGTACAAATAGTGTCTCCACAACTTAAGCGCGAAGACCACCGCTGCAAGCTCTATGTCGTGGGTGGGGTAGTTCTGCTCATAGCTCTTCAGCTGTCGGGAGGCATATGCTATCACCTGTCCTCTTTGTATAAGCACACACCCAAGACCACGCCGTGATGCATCACTATACACCACAAAGCCCTCCCCTGCAACCGGCAAGGCGAGAACCGGAGCCGAAGTCAACCTTTCCTTTAGCTCCTTAAAGCTTTGGTCGCATTCCTCGCTCCAAATATATTTGGCCCCCTTGCGAGTAAGACGCGTTAGTGGACCGGAGATTTTTGAAAATCCCTCCACAAATCACCGATAGTACCCCCGCAAGACCCAAAAAGCTTCGTACTTCCGTGACATTGGTCGGGCGAGGCCAATCCTTGATTGCCTCAACTTTCATTGGGTCTACCGATACTCCTCCCGCGGAAATCACATGACCCAAGAAAGCGACCTCACGAATCCAAAATTCGCACTTCTTCAACTTGGCGAACAACTTATTCTCTTGAAGAACTTGAAGCACAATCCTTAGGTGCTCTTTATGTTCCTCTTCGCTCCGAGAGTAGACAAGAATATCATCTATGAACACCACCACAAATCGATCTAATAGTGGTTTGAACACACGGTTCATTAAATCCATGAACGCCGCCGGGGCATTGGTAAGCCCGAAAGGCATAACCTTGAATTCATAGTGTCCATACCGCGTCCTAAACGCGGTCTTATGCACATCCTCCGGTTTGATCTTCAATTGGTGATAACCGGATTGCAAATCAATCTTTGAATACACCCGAGACCCTTGCAACTGATCGAATAAGTCATCAATTCGAGGTAACGGGTACTTACTCTTGACGGTCACTTTATTCAACTCGCGGTAATCCACACATAACCGCAGCGAACCGTCTTTTTTCCGCACAAATAGAACAGGGGCTCCCCAAGGTGACACACTTGGCTTTACGAAACTCTTGTCCATCAAATCTTGTAGTTGTGCTTTCAATTATTTTAGCTCCGCGGGTGCCATCCTGTACGGGGCCTTAGAAATCGGCGCCGTACCCGGGAGCAAATCGATCACGAATTCTATTTCCCGATCCGGTGGCATTCCGGGTAACTCCGCCGGAAATACATCCGGGAACTCTTGAACCACATGAATGTCTCCGAGTCCCAACACTTCCTTTCGGTCATCCACCACCGTCGCTAAGTAAGCGATGCAACCACTAGCAATCAGCTTTCTTGCTTGCCACGTGGATACCAATGATGCAATGAGCGAACTCTTGCACCCACGGTACACAAACTCCTTGTGCCCGGGTTCTTTAAACCTCACTATCCGGCTCTCACAATCAATAGTAGCGTGATATCTAGAGAGCCAATCCATTCCTAGGATTAAATCATACTCATTCATTCGGTTTAACACCAGCAAATCAGCTGGCATGATCCAGTCATCAACCCTCACTGGACAGTTTACACACGCGTGATGTACACAAAAGGTGTGTTCAGCTACTTGCACAGTTCTTGCATGCGTGGCTTCTATAATTTCTATTCCATGTGCAATAGCAAATGATCGAGCAATGAATGAATGCGATGCTCCAGTATCAAACAAAGCTCTACATCGAATGCCATTAATTAACACAATACCTGCCACGACATCCTCCTGGGCAGAAGGCTCCTCCACCTGTGAGGCGAACACCCGTCCACTGGGTGCCGGCCGCTGGCCCTCAGTTGGTCTCGGCGGTGGTGTATGGCCTGCCGACATCGCCGCGGGTGGGATGCCCGCAAGCTGTCTCGGTGATGCAAATGCCGATGCCGATGACGGTGCCCGGCCATCATCCATCGGACAATTGTACAGCATATGTCCCTGCTGTCCGCACTTGTAGCACCGGCCCTCACGATAATCACATTGCTGAGGGTTGTGGGGGCTGCTACAAATCGGGCACCGGCTCGAGGGTCGATTCCGCTGGGACCCACGAGACTGATTCTGCGACTGCGAGTGCTTCGGGGGTCGCTTAGAGCTAGATTGCCCACCCGAGCCACCCGCCGGTCGTTTCTTTCCCTTTTCCTTATCTTTTTGCTTCTCTCTTTCCCAAGACTCGCGCTCCTCGCGTGCACATGCATTCCCGTGCTCCACCCAAAGAGCACGGTCCAAGACCTCCGCAAAGCCCTAGCTCCCAAGCTTCTTCTTGCACCAAGAAGCTCCAAATCCACCTTAGAAGCTTTTCCCAAGATCAAATCCTTCACTTCTCCAAGCTTTGGAGAGATCTCTAGAGAGAGAAAGTGAGGGAGAGGGAAGTGAGGAGAAATGGAGGAGTAATGAGGAGAGGGACCCCAGCCCTCTATATATAGCCTATCCCCCATGAAATTACCAAAATACCCCTCACTGGGCATTCTGCCTAAGCCGGGTCCGGACCTTGCAAGTAGGGTCCGGACCCCGCACTGTTAACTGGTCAGTGCGCAGGCCGGGTCCGGACCTTGGCATCAGGGTCCGAAACCCGTACGTACCCCAACCTAGCACGCGGCTCAGGTCCGGACCTCAAGTCCCGGGTCCGGAACCCGTACGTTCCCCATCTCGGACATCGGCTCGGGTCCGGACCGTGGCACCCGGGTCCGGACCGCAGCCGGCCACGAACTTCATTGTCCGGACCCCAGTTTCCAGGGTCCGGACCCCGTGAGCAGTTTTGCTCCAGTAGGTCCTTTTCTTAGAAATCTTCGAATTCTGGGTTTCCACTCGTACCCATAATGTTCCGAAACCTTCGGAACCCAATTCCACACCAGCCATTACCGGCTCTTTCCGAACTTCCTCAAATTTAGTAAAGTTCGAAACAACGCACCGAAATTCAAAGTGCTACATTCCTCCCCCCCTTAAAGAGAGTTTCGGCCGCGAAACTAAATCATACCTCAGCTGGACTCAGCGAAGAGGTAAGGAAACCGCTCCTTCATCGAGCTTTCCAATTCCCACGTGGCCTCACGTTCACCGTGATTCGTCTATTGTACCTTTACATAAGGAATTTCACGGTTCCTCAAACTTTTCACCTCGCGATCCATGATACACAAGGGAAATTCCTCATAAGTCATATCCTCATGGAGCTCTATAGGCACATACTCGAGGACGTGCGCCGGATCATACACGTACTTGCGGAGCGTCGATACATGGAACACATTGTGTATCCCCGCAAGTTTTGGCGGCAAAGCTAGCCGATACGCCACGGATCCCACACGCTCCAAGACCTCATAAGGTCCGATGTAACGGGGACTCAACTTACCCCGAACACCAATCGCTTCACCCCTCTCATGGGTGATACTTTCAAGAAGACGCGGTCTCCTACCGCGAATTCCAAATCTCGTCGACGACGATCCGCATAACTCTTTTGTCTGGATTGCGCCGTCGACAAGCGCTCGCGTGCCAAACGGACCTTTTCCTCCACTTCACGCAACACATCAGGTCCGAAGACCCTTTTCTCGCCGACTTCACTCTAATGAATAGGAGAGCGGCATTTCCTTCCATACAAGGCCTCAAAAGGTGCCATTCCGATGCTAGATTGATAGCTATTATTATAAGCGAACTCAGCCATCGGCAAATGTGTAGGCCATGCACCCTTGAAGTCCATCACACACGCTCGCAGCATATCCTCCAAAATCTGAATTGTCCTTTCCGATTGACCATCAGTTTGAGGATGAAAAGCTGAACCGAAATCGAGCCGTGTACCCAAAGCTTCTTGCAATCTTTTCCAAAAATGCGATGTGAAACAGGGATCTCGATCTAAAACTATCGAGGTTGGGACCCCGTGCAACCGCACAATCTCGTCCAGGTAGACTTGCGCTAACTTGTCCCCCGACCAAGTGGTGTGGATTGGCAAAAAGTGTGCCGACTTTGACAAACGATCCACCACCACCCATATCGCGTCGTGGCCACCTAATGATCGAGGTAAGCCCACAACAAAATCCATCGCGATATTTTCTCATTTCCAAACCGGAATGGGCAATCCTTGCAGTTTTCCCGCCGGAAAGCAGCGCTCGGCCTTCACTTGTTGGCACACTAAGCATTGTGCCACAAAGCGTCCCACATCAAGTTTCATCCCCGGCCACCAATAATGTAGTTTGAGGTCCTTATACATTTTGGTGCCGCCCGGGTGAATCACATAGGGAGAAGCGTGAGCTTCTTTCAAGATCTCCCCACGAATATCCTCGACTTTTGGCACGCACAATCGATTTCGGAATCGAATTGCGCCCTTCGAGTCTACATGAAAATCACCGGCGCGCCCGCTCTCGATAGCACTCTGCACCTTTTGGAGTTCCGGATCACCGGATTGCTTTTCTTTTATTTGCTCCAACAAGGTCGGCCATATCTCGAGATTCATAAGTCTAGCGGGGATGCCCGGGGCCACGATCTCCAAGTCAAATCGGCCCATTTCCTTGATTAACGACATTTGTCCCGTCATCTCAATTGCGAAGTTCTCCACGGATTTTCTACTGAGCGCATCGGCCACCACATTGGCTCTACCAGGGTGGTACAAGATGGTCAAGTCGTAATCTTTTATCAACTCCAACCACCTCCGCTGCCTCAAATTCAACTCCTTTTGAATGAATAAGTACTTTAAACTTTTGTGATCCGTGTAAACCTCACAATGCTCCCCGTACAAGTAGTGTCTCCACAACTTGAGTGCGAAAACCACCGCCGCAAGCTCTAAGTCGTGGGTGGGGTAATTCTGCTCATAGCTCTTCAGCTGTCGAGAGGCATATGCTATTACTTGTCATCTTTGCATATGCACACACCCAAGACCACGCCGTGATGCATCACTATACACCACAAAACCCTCCCCCGCAATCGGCAAGGCGAGTACCGGAGCCGAAGTCAACCTTTCCTTTAGCTCCTTAAAGCTTTGGTCGCATTCCTCGCTCCAAACATATTTGGCTCCCTTGCGGGTAAGATGCGTTAGTGGACCGGAGATTTTTGAAAATCCCTCCACGAACCGCCGATAGTACCCCGCAAGACCCAAAAAGCTTCGTATTTCCGTGACATTGGTCGGGCGAGGCCAATCCTTGACTGCCTCTACTTTCATAGGGTCCACAGATACTCCTCCTGCGGAAATTACGTGACCCAAGAAAGCGACCTCACGGATCCAGAATTCGCACTTTTTCAATTTGGCGAATAACTTGTTCTCTCGAAGAACTTGAAGCACAATCCTCAGGTGCTCCCTATGCTCCTCTTCACTCCGAGAGTAGACAAGAATGTCATTTATGAACACAACCACAAATTGATCCAATAGTGGTTTGAACACACGGTTCATTAAATCCATGAACGCTGCCGGGGCATTAGTAAGCCCAAAAGGCATAACCGTGAATTCATAATGTCCATACCGCGTCCTAAATGCGGTCTTATGCACATCCTCCGGTTTGATCTTCAATTGGTGATAACCGGATTGCAAATCAATCTTTGAATACACCCGAGACCCTTGCAAATGATCGAACAAGTCATCAATTCGGGGTAACGGGTACTTATTCTTGACGGTCACTTTATTCAACTCGCGGTAATCTACACATAACCGCACCGAACCGTCCTTTTTCCGCACAAATAGAACAGGGGCTCCCCAAGGTGACACACTTGGCTTTACGAAACCCTTGTCCATTAAATCTTGCAATTGTGCTTTCAATTCCTTTAGTTCCGCGGGTGCCATCCTGTACGGGGCCTTAGAGATCGGCGCCGTACCCGGGAGCAAATCGATCACGAATTCTATTTCCCGGTCCGGTGGCATTCCGGGCAACTCCGTCGGAAACACATCCGGGAACTCTTGGACTATAGGAACGTCCTCAAGTCCCAGCACTTCCTTCCGGTCATCCACTACCGTCGCCAAGTAGGAAATGCATCCCCTAGCAATAAGCTTCCTTACTTGCGACGTGGATACCATCGACGCAAAGAGCGAACTCTTACACCCACGGTACACCAATTCCTTGTGTCCGGGTTCTTTAAACTTCACTATCCGGCTCTTACAATCGATAGTAGCATAATACCTCGAGAGCCAATCCATTCCTAGGATCAAATCATATTCATTCATTCGATTTAATACCAGCAAATCAGCTGGCATGATCCAGTTCTCAACCCTCACGGGGCAATCTACACACGCGTGATGTACGCAAAAGGTGTGTTCAGGTACTTGCACAGTCCTTGCATGTGTGGCATCTATAATTTCTATTCCGTGTGCAATAGCAAATGATCGAGCAATGAATGAATGCGATGCACCAGTATCAAACAAAGCTCTACATCGAATGCTTTTAATTAACACAATACCTGCCACGACGTCATCCTGGGCAGAAGGCTCCTCCACCTGAGAGGCGAATACTCGACCACTGGGTGCTGGCCGCTGGCCCTCCACTGGTCTCTGCGGCTGTGCACGGCCTGCCGACATCGCCGCGGGTGGGATGCCCGCGAGCTGTCTCGGCGATGCAAATGCCGATGCCGACGACGGTGCTCGGCCATCATCCATCAGGCAGTTGTACCGCATATGCCCTTGCTGTCCGCACTTGTAGCACCGGCCCTCACGATAGTCACACTGCTGAGGGTGGTGGGGGCCGCTACAAATCGGGCACTGGATTGCGGGTCGATTCCGTCGGAACCCCCGCGATTGGTTTTGCGACTGCGAGTGCTTCGGGGGCCGCTTAGAGCTAGACTGCCCACCCGAGCCACCCGCCGGTCGCTTCTTTCCTTTCTCTTTATCTCTTTCCTTCTCCCAAGACTCGCGCTCCTCGCGCGCACATGCATTCCCGTGCTCCACCCAAAGAGCACGGGAAATCATGTTAGAACAAATGATTTCAAGTATTGAGTTGATTTATGGATTCGTAATGAGTAACGAACCATTTTCTTGTAGAAGCTTGGGTTGAAGCAAGAACTCAAGGCTTGAAGACCTAGAAGCTCAAGGAATTCAAAGAATTGGTAGCTCTTGAGGTGGGTTTGTGTTTACCGAAGTGATTAGGTCGCTTCCATGTCTAGGGTAAATAACCATTTAAAGATAAAATAGTGTGTAATGTGAAATCCTAGAACTTGCATGTTGGCAAAATGAGAATCATGATAGATAGAGCCATGAGCTCCTCTTGCATGTTAGAGAATTCAAGTATATTTTTATTATCTATACTTGTTATGTGATTGCATGTATGAATTGGAACCTAGTGTCATTGAACATAGGTTGGACATGAGAATCGGAACCTAGTGTCATTGAACATAGGTTGGACATGAGAATTGGAACCTAGTGTCATTGAACATAGGTTGGACATGAGAATGAGAACCTAGTGTCATTGAACATAGGTTGGAACATGAGAATGGAACCTAGTGTTATTGAATATAGGTGAGACTTAGTGACTTGAACCTAGGGCCATTGGACTTGGGTTGGCAAGTGTAAAATGTGAACAATGGGGTATGCGACGATTTCGCTATTCCGGGTACGCGACGATTTCGCTACCCGTGCCATGAGTTGGCGGTGACGGATTTGGATGTGCGACGATTTTGCTATCCCGGGTATGCGACGATTTCGCTACCCGTGCCATGAGTTGGCGGTGACGGATTAGGATGTGCGACGATTTGGCTATCCCGGGTACGCGATGATTTCGCTACCCGTGCCATGAGTTGGCGGTGTTGAAATAGGATATGCGACGATTTCGCTATCCCGGGTATGCGACGATTTCGCTACCCGTGCCACGTGATGGCGGTGTTGAAATGGGGTATGCGACGATTTCGCTATCCCGGGTATGCGACGATTTCGCTACCCGAAGACGGAGGTGACAATTTCACTCCTTGGACGTTGGAACTATTATGGTGATGCGGCGATTCCGAAACCATAAGTTAATGACAAGTAGTTGAACTTGGTCAATGTGAAATATAGGATGAACCTAGGAGAAAATGAAAATAGACATTTTATTTGGTTGCATCCTTTATGTTTATTTACAAGCATGTAAATATTTGTTGCATAGTTATTTGTGACCTAACTTATGCGTATGGTGTTTCTTTGCACCTGGTGGGTCAAGCTTCTCTCTTGGGTGGCCTTACCCACTGGAAATTATGTTTATACTTCTCACCCCACATTTTTCAGGTCCTTCCGTGAGTGAGGCGGCGGAGCGAGGCATGGGTTTAGCTCTCTAGATAGCGGCCCTTCCATTTTGGTGATACATAGAGTTGTATCCCTAGTCTTGGACATTGATAGTATAGGGGTTTACATTAAATGTATGTAACTTGTATATTCCATAATTTTGGAACATGATGTATGGAATGAAAATAAAAAAAAAAAAATTTGGGCATGTATAAATGTGCAAATATGATGTAATAGAAGTAGAATTTCTTTATGTTGATGCTTTCCTTGTGCAACTCTTGTACTCCGTTCCTAGTTGGAACCTTGTGGATATGCTTGTGTTGTGACGCCTTGGGCGGGTAGAAGAGACTCTATCCGTTCGGCGGGTCTGGGGCATGCGCCCGTGCGGTTATCCTTTCCACAGAGAGAGAGAGAGAGGGGGTTTCTGTAGGGGGGTGATGGGGGTGCAGAGAGAGAGTGAGAGGAAGAGAGAGAGGCTGCGGCGGCGGGGGAGGCGGCGGGTGGGCCACAGAGAGAGAGAGAGAGAGAGAGAGAGGGAGAGAGAGAGAGGGAGAGAGAGAGCGACCGAGTGAGAGTGGGGAAGACAACTCGGGCAATAATACCAACGAACACGGTAAATGGTTCACCGTGTCTAAAAACGGTGAACCATTCACCGTGTCTAAACACGGTGAACCATTCACCGTGTCTAAACACGGTTAACTATTCACCGTGTGTAGACACGGTGAACGGTTCACCGTGTTTAGACACGGTGAACGGTTCACCGTGTTTAGACACGGTGAACGGTTCACCGTGTTCAACTTATTCCAGCACAGCTCTGGCTGCTTGCGTAGCGCTGAGGTGTCGCCTGCGTGGCGAGGATAGGGCCATAAGTGCAATTATAAATTTGATAGGGCTATTTGCGAAAATAAATTTTTTGAGGGGGCCAAATGCAAAAAAAACCTCCTATAAACACATAAGAAGAGAAAGAGCCCCATGCCAGCACCAAAAACTTTTTACAAAATAGGCCCATATATTTTAGAAATTAACTAAAAGTTTATAAGCTACCAAAGGATTTTAAAGTAAATATTAAAAAGTTGAGGGAGGCCATGGCCCCTTTGGGTCTATACATGGCTCCGCCCCTGCTTCCACTTGAAACAATTTTCTTTTTTATTGCCACTCTTGTTTTGCCGTTCACTCTCCATCAACTGAATTGTAAGAAAAAAAATTAAATAATAAAAATATGTGAAAGTTAAATATAGATTAGTACACAGTCACATAAGTTTAAAGATAATAATTCTAGTCTTACCTAGCAAACAACTTATAATCATAAAGCTCTTTCACATTGATGAAATATTAACAATTTTATCTATTATTCCCATAACCCCTTTGCGGTTGAACCCATTCACCTGCTTCATCTCTATATTCTCGTCGAGTCTCCAATCGGGATGTCAATGGGCAATCCTCTAGCACTAAGCTTCACCACTTGAAGCTACCTTGTCAAGTAGATAAAATATCTCTCTACTCCACCTTTTAACATTGTGCTTTAACGATTAAAGTATGAAATGTCAAGTTATATTTTAACTTACTCTTTTTATCATCTAAAGCACATGGGACTTCAAACAATATTCAAAAACTTCTCAAAAACTGTTTTCTGTCAAGTTTGTGTTTTGGACTCTGTTCTGGGCGCCCACAAACTTCTGGAGGCCCAAAAGTTCCTGATCAGTAATTTCGGCGCGCGTGGTCTGACAGTGTCAGAAAAGTTGACGCGCATGTTCTGGGCGCCCACAAACTTCTGGAGGCCCGAAAGTTCTGCTCAGGTTTTGTGGATCCTGTCTGTTTGCTGTTTGGGTGGTCCAGAAACTTCTTCACCTGATCTGGGCGCCCACAAGTTAACTTCTGGAGGCCCGAAAGTTCTGCTCAGGTTTTGTGGATCCTGACGGTTTGCTGTTTGGGTGGTCCAGAAATTTCTTCACCTGATCTGGGCGCCCACAAGTTAACTTCTGGAGGCCCGAAAGTTCTGCTCAGGTTTTGTGGATCCTGACGGTTTGATGTTTGGGTGGTCCAGAATGGTTTATGATCTGGGCGCCCGAACTGTATGTTTAGGGCGCCCGAATATTTGACTTGACAGGTTTGATGTTCCGGACAGTACGACGCAACGGTCCGAAAGTTCTGACAGCGGCGCGCGTGCCTGAGAAAGTGGGCGCCCACAAGTTGACTTCTGGAGGCCCAGAAGTCCTGCTCAGAGAAAAGCGGCGCGCGTGGTCTGGCTGGTCAGAAAGCTGTCGCGCATGTTCTGGGCGCCCTCAAGTTGACTTCTGGAGGCCCAGAAGTCCTGCTCAGAGAAAAGCGGCGCGCGTGGTCTGGCTGGTCAGAAAGCTGTCGCGCGTGATCTGGGCGCCCACAAATGTCTGGAGGCCCGAATGTACGGATCCAGAAAAGCGGCGCACGGGCCTGACAGGCAGCTGGTTCTGCAGTGCGCGTGCTCAACATCTGGGCGCCCTAAAGTCATGTTTAGGGCGCCCGAAAGTGCAACGACCTGAAGTTGGCTGAGGCTATAAATAGATGGTATTGAGGCCTTTCTCAGCAGGGATTCCAAAGTCCAATTGAGCTTATATACTTCAGTATTTTTAATACTCTTAAGCCCTCAATTCTCTCTCTAAACTTGAGTGTAATTGATAGTGAGATATCATCTTGTAAAAGAGAGAAAAGAAAAGAGTTGAAGCTTGAAAGTGTAACCTTCTTGAGAGAAGAAGGTGTTGGTGTGAAGGCTTGGTGCTTGCCCGCAAAAGCATCGTTTAGTGGAGATCCAACGTTCTCTTGTGTTGAGAAGTTGGCGGGGACGTAGGCAAAGTGCCGAACCTCGAAACAAATCGATTGTGTGCTTCTTGAGTTTGCATTTCTCTAACTCCTCACTTTCTCTCACTTTATTTGTTTCGAGTTTTTAATTACTTGATTATTTAACATTTTATTTTAGAAACCTAATTCACCCCCCCTCTTAGGTTGCCATTTTGATCCTCAATTGGTATCAGAGCGAGGTCTCACACTATTTAGATTAAAATCTAAGTGAGAATGGCATCCATGGGAAAGAATATCGAAGGACAATCTATTGTTCGGCCACCATATTTTGATGGGACCGATTATCCTTTTTGGAAGATTAGAATGAAGATATTCTTTCAATCTCTAGATTTTGATATTTGGGACATAATCGAAAGTGGTTATATCACTCCATCAAAATCAAGAGCGGAATGGAATGAAGCGGAAAAATTTCGTTTTCAATTAAATGCTAAAGCAATTAATTCATTCCTTTGCGCTCTTAGTAGAGATGAATTTCATCGAATCTCTATATGCACAACGGCTAAAGAGATTTGGGATAAATTAGAAGTTACTCATGAAGGAACTTCTAGGGTGAAGGAATCTAAAATAAGCATGCTTATGTCAAGTTATGAACTATTCAAAATGGAAGAAAGTGAATCCATTTCAAATATGTTCACAAGATTCACTAACATTATAAATAGCTTGAAAGCCTTAGGTAAAGATTTTCCTCAATCGGACTTGGTGCGAAAACTTCTTCGTGTGCTACCAAGAAGTTGGATACCTAAGGTTACGGCTATCCAAGAAGCTCATGATTTGGACAAGGTAAAGATTGACGAACTTGTCGGATCACTCATGGCGCATGAACAACGCCTCAAAGAATATGACAACGAAGAGCCTCCCGAGAAAAAGAAAAGTCTTGCACTTAAGGGAGTCATAGCTTCCGATAGTGAAGATGGTGAAGAAGGCTCAAGCGAAGAAATCGCTATGATTTCAAAAAGGCTCGACCGACTAATTAAGAGGCGCAACTTAAGAAGACCTAAACGAGACGGGTTCAAAGGTGAGGGATTCAAGAAGGGAATCATTTGCTACAATTCCAACAAACCAGGGCATTTGAAAAGCGAATGCACTCTTCCAAGCAAGGCCTTCAAGAAAGACAAGAAAAAGAAAGCCTTCAATGCTCTAAATTGGGACACTCCCGACGAGTCTAGCGGTGACGAATCGGAAAACGAAGTTGCCCAAATTTGCCTTGAGGAACAAAGCTCTATTCTATGTCTCATGGCTCTTGAAGATGAGGTGTGTCTCCAATCAAAAGGTGCTAGTGACAAATGGTACTTAGATAGCGGATGCTCAAGACATATGACTTGGGATTATACCAAGTTTATTTCACTTGAAAAGAAAGATGGAGGTTTTGTCACATTTGGAGACAACACTAGAGGAAAGATCATTGGAACCGGCACAATCGGAAATGAGAAGGTTAATATTTCAAATGTTCTTTTAGTTGATGGCCTTAAGCACAATTTATTGAGCATTAGTCAATTGTGTGACAAAGGCTATTTTGTAAAGTTCAAAGCATCTCATTGTAGCATCATTGATCCCTCTACAAATGAGGTAGCTTTTATGGGCTTTAGATCCAAGAATGTCTACACCGTTGATCTAAGCAAACTTTCTCATGAAGGTGAAAAATGTTTTTCGGTTCAAACTAACGAATCTTGGCTTTGGCATAAAAGGCTAGCTCATGCTAGTATGGATTCTCTTTCAAAACTTTTCAAGGAAAAACTTGTAAAAGGTTTACCTAACATTAACTATGCCAAAGATGAGGTTTGTAGTGCTTGTGCTCAAGCAAAACAAGTAAAATCTTCTTTTAAATCCAAAAAATGTTATTTCTACATCTAGGCCTTTGGAATTAATCCATATGGATCTCTTTGGTCCAATTGATGTCTCTAGCCTTGGTGGAAGTAACTATGTTTTTGTAATTGTTGATGATTACTCAAGATATACTTGGACCTTGTTTTTGAGACACAAGTATGACACTTTTAAATCCTTCAAAGAATTTATCTTTCGTGTTCAAAATGAAAAAGGTTGCATTATTTCTAAAATTAGAAGTGATCATGGTGGTGAATTCGAAAACCATAACTTTGAAGAGTTCTGCAATGAATTGGGAATAGAACATCAGCTCGCTACTCCTCGTACACCTCAACAAAATGGGGTTGTTGAACGTAAAAATAGATCTCTCCAAGAAATGGCAAGATCTATGTTAATTGAGGGGGAGTTGCCAAAGTATTTTTGGGCCGAAGTCGTAAACACGGCTTGTTACATCATGAACCGTGTTCTAATTCGACCAATTCTTGAGAAAACTCCCTTTGAGTTATGGCATAGTAGAATTCCCAATATTGGTTATTTTAAAATTATTGGTTGTAAATGTTTCATCTTGAACACAAAAGATAAGTTGGGAAAGTTTGATGCTAAATCCGATGAAGCAATATTCTTGGGATATTTCTCTACTAGCAAAGCTTATCGAGTCTTTAATCGACGAACTTTGGTAATAGAAGAAAGCATGCATGTTCTCTTTGAAGAATCGAAAGGAAATGATACTTCTATTGAAGATGATCTTTTTGACTTTGATAAGTTACATATAAATTCCACACCACAAGAGGTTGTTCAATCCAAGAAAGTTGAGGAGTTCATTTCTAAAGATAATGAACCCACTCCTCTACCTAAAGTGTGGAAATTTGCTACTTATCATCCCAAGGACTCCATCATTGGAGATCCTAGTCAAAAAGTCAAGACTAGATCCTCTCTTAGATTACTTTGTGACCACTTGGCTTTCTTGTCTCAAATTAAACCTAAAAATTTCGTTGAGGCTAGTAATGACGAAAATTGGCTCATTGCGATGCAAGATGAACTCAATCAATTTGAGCGAAACCAAGTTTGGACGCTTGTGGAAAGACCAAGTGATCATACCGTTATTGGCACTAAATGGATCTTCCGAAACAAGCGAGATGAATCTGGTGTTGTGGTTCGAAACAAGGCTAGACTAGTGGCCCAAGGTTTCAACCAAATTGAAGGGATTGATTTTGATGAAACTTTTGCACCGGTTGCTCGACTTGAAGCTATTCGAATTTTTTTGGCTTTTGCCTCTTACATGAACTTCAAGTTATTTCAAATGGACGTTAAAAGTGCTTTCCTAAATGGATATATTTCCGAAGAAGTCTATGTTGAACAACCACCCGGTTTTGAAAAACACGATTTTCTCAATCATGTCTTTAAACTTTCAAAAGCACTTTATGATTTAAAACAAGCTCCTAGAGCTTGGTATGAAAGACTTAGCACTTTTCTTATTTCAAATAAGTTTTCAAGAGGAAAAGTTGACACTACATTATTTATCAAGATAAAGGATAAAGATTTTCTCATTGTACAAATTTATGTTGATGATATCATATTTGGTGCTAGTAACGAATCTCTTTGCAAAGAGTTCTCTAAGTTAATGCAAGATGAGTTTGAAATGAGCATGATGGGCGAACTCTCCTTCTTCCTTGGACTCCAAGTCAAGCAAACGAAGGATGGAATATTCTTCAATCAAGCAAAATACGCAAAGGATCTAATCAAAAGATTTGGCTTAGAAAGCTCAAAAGAGACAAATACTCCCATGAGCGCTTCAACTAAACTTGATAAGGACGAAAAAGGCAAAGATGTTAATATCAAGCTCTACCGAGGTATGATTGGTAGTTTACTTTATCTTACCGCAAGTAGGCCGGACATCATGTTTAGTGTTTGCTTGTGTGCTCGGTTTCAAGCTCAACCTAAGGAGTCACACCTAGTGGCCGTAAAGAGAATTCTTAGATATGTTAAGGGAACTCTCAACTTAGGATTATGGTATTCCAAGGGCACTAGTTTTAATCTCATTGGCTTTTCGGATGCCGACTTTGCCGGGTGCAAAGTTGATCGTAAAAGTACAAGTGGAACTTGTCAGTTTCTTGGTCACTCCTTAGTCTCATGGTCTTCGAAAAAGCAGAATTCGGTTGCACTTTCAACCGCCGAAGCCGAATATATTGCGGCGGGTTGTTGTTGTGCACAAGTTTTATGGATGAAACAAACCCTTGAGGATTTTGGAGTGCATCTAAAACAAGTTCCAATCAAATGTGATAATACTAGTGCCATCAACCTATCTAGAAATCCTATTCAACATTCTAGAACTAAACACATTGAAATTAGACATCATTTCATTAGAGATCATATTCAAAAGAGAGATGTCACCATAGATTTTGTCGATACCCATCATCAATTAGCGGACATTTTTACTAAACCACTTAGTGAGGAAATGTTCACTCAACTTAGAAGAGAATTAGGAATAATTGATTTAAACGCTTGATTCTCTTATATTGATTGCTTTGATATGTTTTTGCTACATTTGTTAAGTCTCCTTTATGCTTTTTTTTATGATGACAAAGGGGGAGAACTAGTGATATGTGATATGCTTATGATTTGGCACTAACTCGTGATATGCTTATGTTTTGATACTTTGATATATGCTTATTCGGTTGCTTTCACTTATGATTGTGATATATGCTATGCCTATGATTGTGATATATGCCAAAAATTGATTGTCAAAGATATGCATATATTTAGGGGGAGTATTCTATTCTTATTGATCTCTACTTATTTGAATCTTATATCACATTATTTGTCATCATCAAAAAGGGGGAGATTGTTGGCCTAGTGGCCCTAATCATTCTTTAGATTTTGATGATAACAAATAATTGAACTAATCTTTTATCTTGAGTTTTGTGTTTAGACTTCTCTATCTTCAATTGGACTCAAGATGGGCAATCCTCTAGCACTAAGCTTCACCACTTGAAGCTACCTTGTCAAGTAGATAAAATATCTCTCTACTCCACCTTTTAACATTGTGCTTTAAAGATTAAAGTATGAAATGTCAAGTTATATTTTAACTTACTCTTTTTATCATCTAAAGCACATGGGACTTCAAACAATATTCAAAAACTTCTCAAAAACTGTTTTCTGTCAAGTTTGTGTTTTGGACTCTGTTCTGGGCGCCCACAAACTTCTGGAGGCCCAAAAGTTCCTGATCAGTAATTTCGGCGCGCGTGGTCTGACAGTGTCAGAAAAGTTGACGCGCATGTTCTGGGCGCCCACAAACTTCTGGAGGCCCGAAAGTTCTGCTCAGGTTTTGTGGATCCTGTCTGTTTGCTGTTTGGGTGGTCCAGAAACTTCTTCACCTGATCTGGGCGCCCACAAGTTAACTTCTGGAGGCCCGAAAGTTCTGCTCAGGTTTTGTGGATCCTGACGGTTTGCTGTTTGGGTGGTCCAGAAATTTCTTCACCTGATCTGGGCGCCCACAAGTTAACTTCTGGAGGCCCGAAAGTTCTGCTCAGGTTTTGTGGATCCTGACGGTTTGATGTTTGGGTGGTCCAGAATGGTTTATGATCTGGGCGCCCGAACTGTATGTTTAGGGCGCCCGAATATTTGACTTGACAGGTTTGATGTTCCGGACAGTACGACGCAACGGTCCGAAAGTTCTGACAGCGGCGCTGTGCAGGCGGCGCGCGTGCCTGAGAAAGTGGGCGCCCACAAGTTGACTTCTGGAGGCCCAGAAGTCCTGCTCAGAGAAAAGCGGCGCGCGTGGTCTGGCTGGTCAGAAAGCTGTCGCGCATGTTCTGGGCGCCCTCAAGTTGACTTCTGGAGGCCCAGAAGTCCTGCTCAGAGAAAAGCGGCGCGCGTGGTCTGGCTGGTCAGAAAGCTGTCGCGCGTGATCTGGGCGCCCACAAATGTCTGGAGGCCCGAATGTACGGATCCAGAAAAGCGGCGCACGGGCCTGACAGGCAGCTGGTTCTGCAGTGCGCGTGCTCAACATCTGGGCGCCCTAAAGTCATGTTTAGGGCGCCCGAAAGTGCAACGACCTGAAGTTGGCTGAGGCTATAAATAGATGGTATTGAGGCCTTTCTCAGCAGGGATTCCAAAGTCCAATTGAGCTTATATACTTCAGTATTTTTAATACTCTTAAGCCCTCAATTCTCTCTCTAAACTTGAGTGTAATTGATAGTGAGATATCATCTTGTAAAAGAGAGAAAAGAAAAGAGTTGAAGCTTGAAAGTGTAACCTTCTTGAGAGAAGAAGGTGTTGGTGTGAAGGCTTGGTGCTTGCCCGCAAAAGCATCGTTTAGTGGAGATCCAACGTTCTCTTGTGTTGAGAAGTTGGCGGGGACGTAGGCAAAGTGCCGAACCTCGAAACAAATCGATTGTGTGCTTCTTGAGTTTGCATTTCTCTAACTCCTCACTTTCTCTCACTTTATTTGTTTCGAGTTTTTAATTACTTGATTATTTAACATTTTATTTTAGAAACCTAATTCACCCCCCCTCTTAGGTTGCCATTTTGATCCTCAAGTTCTTGTGATTTAGGGTTTGAACCTAGGATTTAATCCTTTGAAATGAGGTTTTTGGAAACCCTAAGCAATCTAAACCACAAATGGTGGAGGATTGGCCATGAAATCTAGGGTTTGGCTTGCATGCATGCAAACCCTAGGTAGATTTGGGTTTTTGCAATGTGAGGTTCTAAAAATATTTGGACCTTCGGGAATTGCAATTGAAGCCTAGGAAATCATGTTAGAACACTTGATTTCACATATTGAGTTGAGTTTAGGGTTCGTAACGAGTAACGAACCGTTTTCTTGTAGAAGCTTGGGTTGAAGCAAGAACTCAAAGCTTGGACACTTAGGAGCTTGAAGAATACAAGAATTGGAAGCTCTTGAGGTGGGTTTGTGTTTACCGAAGTGATTAGGTCACTTCCATGTCTAGGATAAATATCGATTTAAAGATAAAATGGTATGTGTTGTGAACCCTAGAATTTGCATGTTGGCAAAGGTAAAAATCATGATAGGTTGAACAATGAGATCCTATTGCATGATGTACATTTCAAGTATAATTCAAATATTAATACTTGTTGCATGGTTGCATGTATGGTTAAACCTAGTGTTATTGAACATAGGTTGGACATGAGGATTAAACCTAATGTTATTGAACATAGGTTGGACATGTGAGATTGAAACCTAGTGTCATTGAACATAGGTTTGACATGAGATTGGAACCTAGAGTCATGGAACCTAGGTTGATAATGAGAAAGTAAGCCTAGTGTTATTGAACATAGGCGAGACTTAGTGACTTGAACCTAAGGTCATGAGACTTAGGTTGGCAAGTGAAAAAGTGAACAACGGGATGTGCGACGATTTTGCTATCCCGGGTAGGCGACGATTTTGCTACCATGCCATGAGTTGGCCGTATTGAGACGGGATGTGCGACGATTTTGCTATCCCGGGTAGGCGACGATTTCGCTACCATGCCATGAGTTGGCCGTATTGAGACGGGATGTGCGACGATTTTGCTATCCTAGGTAGGCGACGATTTCGCTACCATGCCATGAGTTGGCCGTATTGACACGGGATGTGCGACGATTTTGCTATCCCGGGTAGGCGACGATTTCGCTACCACGCCATGAGTTGGCGGTGTCAAGATGGGATGTGCGACGAGGTTGCTATCCCGGGTATGCGACGAGTTCGCTACCCATGCCATGTGGTGGCCGTGTTGAGACGGGGTATGCGACGATTTTGCTATCCCGAGTAGGCGACGACTTCGCTACTCGAACTCGGAGGTGGCAATGTCACTCCTTGGATGTTGGAACAATTATGGTGAGACGGCGATTCCGAAACCATATGTAAATGACAAGTAAATGAACTTAGTCAATGTGAGACATAGGATGAACCTAGAAGAGAATGATAAATTATATTTCATTTGGTTGCATCCTTTATGTTTATTTACAAGCATGTAAATAATTGTTGCATAGTTATATGTGATCTAACTTATGCATATGGTGTTTCTTTGGACCTGGTGGGTCGAGCTTCTCTCTTGGGTGGCCTTACCCACTGGGAACTATGTTTATAGTTCTCACCCCACGTTTTTCAGGTCCTTCCGCGAGTGAGGCGGCGGAGCGAGGCAAGGGTTTAGCTCTCTAGATAGCGGCCTTTCCATTTTGGTGACACATAGAGTGTACCCCTAGTTTTGGACTACGACAGCATAGGGAATTTTCATTTTATGTATGAAATTGTATATTCCATCGTTTTGGAACATAATGTATAGAATGAAAAGGAAAGAAAAGAAAAATTTGGACATGTATATTGCGCCATGTGATGTAATAGAAGTAGAACTTCTTTATGTTGATGATTTCCTTGTGCAACTCTTGTACTCCGTTCCTAGTTGGAACATTGTGGATAAGCTTGTGTTGTGACGTCTTGGGCGGATAGAAAGGACTCTATCCGTTCGGCGGGTCTGGTGCATGCGCCCGTGCGGTTATCCTTTCCACCTAGTTGGTGTTTAAGGCCCGGCGGGGCGTGACAAGCGGCCCTTCCATTTTGGTGATACATAGAGTTGTATCCCTAGTCTTGGACATTGATAGTATAGGGGTTTAGATTAAATGTATGTAACTTGTATATTCCATAATTTTGGAACATGATGTATTGAATGAAAATGAAAGAAAAGAAAAGAAAATTTTGAGCATGTATAAATGTGCAAATGTGATGTAATAGAAGTAAAACTTTTTTATGTTGATGCTTTTCTTGTGCAACTCTTGTACTCCGTTCCTAGTTGGAACCTTGTGGATATGCTTGTGTTGTGACGCCTTGGGCGGGTAGAAAAGACTCTATCCGTTCGGCGGGTCTGGGGCATGCGCCCGTGCGGTTATCCTTCCACCTAGTTGGTGTTAAAGGCCCGACAGGGCGTGACAGAAATAATGCAATAAAAATAATTAAAAGTTAAGCGAGTGTAAATTAAAGAAATAAAGTTATTATTTTTTAACATTAATTATTTAATCAATAAATTCTTTTATTAAAAATTTGAGTAGGAAAAATCTTATTTATCTGCTGAAGTTTTTATTTTTATATATTTTTGGCCGCCCTCCTGATTGAATCCTGGCTTCGTCCCTGATTGGAAGCCTCGTATGAGTAAATTCTTCATACGCTGGTCTGAAAGTGGACAAATCTTTTAAACCTCAAGCTCTCAACCATGCTATGGTGGCCATAAATAAACAATCTGGGGTTAAAGTAATTATAACTAAAACAAGTGTTATTAATTAATCACCTGTGAACTCTTCGTCGACGTAAATGGGCACAAATCTTAAATTAAAGGAGAAGAGCGGTGTCCGGTGGGATGATAAGGAGAAGAAGATTATAATGGGAGACACGAGGAGTACAGAACATACATTCAGGTAATTTATTTAATTAATTATATCATTCCTATATGTGACAACTTTGCTAAATTTGACCATATTTTTCACGGGCTAATCCTAAAGATAAGCCATATATCGACAAGAAAAAGTATAACCAACAAGTTGATCAATCTCTAGGATTAGATCGATGCTGATCACACAAGAATTTGGCAACATGAATGCCGAGATTGCTTGCGATACAGGGTTGGATGATTTAGAATTTACTGATTTATCACAACCACCTACTGCAAGAAAACAATACCATCTTCTTCCAAGATTACGGTCAAAAAGAATGAGTTAGCTGCATGCACAAGTTGGTCATGTCATGAAAGTAGGTAACCATCCATCTGATGCCCTCAAAGATGCTTATGACTACGTGACGGAGAATGACGTGCAGGCGAGAGGGTTAATGGCTAAACCTTTAGATATGCCAAAAAGATGGATTAGTAGGTTTTTGAGTACTAGAGTGCATTCTGACAGCTTTCCTAAAGAGTAGTGTTTTTTTTTTTTTTTTTTTTTTTTTTTTTTTTTTTTTTTTTTTTTGTGGTGACTCAGTTTGAGGTACGATATTCGTAATAAATTACATAAATCATTTTAGTTTTTTATTTAATTACATTTGATTTTCATTTTAGTGATTATGAGATTCAATTATTAATAGCTTTATGTAACATTTCTCTTATTTTCAGTAAGAGATAAAAATATTTTTAAAAAAATTACAAATATTAAAAAGTTACGGAGTAATAATTCTTATGGATTTTATCAAGAATTATCCTTTTTCTATAAAAAAAAAAGTATGCTTATCATTATATCGAAAAAGATAATAAGATTTATATAATCATTTTCTAACCGTATGCATCCAAACACTATAGTTGTATATATCTACTGTATTTAAAACTACGCATAGTCAAACAAATGAATACAGTTCCAAACGTTGCATCTCCAACTATATATATGTATCTCTTGTTAGAAAATATTTGCAGCTACATCAATCGAAACAGTCCCTTATAGTAGGATAGCTTTCCAAGAAAAAAAGAAAATGGAAAGAGTACGGAAACACAAGAATCTCCGCTACATGCCCCTTTTTCTACCATTACTGCATTAGGAATAGGAATAACTTAGCTTAGAAATAGCTACATAATAGAATATCCATTCCCACTCACTCGCCAAAAATTTCCTTGCTAAAAATCAATCGTCTTTCGACAACCTGCATCTTCGCTGCACCACCTCGACTTCAGTCGTTGAACCCATTCTCCTGCTGCATGCCTTTGCCACATGCCCTCGGAACCGTTATATTTGACCTTTTTTAACTAATTGAAATATAGGTAAAAGGTTAAGAGCCACCAATGTAATTTACCCGTATAATTTAGAAAAAAAAAAAAAAACCCCAAGTAACACTTTTGATTTTACGATTCAGTATTATACTTTTGCTTCAAAATATAGCGTTTTCCATTTTGATAGGAGACAGATAACAAACACCACACACCAATCTTAATGACAATTACCCAATTGATTTGATCGCTTATTCCAATTGCTCATGCAACAAAAACATGCTTCAACTTACTGGGAGAGAACATTAACTCCCAAGTAATTTCACGTGCATGAGGCGCAATGTACTATCAATTGCTTGTCCATGATATAAGGTATATCTTTTGAATTAACACCATTTCTTAATTGTTTCTGTTAGAAATTCCGAACGACGAAAAATAGATTCAGAAAATAAATTAATGCGGAACAGAGAAAAGATAAAGAAAGAACACACCGATATTACGTGGTTCGGCCAACGGCCTACGTCCACGGACGAAGACGGAGCAAATACTTTATTAATGTCGAAAAGGCGGAGTACAAAGAAGATCTCTCAAAGAATCCGAAAAACCAAATATATAAATCGACACGCGTTACCGCATACGGCACCTTCTTAGCGCATCCGGACAATATATCTCGGCTCGGCTCACCAAAACAAGGACGTACGGCACCACCTCGGCTGATGGTGTTGCTGCCACCGTACGGATCATCGCAAGCCATTTAATTAATTAGTGCATCACAACTTCTCGGCCGCATCATGCACCCAACAGCAACTTCACCTTAATTTGCTCTATATAATTAGCATGGCTTAATTTTAGTTGCGGCAATATTAACTTGGCCGTAGCATGTATTTATAATATATGTCTCCAAACTAGAGTCTAATTCTAATTCAATTAGAATTAATCTTCTAGTCGTAATCCATATATGCCAAATTAAATCTAAATAATATTTTATCCTAATTAGATTAGGATATACTTAAATTTAGATAACTACAAATCTAAACCCAATATAACAATCTCCACCTTGGTTTAATTTGTAGTTTAGCCGCTATGTCGAGATCGCCACGAAACTCCACCTTGAATTAATTTCACCTCAATGCTCTTTAACGCTCCATAGTTCTCCGTCTTCTCCAAACGCCCCATAGGGCCTCAAATGCTGCTAACTGCCATCAAGTCCAAACAATGCTTGAACTTGGCAATTGTAAGAGACTTAGTAAGCATATCCGCCGGATTGTCCTCAGTACCAATTTTCTTAACAGTCACGGTGCGCTTCCCAATCACATCCCGAACAAAGTGAAACTTTACATCGATGTGTTTTGTCCTCTCATGAAACATTTGATCTTTAGACAAATGAATAGCACTCTGACTGTCTGAATAAATAATCGTCGGATCCCAAGAAGAAGTAAGCTCTCCAAATAAGCCTCTTAACCACATAGCTTCCTTCACACCCTCTGTCATAGCAATATATTCCGCCTCAGTCGTAGACAAGGCAACAATGGGTTGTAATGAAGCTTTCCAACTAACTGCGCACCCTCCAATAGAGAATATATAAGCTGAAAGTGACCTCCTCCTATCCAAATCACCTGCGAAATCCGAATCAACATATCCAACCACACAATCCTTACACTTCCCAAACTCTAAACAAGTGCTAGTAGTACCTCGTAAGTATCTCAGAATCCACTTAACAGCTTGCCAGTGAGCCTTACCAGGATTGGTCATATATCTGCTAACCATGCTCACTGCGTAAGAGATATCCGGCCGTGTACAAACCATTGCGTACATAATGCTCCCGACAGCACTAGAATATGGAACATGTGACATGTACTCCTGATCATCATCGGACTGTGGTGATAACTCGGCTGAAAGTTTGAAATGCACCGCAAAAGGAGTGCTCACCGGTTTTGCGTCTGTCATCCCGAAACGCCTTAAAATCTTCTCTATATATTTCTCCTGTGATAAATGCAGTAGTCCTGAATTTCTGTCCCTCTTAATTTCCATACCGAGAAATTTCTTAGCAGCACCTAGATCTTTCATCTCAAACTCACCCTTAAGTGAAGCCTTCAATTTATTAATCTCAACTATGTCGTCGGAAGCAATCAACATATCATCGACATAGAGCAACAAATATATGAAAGATCCCTTCTCAAGCTTCCTGAAATATACGCAACTGTCACGCTTGCTTCTAGAATATCCGTGACCTGTCATAAAGGAGTCAAACCGCTTGTACCATTGTCGAGGAGACTGCTTCAAGCCATAAAGCGATTTTCTTAACAGGCAAACATGGTCCTCCTTCCCTTCAACAATAAATCCCTCCGGCTGTTTCATATAAATTTGCTCCTCAAGTTCTTCATGGAGAAAAACTGTCTTAACATCAAGCTGCTCAAGATACAAGTCCTTCATGGCTACTAATGATAAAAGAACACGAATAGAAGTATGCTTCACAACGGGTGAGAAAATATCATTAAAGTCAACACCTTCTAACTGACTGTAGCCCTTAGCAACTAAACGAGCTTTATACCTTGTATCTTCCACGCCGGGGATGCCGTCCTTTTTCTTGAAGACCCACTTGCAGCCAATAATTTTCTTGCCTGTAGGCGGTTTTACTAACTCCCATGTGCGATTCTTGTGGAGCGATTCCATTTCCTCATTCATCGCCACCAACCACTCCGCAGAACTGGCACTAGAAATAGCTTGATTATATGTAGAAGGTTCACCTTCATCTTCTGAATCTTGTGCCACTGAAAGAGCATAAGCTACCATATCCTCGTAGCCATATCTCTGCGGTGGTTTGATCTGTCTCCTCACTCTGCCTGTAGCAATGCTCTGCCTCTCAACTTGTGGGGTTTCAGTAACTGAGGTGTCTGGCGACTGAACTTGCTCTGACTGAGAAGTACCCTGCGACTGAACTAAACCATCGGCCTCTACCTCCACCTGCTTGCTAGCACTCAGGGTCTCATCAGAAGAAACATGATTAGGATATAATATAGCAGACTCATCAAACGTGACATCCCTACTAATAACTAATTTAGATGATTCAGGACACCACAATCTATATCCCTTAACCCCCGAAGCATAACCAATAAGATGCACTTTTTAGCCCTAGGTTCTAATTTGCCTTCATTTACATGAACATAAGTAGGACAACCAAATATGCGCAAATTAGAATAATCAGAAGGACTACCAGACCATACCTCCTCCGGAGTTTTGCAATCAAGTGCCGAATGTGGAGATCGATTTATCAGGTAGCATGCCGTCGAGATCGCCTCTGCCCAGAAACTCTTCGCTAAGCCAGCATTAGAGAGCATGCAACGTGCTCTCTCTAAAAGAGTTCTATTCATCCGTTCGGTCACTTCGTTCTGTTGTGGAGTATGCCTAACGGTCTTATCTCTGACGATCCCTTTCTTCTTGCAGAATTTTTCAAATTCTGACGAACAGAATTCCAAACCATTGTCGGTCCTTAATCTCTTGATCTTCCTTTCAGTTTGTTTCTCAATCATAACCTTCCACTGCTTGAAATAATTGAACACATCAGCCTTACTTTTCAGAAAGAATATCCACACCTTACGAGAATAGTCATCAATAAAAGTCAACATATATCTAGCACCATCATGAGTAGGAGTACGTGAGGGTCCCCAAAGATCAGAATGAATATAGTCAAGAGTACTCTTTGTCCGGTGCTGCGGCCTTAAAGCTGACTCTCTTTGTTTGCCAAAAACACAATGCTCGCAGAAATCCAACTTTTCTAAACTCTGACTACCAAGTAAACCTCTCTCGCTTAACTTCATCATACCATACTCGCTCATATGGCCCAGTCGCATATGCCATAATTTAGTGCTATCCGAATCTGACATATAGAAAGAAGTCACCGCTGCTGAACCTGTCAAAGTGGAACCCTGTAGAACATATAACATGTCGGACAACTTGGCCTTCATCACTACAAGATTCCCTTTAGTGACCTTCATTAATCCATCAGCTGAAGAATACTTAGAACCTTTAGCATCAAGTGTACCTAATGAGATCAGATTTTTTTTTCATATCCGGATCATGTCGAACCTCAGATATAGTCCTCACTACTCCGTCATACATCCGTACCTGAACAGTGCCAATTTCAATAACCGTACACTTAGAGTGATTTTCCATCAATACATCTCCACCTTCAAAAGGCTTGTACGTCGAGAACCAATCTCTATGTGTACAGATATGGAAGGAACATGCAGAGTCCTTAAGCCACTCATCCTGTCTGCGTGTCTTATCCGTAACTGTAAAGATGATATCATTACCATCTGATTCTCCTGCTGCAACACTTGCTTCTGCCTTAGTATTGGTGTTTTTCTGATCTTGATTCTTATCACTGTTATTCTTTCGCTGTTCTTTATTTTTCAACTTAAAACAATCAGCTTTTTATGTGACCCTTCTTCTTACAATAACCGCAAATCAGATTTATGTGCTTTGACTTTGATCTAGATGTACCTCTATTACCGTAACCCTTCTCCCGAGACCTCCCTCTAGCGACTAAACCTTCTCCTAAAACTCCACCTGTCTCATTGCTTATCTGTATGTCAATTCTCTCCTTTGAAAGTAGAGAAGACTTGACATCATCGAGACATAGAGTATCTCGTCCAAATAAGAAGGTCTCACGAAAATTCTTATAAGAGGGTGGTAAAGAACATAATAATAAAAGGGCTTCATCCTCCTCATCGATTTTAACATCTATCGAGCGGAGATCCATAATAATAGAATTAAATTCATCTAAATGCGACTTAATAGAGGTACCTTCCGTCATGCGCAATATGAAGAGACGTTGCTTCAAATATAATTTGTTGGTGAGAGACTTCGTCATGTAGAGAGACTCCAATTTAAGCCAAAGCCCTGCTGCGGTCTTTTCATCCAAGACCTCGCGCAATACCTCATCGGATAGACATAATTGTATTGCCGTAAGAGCTTTGTCATCAATCTCCTCCTTTTGCTCGGCCGTCAAAGAACCGGACATCTTTTCTTTTTCCAACAGTGCCTTCTGTAATCCTTACTGCGTTAATATAGCATGCATCTTGATTTGCCATAATGCGAAACTGTTGGTCCTGTCAAATTTTTGAATCTTGAACTTCGTCGTCATCTTAATCCTCAAAGGGAATAGGAAGGCTCTGATACCAGTTTGTTAGAAATTCCGAACGACGAAAAATAGATCCAGAAAATAAATTAATGCGAAACAGAGAAAAGATAAAGAAAGAACACACCGATATTACGTGGTTCGGCCAACTGCCTACGTCCACGGGCGAAGACGGAGCAAATACTTTATTAATGTCGAAAAGGCGGAGTACAAAAAAGATCTTTCAAAGAATTCGAAAAACCAAATATATAAATCGACACGCGTTACCGCATACGGCACCTTCTTAGCGCATCCGGACAATATATCTCGGCTCGGATCACCAAAACAAGGATGTACGGCACCACCTCGGCTGATGGTGTTGCTGCCACCGTACGGATCATCACAAGCCATTTAATTAATTAGTGCATCACAACTTCTCGGCCGCATCATGCACCCAACAGCAACTTCACCTTAATTTGCTCTATATAATTAGCATGGCTTAATTTTAGTTGCGGCAATATTAACTTGGCCGTAGCATGTATTTATAATATATGTCTCCAAACTAGAGTCTAATTCTAATTCAATTAGAATTAATCTTCTAGTCGTAATCCATATATGCCAAATTAAATCTAAATAACATTTTATCCTAATTAAATTAGGATATACTTAAATTTTGATAACTACAAATCTAAACCAAATATAACAGTTTCTTATTCTATTTACCTTTTAAGTTATTTTTTTATCAAAGTTGATTCTAAATCTTCTCTTTATTCAATTAATTACCACATCCGCCGTCATATAATTTGTTTCTATTTGTTTTTTTACTATTACATGTATTTGTTATTTTTTCGATTAATACACAACAGTGCGATTTACTGATCTGATCAGTTAATGTACATGATCAAAATACGTTAAAACTATCTTTTATAAGATTGGTTTAGATAATGCTTTCTATCTTTTCACAAAGTACAGCAAATTACCCAATTGATTTACTTTTAATGAATAATAATAAATCGTGTAACTCATACTTAATTAGGTAAGATACATTTCTTGCGATTCCAAAAAAGAAAAAAAATTGAGAACTATATTCCTCGAGGTTCTTGCCTCAAATTTTTCTTTTTTATTTCAATACCATTAGACAACTCTATTCTGATAAAGAATATTCAGAAGTATCAAACTGTTGGATTGTGAACTGTTTTTTCCGCGCTGTTGACCAAGTCAAATCTTTGATTGGATCAAACGGGCTGCTGGTTGCGGATCGACTCTGGATTGACCCTCGAGTGCATCTCAAAATCAAACGATCACGTTGAGCAGGAATCGGCTGAACCGGATTCTCTTACTTTCTACTCGTAGAATGAACCAAAAAGATAGACTCGGTTAAAAGAGCCGAACTGATTATATTACTCGCCGAAATACTTACAAGGATTACAGTAATTTGCTGGCTAACTAAAAGCTAGTCCTAAAAAGCTCTTAAATAGTAACAAAAAGAAAGTTGTAGACTACTCCTAAAAAGCTGTAAGTGCTGGAATTAAAAGAAATATGAAAATACTGTGATCTTCTGTTCGTGTGAAAGACTTCTATTGCAGGCGCGTTTTTCCTATTTATAGTGGTACGTCTTCTGTCCGCGGTTATTGGATGGTTGGCATCGTGGAGGATATTTTGGCACGTCCTCTGTTTTTAGGGATGCATTTGGGCGAGTTGCTTGCTGGCCACGAAATTCTTTGCCCACGTTCTTAACTATTTCCGCCCAAATCTCGTTCATATTCAGGCGTACGTTTCTCCCTCGGCTCCCAGTGCACTATATATGTACCATTATCCTTTAGTTTGTCCACATTAACTAGCTACATAGACCGAACCGCTTATCATGTGGCGCTACTTTTCCGGCGCCAACACATACCATTCAGCAGACTGTCGTAGATAGAAGAAAAAAAACTCAAATTACTCACATTCAGCTGGCCATCATAAAATTACTACTGAATTTCTTGCTTCTGCAGATCAATTGTAGTACTCTTCTCCGTGACGCTTCCATAATGTTGAGAATCCGTATGCATTATACTTCATTATCTGTGTACGCTATGTAGATTTAACATGAGTACCGCACGAATCGCTGCTATTGTACATTCTGTCGCCACAAATTTGTTAGCACATGAATGGGTGCTTAGTTTCCCTACCGGGTAGATTTGGTTGCAATTGAGGTACGTAAAGGCTAAAGCAAGTAACTGCAAGAAACTAGTCGATTCACACCATGGGAGACAAACTCCGTACATGCCGACCATATCTAATGCCTGGTTGCTTTTAGAGTTCTCTCACAGCAGTTGTTTTGTTTCATATTAAGTCTATATTTTGGGCCTATCAAATTATTTCGAGTCCAAATCTGAGAGAGAGTGTTAATGCATATAATATTGAAACACCGGTCTCTGACAATTTAAATTTTTAGAGAAAAATAATTATTTCTTATCATATCAATCTTCTAGGTGATATGGTATTAGAGTATGACGTCTTGAGCTCGAACCACATCAAACTTCTAGTTTTATTTTATTTCCTCCTATTTAATTCAAATCATGTTGTAGGCCCATTAAAAAGTCTCGAGCCCAAACATGAGGAAAAATGATAAATCTAATTTTATTTCTTCATATTTATTTCAAATCACGTTTTCGGCCAATCAAAAGATCTTGAGCCCAAACTTTAAAAAAGGGTTAATTTCATGCAGGTCCCTGCAAATATAGTGAATTATAAATATATTCCTACAAATTTCAACTTTCATATGTTGTCCCTACAAAAGTCCTGATGTTTTCAAATATGTCTCCCTGGTTTGTTACCATTAGAGCACTGTTTATTTTTTAACAGCTAGATAAGTGAAATGATATTTTTACCATCACAAATATGTCCCTCCAAAAGCTACAACAGCTATAATCGTGCAGAAATGTCCCTCCAAAAAATTTGTAATGGTCATCTTCTTTCTCATCTTCTTCCTTTTTACAATCCAACCCATTCCACCATTATTGCAACATCTTTTCTCACTTCTTTTCTCCTAAACCTTTTCTTTTGAGCAAAAAAAATATAATAATAATAGAGAAAATTGAATAGAAAAGTAACATGCGATTGATATGGGTGAAGCAACACCCGTCGTGAATTAATGGAGATGGAGAAATTCTAGTTTTGGGTTCCAAACTAGTACGAAGGAGAGAGAGAAAAAGGAAGAGGAAGAGGAAGAAGAAGAAGAGTTCTCATTGCTAGAATTTTGATCGGAAGAAGAAGATATAATATAAGAGGGGTAAAAATATCAAGTTATCTCATTGACTAACCATGGTTAAGTATTTAACATATGATTAACTAAATTTTTCTAACGAATTCTAACAGCAGGAACATATTTGAAAATATTAGGACTTTTGCAGGGACAATATATGAAAGTTGAACTTTGTAGAGATATATTTGTAATTCACTATATTTGCAGGGACCTGTATGTATATATTAAATATAAAAATACTGGTCTTCGACAGCTGAGGCTTTCGTATGGCAATTAACACCACATTATAATGAGTGTGATCTCTTTTCGCTATAATTAGCGCTATTTATCTTAGCTTAGAAGTGGTGTAGTCAACATGTCAACATGCTTGGTATTAACAATCTATGGGCCTTAAATTGTAAGGTTCAAAATTCTTTGACCCAATTATTCATGCAAGTACTAGTGAAAGATCCTTGCGATGAGACAGATAAAAAAGTTTTAGCACTAAAATTTAGTTAACTTTTCTATAATTTTATAAATTTTATTAACCTAATTATTAATTAAATTTATTTAAATAAGATTAACTTAAAAGGGTATATGTGTAATATAAAATTTTTATAAGAGCTCATTAGTAATGAAATTTCAATAATTATATGTGTGTGCTACAAATTTTTTTAAGAATATATAATTAATTAGTTCTATCGCAATATGTGTATGGGAAAAAAATTTATCATGATATAATTAATAAAATTTAAATAAAGTTGGCTAAAAAGATAGAAGAAGATAAAGACTGTTTAAGAAATATGAGAGCCGTTAGTAATTAAATTATTTCATAAAAATTATGTGAAAAAGAATTGAAGAAAATAGTTTCTTAGAATAAATTAAACAAATTATAATCAAAACGACTAACTAAATGCTATGTATAACTCAAACAGGAGTACTATGGGTCAACCGGACAATAAATCGTTTAAAATCATACTCAATTACTATGGCCTGCCATATAGACCCAATCTATACTTACCCACTAGGCCACAAGGACCAATAAACAAATTTCACTCCAGAGAAAAGATATACAGCACTCAAGGTCGCTAACTCTAAGAGTGGTGTACAGCAAATCTGAAGGTGAATTACTTATGGTAATGAACCCTGTCTAAGAACAACACATCCCAGTAGACTGGCAAATTGAAGCATCCAAAGTCGTGAACCCTGTCTAAGAGCAACAGTACTATCTCAAACTAAAATAGCATGCATATGCTCCAGACTCCAACAACCTAGACTAAACAGTCTAATCGATGTCCTTAGGCAATGAGAGGAAGCTAAGAAATACTCTCAAAGAGTGTCAACGAAACTAAATAAGTCTATATTCACAAACATAATCACAATCTCAAAGCCGACCAGCATGCTATACTACGCAAGTATCAAGAAAGATGATAAAAATTCAAGGAATCAAGGTGAAGCATACAATAGTCCTAATCATGAACAGGATAAGTCAACCAACCACTAAGATCAAATTCATGACGTATGCACTGATCAATCATGTAAAATCTCAAAGAGTAAATTCACCGACCACAAGGCCAAATAATATAAGAGAGAATCAGCCGATCAATAAAGTCCAATCTCAATGAATGAATAATCATCGACCTACGACAAGATCAAATCATATAAGAGAGAATCGGCCGATCAACAAAGTCAAATCTCAACGAATGAGTAATCACCGACCTACCAGGTTATATCATAGTCAGATGGATAAGCAATTAGAACGAATCCTACTCTAAATGTCATATATCATTCATCGATGAAAACAATAATGATAACTCATAAGGAGTGTGATAAGCAAATAGTAAAGCAATCGACATGTAGAGTAACTAAGCAAGTAATAGTAGAGTGTCATGATAATTGTACTACTCAACATGTATGATGAAACAATAGAACCATAGAGAAAAACTGAGTAAAATAAAACTTTACCGACTTCAGATTGAAGCACCCACCTAACAAACCCAAGTCCTCGACTCGACCAATGCCTCTAGGCGTCACCTCAACCTAGACAAAATAACCAAGTGCTGCAATTAGCTCCTACATGTCATCTATACCAACCGGCATGACCAAACCACACCAACGTGAATTATAATGCAAAATAAAAACTAGCTTCGCAAATCGACTATCGGAACTAAGTGCAAAGACCGGCCGATTCAACGGAGAGTCAAACAACCCTTCCGCTATCTCTGAAATGCATTACTTTAGGTGTCAGGACAACCACACGCCATGTGCTCAACAAAATGGGTTACGACTATGAAACTAGGCCATGACGACTTCGGAAGCCACTGATTCGATACTTCGTAAACCATTTCGATGTCAAATTACGCACACAGTATGTGGTCAGTGTTAATGCGGCTCCAATATCACATTTCACTTAAACGTGATATAAAGGGACCCTTTACCCATAATGGTGCAATCGGAACTTCGGTCTCTTTACTGATTTTTGACATTCGCCGATTACTGCATAAACTCACCGGAACGCCAATTTTAACCCACGAAATGTCCTAAATCATGCCACAAGTCACGTCCCGAGGCCAAAAGGGAAGCCGAACTCGAGCACGTGCACAAACTCGTCGTGTATATAAGGATGCTTATGTACACAGGAAACATCAACAATCTACTAGTTCCAACAACTTTTATAAAAAAGATGAAATCCATGTTGATAGGCAACCAGAGCATAAATATCAATTACAACTAAACTAGAAATAGTTTACATCCAAGCATCACTTCTAAAATGGATACATAATCTTTCTTATCAACTCTCGAGTTAATACATAACTAAAACCATGATTAGTATGCTGTCATACCAACGAAGCCCTCCAAAATATAAAAAAGATCGATCTCTACTCGGTCCAAAAATAGTGAAAGGGGCTCTAGCTACTATGCGATTGCCTTTCCACATTACAGTGCCTCCCAAATCCGAAGGCTTTGAAAAAAAAAACACCAAACAATGGCCGTGAGAACTATAAGATATAGTTTTCATTGAATATCGCCGCCGAGTGTGACATCCCAATAGTCCCACATCGGATAATGTGGGAGAGTGTGATGGGTTTATAAGTGACGGACACACTAGCAATAATAACTGGGCTTAAGCATTGTAGGTTGGTTATATGGGCCCAACGAGTTATTATTGCTAGCGGGTCGGATCGTTATATTTTGTATCAGAGCCTGATAACCAGCTGGAGGTGTGAGATGGATCTCACATCGCTTGGTGAATCTGAGACTATGTGTATGATTGGACCGGACTGACGAGGGCGTCAGGGCCTAAATGAGAGGAGTATGTGACATTCCAATAGTTCCACATTGGATAATGTGGGAGACTGTGATGAGTTTATAAGTGACGAACTCATTAGTAATAATAACTGAGCTTAAGCATTTTGGGCCAGTAGTTTGAGCTCAACGAGTTATTATTGCTAGCATGTCAAGTTGTTACACCGAGAGAGGCATACTACACCACTAAGTCAACCGAGACATCAGTAGTAAGATAAACTGGCAAGAAGAACTGTAGTAAAGAAAGCATGAAATAAATGTAGCTATGACTAGAGAACCGTAAGACTAGAATAATACTACTATACCTCTAAGCTACATGAAGTGGAAGAAATCATGTCTCAACTTTCAACTATCCATCAATTGGTCTACAATGTCCAAATACAGATATTTACCCAATCTCTCGAGGACCTACATCTAGTATAGTCTTAGCCTGCACTATGCCTCATGGACCATCTTCAGCACCCCATATACGGAGCTGTGCCTTACATTTGTCGCCCAATCGGCACTCAAAAAGTAAAGGCGAGCTTGCTTGCAATGGTAACCTCCGGAGTGCCTTGGCCTGCAGGGAGCGACCGTCACAAGCAACGTGCTAGTTGAGCTCAATTTAGCTCTTGCAAGCTTTAGTTTCATATATAATGCTTAAAGGCCGTAAATTCCAAGAACTTGACCCATTGTCACATAAGAGTTCTCAACTCTAATACTATGTCTAAACATATCATTTAGAGATTTTGTGAACAAGTAATCTCAATAGATGTCTATGTCTAATAAAAGATTCATTTATCTCAACTCGACCAATATGATATAGAGCGTAGAAAATAACCAACTACTAAGTAGATGTCCATATCTCATAATAAAGTTCAAGTATCTTAACTACATCAATATGCTATTTGGAATGGAGGACAACCAATATGTATAAGAATTATGCTCAACATATACTATAGAAGGCATATATTATCGAATGTACAAGTAACATGCATATAATGGAAATGTCATATTTCGTATCAACAATGAGATGAGAGTTTCTAATGTTATATTTATCTAGGAATTAAGATCCATTAAGAAGTAGATGATATAGAAGGAGTTTACCGATTTCAGTTAGGTCCAACCCATCATCGTCATCCATAAACAAAAGACTTCATCAAAAAAAATTTTGAGCTCGAAATCCTCAAAAAAAGAAAAAACAGAAAGAAACTTGCAAAAGTTTCTAACGAAAGGAACAAATTCGAAGAAAAAATTGAATGCTACAAATAGAAAGCTACGGCCATATTTCAACGGATTGTCCCAATAAAAAAAGTTTTGAAAAGAAGGTTTTGTAAATAAAAATTTGGAATGATTCCACTTCTGAAGAATCAACATCTAGTGTCGTTTCATCCCATCACTAATTAGATGTTTGTTATGAAGTTTAACTTTAATGCATTAGATATCTAAATAGTGTTTATATCAATATTTATTTCATATAATTAACAAATTTTGGTTATCGTGTAAAATACATTAGACATCTTAACTATTTTGGTTGTGTGGTATTAAAAATAATGCATGAAAATAGTCTACATTGTAGAGTTTCGGATCTTTGCAGTTGGGTTGGCTACAGTCTAGGTAGATGGTCGGCATGTTTATAGAGTGTCGGACCGAGCTGGAGCTAGAGCTGGTGTATGGCTGATTTTGATCCCTTTTCCTATGGACATAGTAGCATGTGTAGATTGAGTAATTGTCTCACTTGAACACTAGCTCCATGGTCATCTAATTTAGTGTACATGTTATTAGTTTCGTTATCAGCTTGTTGGTACCAGCATTGTTGTTTATATATGATCACCTATCAGTGGGATTTTAGGTCTAGTTTTTAGATGGTGGTTGGTAGTGGACATGAGGGATTTTTTTGCCGTTAGTTGGTGTGGCAGTCCCGAACACATTGTTTGCATTTTCAATTGTGCCAAGGGCACGTGGATAGTATCTTCTATGATTTAGTTCATCTTTTGCATTGACTATAGCCTGCACGGGCTACATTGAGCTCAATAAAGATACACGCTTTTATACGCGGTGTGGTCGTGCCCCTCGAGTGTCGCTCCGGAGTTTGGCTTTAGCGAGTTGATGTTGCAGCAGCCCTCGTGTGTCAATAGTCAACCCACGGGTGTGACAAGATATCCCGGGGTGACCTATATGTTGGCAGGCCACCTGCAATTATGGTGTCGTGGTAGTAGGCAGGCACAGGCTTGACCAGACCTTCGAGTCGGTTAGTGAGATTGAGTTATAGCTTTGAGCTTTCTATAGTTAGTTGATGTATACCATACATGAGCTACTATTTAGAGTATCTATAGTATAGAGGCATGATAGCTGTAAAATTATTTCCAGCATCTATATCTATCTGTTGTTATATAGCTCTTTACTATTTTGCTATTTTTTGTCTCTAGTAGACCTAATGGATTGGTCATTGTCATTGGTGACGGTACCCACTGGGAACTACTGGTTTAGTAGTTTTCACGCCCTCTATTTATTGTCTTTTCTTTTATAGAGCCCTCAGTTCCTGTTGCTGCACTGATCGAGATAAGGGGATCGCAAGATAGATAGCATCTCTTTCCTGAGTCGGCCGTGCTAGTGGGGGACCCGGTAGCTGTTAGTTTTTGGGAGAGCTTATTGTACATATTGGGACTAGCTAGGCCAACTGTGGTTGTGTTTTATTTACTATTATGGAGATGATGATGTACATTAGTATAGCCCTATGTTTAGTTTATTTATCAGCTCTGATACATGTTAGTGGTAGACTCTCTAGTCCATAATTTCTACAGGTGTTTCACGCTTCGTATGTGCGGGGCTTCCCGTAGATATGGTGGGTCTGCTGACGTGCTCGAACTTCCACCGCAATCCGGGGCATGACAGATCAAGTTGGCATAAGGTCGTCTAGACTTAGAAAATTCTAGACTTTTGGCAGATCCTAGGAATATAAGACATAGGAGACATGACTTGTGGCAAAAGGCAGTGATTTGGTTTATATAAACTCTTCAGAGAGAGTTGAAGAGTGATCGAAAAAGTTGTGCCTTGTCCTGCTGGATGATTATATTTGCTACAGATAACATAATATCTCAGGTGAAAAAGTATATCCTTTTAGACTTTCGCTTGATTGGGTGGAGTGTTGTGCTTTTGTGTGTAACTTACATGTGCTTTATTGTAGGTGATTAGGATGCCACGACGAGCGCGACCCCCGACGCGAGCCACACCGGCACTGACTGTCGAGCCGGAGTAGACTGGATCGAGTGAGTCACAGAAGCTATGAGTGCAGTTGGCTAGTTTGGCCGGGGCGACAGAAAGGCAGGCTGAGGCTACCAAGTGGCAGGGAGAGCTTATGAGGCGGATGTGCGAGATGTGGGCACAGCAAACCAGCGCTGCACAGCGAGCTCCCGAGCCTTAGATGCCATCGTTGACTACACCAGCCGATGCTCTAGTAGCGACTACACCTCCAGCAGTGACCAACGCCCATAGGAGAGTCGTCGAGGGCAGGCAGATAGTTGACAGAAGCGGAGCAGGCGCAAGTCAGGGCAAAGTTGGCAGCCTTCCGGAGATTCGATCCGTTGCGATTCATTGGCAGTAGTGCCGAGTTTTGGGTAGTGGAGACTTGGGTTGGAGCGATGGAGAAGCTTTTGAGGATTCTTTCATTTCAGAGAGTGGCCAGGTGCATTTTGTAGTGCATTGTTTGGAGGATAATGCCCACAAGTGGTGGTGGAGAGTCAGATTGACCAGAGCACAAAGTGCATTGCAGATGTCGTGTACCGAGTTTTGTGGGCTGCTATTTAGGGCCTATATCCCGAAGAACATAAAGCAAAAACTCAAGGATGATTTGAAGAACCTGTAGCAGGCTACTCGGAAGAGTTCAAGAGTATGCTAGGGAGTTTAAGCATCTATTGAACTATGTTTCGTTTGCGGCAAGGGATCAAGCACACAAGGCATATCTTTTCGAGCAGGGTTGCGACCGAAGATTTACCCATTGGTTCAATCGCAGCACTTGCAGACCTTGGATAAGGTGATTGAGTAGTCTCTATGGGTGGAGCGAGGTGCGATGGTTATAAGGGAGCGAACTACAGTGTTGGAGCAAGGTTAGGAGAGGAAGCATCCAGCACCGGATGATAAGGGATAGACCAGTGCGAATAGACTGCCAAGGTATCCACTATCTTACTCTCAGGGTTGTGGGTCCTTCGTGAGACAGAGTTCTAGTGGATTCCAGCAACAGCAGTAGAAGAGGCAGCTAGATATGTGCATTATCTGCGGAGGACCACATCGGTTGTGTGTGTGCGAGCAGTAGGAGGGTCATTGTTTTCAATATGGACATGTGGGGCATATGCAGTTATCATGTCCTCAAGCGGCTTCACCAGCACCGTTGACGGCATCAGCTCATTCTTCCCTCAGCAGATGACAGGGGCTCCATCTACTCAGACGCAGGCCGACCGAGCTTCTATACCATGCTCGGCTAATCGTTGGCAGCAGGTACCGAGCGGTCAAGTCTATGCAGCATAGCTTAGAGGATTCTGCAGCGGTTGGCAATGTGGTGGCAGATATAATTTTAATCAATGGTATTAGAGTTCGTGCATTCTTTAATACTGATACATCACATTCATTCATTAGCCGAGCATTTGTATTACTATATGGACTAGAGATGGGGACGTTACTACATGTACGAGAGGTGCAGATCCTTAATTATGTATTACATGTGGAGGAGTGTTATTTGTTATGTCCAGTGTAGTTAGGACCATGGATCATGCCTGAAGACCTGCTGGGCTTGAGATAGTTCTAGGATTCTGATGTAGTGTTCGGGATGGACTGGCTCGCGTGTTATTTTTTTACGATTAATTGTGGAGATAGGACGGTGAGCTTCCGCAAGCTAGGTCAAGAGGAGTTTGTGTATTGAGTACTTTATTTACTACGATAATCTCTACATCAAGGGCTCGAAAGATGATGAGCAGAGAATGTATATCCCTTCTAGCGGTTATGGCAGAGGTGTCTATGGCAGCGCCGGGACTGAAGGATATCTCTATAGTCCGAGAGTTCTCGGAGGTGTTTCCTCTTGAGTTGACGAGTATACCGCCAGATAGGAAAGTTGAGTTTGTGATTGACGTAGTTCCTGAAACTGCACCAATCTCGAAAGTACGATACAGGATGGCACCAGCTGAATTGAGAGAGATAAAGGCGCAACTTCAAAACTTGATGGAGAAAAGGTTTGTCAGACTAAGTGTATCGCCTTGAGGAGCATTAATCTTGTTTGTAAAGAAGAATGATGGTTTATTGAGGTTGTATGTGGTTTATAGAAAATTGAACAAAGTGACCAACAAAATTAAGTATCATTTGCCACGTATTGATTATCTATTTGATCAGCTACAAGGATCTTGTGTCTTCTAGAAAAATTGATCTACAATCAGGATACCACCAGTTCTAGATGAAGACTCGAAGACTCAAAATATGAATCATAATGCTTAATAAGTTTAAATAATATTGATGATGGTTTAAGTACATATTTATATATTTGAAAGTGATTTGGATTGATTAAACTAGGAGAAAATCATAAAATCATGAAATAAAATTTTCTATTGTCAAGATCCAGATCTTGAGATAAAGATCCAAATCCTGAACCTCGAGTAATCATATTTTTATTACTAAGATTCGGATCCTACAGGAGAGGTCCCGATCCCGAACAGTTTACTTTGCTCTTACGCAGGGAAGATCCGGACCCTCTCAGAAGATCCAGGACATTGATATTTGTTAAAACATCAAAGTCCGGATCTTGACTTCAGGTTTCAGATCTTGGACTCGAATAAGATTTTTTGAAAACTCAGATTTTGAATTCTAATCTAATTCTGATTGCTTCCAAGACTATAAATATGATGTGGGGGTCTCTCTAAAATGTGGTTAAAAATATTTTATCATTTAGAAACCCTAAAAACTTATTGGTTACTTTGTCTCTCATCTTCTACAATAAGTTTCTCTCTCAAATTGATTCTTGGAGCCTTAAATCTTGATATTCTTTAGAATCATTTTGAGATTTGCTTATAGACTATTCCAACGGATCTTTAATGTTTTTCTAAGTATTAAATTAGCACCAACCTTCTTTCTCTCGCTCCATATAGAGTGGGCTCGTGGATTCGAGTGAATATCGTGGATTCGATGTGTTGAAATGCTTCGTTGATTCGAAGTGTAACTGTTTCGTGGATTCGGACGTGGCATTTGTGGATTTGACCGCAGGCATTGATTGGTTATTGTAATTGTGAGATCCAGAGAAAATAGAATAAATGTTTGAGTCTGTTGAGTCGATAATCACCTTAATAAAATTTATTTCATAGTGGTTTGTTATCGCATGTTTGGTTCCGCGGTTTTCCATGTTAAATTTTGATGTGCTAATTTTTATTTTTCGTATTTATTTTTATTGCATCGAGATTTGTATTTTTGACCTACATATCCATTTACCTACTTTTAGATATTTACAAAACCTATTAGATTCTTTGGTTTCCATAACTCACATCTTTTATAACTTTTGAGTTTGCTCTCCCCAAAACCCATCTACACTATTGAGTTGATACCCAAGAAGTTGAAGGCATGAGTCCTATTTGTGAAGCACACGAGCGGGAATCTAAACCCTTAGTTTTAAGACGGCAATTCAGATCATTGATTAAAGTTATTTTATCAATTTGGTTAGATATCGCGAGCCAGCTAACAATAAGTTTTGTTCATATAATTTAGCTAAATTATAAAAATCTCTCCAGCACGCTAGATTGCGTCTCAAGTATTTTTTTTTTTTTTTACAGTAAAAGTTATGTTAATTTTTGTTGTACCATTCGCTATCTCAAATTGCCCCAAAAGTTTGAGATAATTGTTAAATTAAATTATGAAACTTCATTGAAATGATTGATGTGTGAGCTAGCTCCATTTACTCTCCAGAGGTACTACATGAATTTTAAAGCTTAAATCTTAATTAATTTGTCGATTTTCGCTTTTGTAGATGGACCAAGTCTCTATCAGCCCATGCTTTTAAGCTCACAATCATCAATTATTTGCACGCAAGAAGTGATGAAATAATCAAATTTATTAACATTTTTTTTCTTATTTCCCTGATTATTTACTTTAGATATAAAGATAGTGTGATGGATATATTCAACATGGATAAAATTAATGAGATGTGGAAGTAGTTATCAACCTTATATGCTTTTCCTCTCACAATTCTCAAATCCTTAACATGGAAAAGTGCTTAATTATATCAGCAAATTTACCCATGTAATTGTTTATTCAACTATATATTTTGTGCAAATATACAAAAGTTGGTGCATCTTTGACTCCAACTCAGCATAGCCAATGTATAGTCCCCAATAACCCAACTTGAAAGAAATGAAGCCCACATGTTGGTTCTTATTATTTTTAGTGCTTGAGATGCACATCATGAAATGGAGATTTATTAAGGTTTTAAATTGATCTTCACCCTTTAGCAAGGAAAGGAAAGGACCACCTGGTGGTCCACTCTATACTGCATCATTTTTTATACTAGGGGTGAAAATGGGTCGGATAACATCCGATCGAATTTGACTCCGAAAAGACTAGATATATATTATCGGATCGTTGATGCTAATTATTAATTCTAAAAGTTCGAGTTGTTAAAAAAATATAATCAATTCACTTAAAGTGCATAGATATAGCGCTCACGGGTCTCGATTGTGACTCGGCCCAACCAGCCTCTCGTCACTTCGAGTATGACTCGGCCCAATCCGACCTCCCGCCATTTCGAGCGTGACTCGGCCTAACCTGGCTTTCCGTCATAGGGCAGGATGCTGGCCCCTTCAAGCCAACAGAATATGAGTGAAGATTTTTTTTCACTGTTTGACTTGAATTTGTATATGCAATAACTGCTTTGTAACTGGTATGTATATATAAAGTTTTAAAAGATATGAATTTGAAGTTTAGTATTTGTTTCATTGTTCGATATCTAAATCTATATGCATCTCTATTATAAAAATGTGAATTGGGATATAGATTGAGCACACTATGTAGGGCTTTCATTAACACACAACTGTGTTATCTTCAATGCCAAGGACTGGCCTATACAGGGGGTTTCTGTCTATGAGAATTCACATAGAAGAAACAAAAAATAAAAGGCTTTTTATACATGTTTGGCCAGTCTACTTTGTCTCTAACCCTAGATTGGATCCATCTAGATACCCAATATATATATATATATATATATATATATATATATATATATATATATATATATATATATATATATATATATATATATATATATTTATTTTTTTTTTTTTTTTTTTTTTTTTTTTGAAAACAAAGCTCATTGGCATTCAGAAAACCCCTTCATAAGTCTACTCAATTTTGAAGAAAATCTTGTATACATATATTTCTGCAGAATAATACTACATATATGCGTCGGTCAAGAAGGCCAACAGCTAGTGGTAAAATTTTATACGCTCAGATGCATTCGCTCGTGGAATTCGTTGTTTCGTCACTGTTGCGATTTATATATATTCTATCTAAACCCAGCAAACAGCCAAATTGGATGAGCGGGTCATTATACTTGCGGGTTATATAGACATGGATAAAATTTATCCGTAATTTTTTGGATAGTCAACATTTCTACCCATACCCGCCCACGGACGAGCGGATGGGTGTGCGCGTTATCCGCAAATTTTTTTTTTTTTTACTCCTATACTTTCCAAGTGCAAAATAAATAAATAAATAATATATATATATATATTATTTTTAAAAGCATAACATAATTTATTGTTTGAAATATCATAGTATAAAATAAGCAACATAAAATCTTGAAGCGCATAAATTATGTAGTATAAAAGTATTTTATCATCCCAAATTTTCATAATACAAATTTAATAAAATTTTTATGATTATAAAGTCAATATCATAAAAATTATATATTTATTAATTAAAAAATATATTTGGATAGTCCTGGATATCCGCGGGTTATCCAAAATGCTCATAACTTAACGGGTATCCATCCGTTTTATCCATAATTTTTTGGATCAGAAAAAATAATATCCCTACGCGCAAACTTGTGGGTAACCCACAAGTATCCGCGGGTACGGATAGAGATTACTATGCCTAATTCTATGGCTTATAATTTGTATTAGAAAACAAAGGAAAAAAAAAAGAAAAAAAAAAGGCAACAATGAGTTTGAAAATTAAAGGAGAAAATAAAAATAGCAGGAGCATATATGCGTTGTGCTTTTTAGTTTTGAAGTTCATAATTTATGTATTAAAAATTGGTTGTAGAAACTGGGGGTTGGCGAACGACATTAGCTTGTAAAATCCATCAAAACGATACACCCAATGTAGTCATATTTAAAGACTCATTGAAAATTGTTACTCTCAAAACAATAATTAAATATCTTTTTTTTTTTTTTGAGAAAAAAATAGCACGCTACCCGCTCCATTCATTGAAAATATGAACTAAGCTACAGGGGGTGAGGCAATAAGGCCTCAATGAAGGGTGGAAAAAAAAAAAAAAAAAAAAACCGCACACTGTGGAATACTCTAATGCCTATTAAAGAGAAGAGACTGCACCCAACTAGTCGTCAACTGGTTGATATTGTAGACAGCTTGAATATGGCCCGATTGATAAATACTCCGTAATCATATTATTGGATATAGAGGGGGTCGCTTTCATTTCGAGAAATAGATACTAAAAGCGCCTTTTTCTTCAAAATAATAATATTATTATTATTATTAAGAGAGCTTTTTTTTATAAGAGTATAAAACTTATTCGAATTATTGACCATTTTGATTCAGTTGCCTGAACTTTTTAAAATTTTGATTTTACTAGCTAATATTTCAATTTGCTTGATTCAAGTTATTTTTTGATCATTCTGCTTTAAAATTTAAGCTAATTACTTATTTTAATTTATTTATTATCTGAATTGAATAAAATATACTAAATAAATCCATAAAGATAAACAGAGTATTTAAATTTCGAAGTTAAAAAATCACTAATTAGTCGAAATCAAATAAATTAAAAGATTAATAGTAAAATCAAAATTTTTATAGATCTGATAGTGAAATCAAAATGGGCGGTAGCTGAGGTAAGTTTTACGCATTTTTACCTTTTCATAATTATAATAAGATCAGTTTCATAAAAATTTGGTCGAATTCAGTCCGAATAGGTGATTAAATTTAGTGTATAATATTTTCTGACCACTAAAATCACCTCTGCTTTTGATCACCACCATTCCATAATTTTTCTACAAATTTACGTACGTAGCACTGCTTCATTCAATTTCATGAAATCTTTACATTGAATACAATAGTTGTTAAACTCTCTAGTTATTGAAATGTGTTAAAAGTATTAAAAATTTATAAACTTGGTTTATTTAAAATTTTTTAATTTAAAATTTGTAAGATATAACTAACTAACAAAACCGGACAAAACATCAGTAAGGAACTCCCAATAACGCCTCATTGTGGAGCTTCGATTCTCTAACACGTGTTAATTTTGCTTTCATCCAAAAATTCGTTAGATACTTTTTAATACTAAAACCTAAAAATAATTTTTTAAACTCTAAAAAGAGGACTATAAGTTTATAAGTCTTGAATAAAAATAAAACTGACACATGACAGTACTGAATTGAAAGTTTCTCAATGAGATATTGCTGAAGAACTTCTCACTGAAATTTTTCCAATAAAAACAGGTGAAATGAGTTATGAGTTGATTCAATTTTCATAATAATTTAAACCAAATAATACTCGCTTCATCGCACAACATTAATTCCAAACAACCAAACTGGGCCTTGAAGTGGCAAATAGGGTCACTACAAACCCGATCCATTAACACCTAACACAATAATTTAATTCATTAATAATTAATTCCTCCCAACTGTGTTGCAAATAGAATATTATAACAAAGTGACAATAATAATAGAAATAACAAAATGAGGCCTGATATTTATATTTATTTTTATTTTTTAAAAATAAAAAAGAGGGCCCTACTGAGAAAAGGAGGGGGTCAACTTGTTCTTGTGCTTGCTTCATGACTCATGAGATGAGATGGCTACACAAACCTAGTTAATAACCTACCATTTTTCTCTATAATTATATTTGGTATCACCACCCCAATTTAATAAAATTCCTTGTCCCAAGCAACATTTGAATCATCACCCCTCCACCTTTTCTTATATGCTTAAGTTAGTTATACATTTGTCCCTATATTTACATTTTTCACTCTGATCTCTAACTTTGTAATGCGTACAATTAAGTCCCAAGCAATTATTCGTTGTTACAGAAAGGACTTGATTGAAACAATTGATGAAAACTAGACATTTAATTGTAAAGCTTAAAGGATTGAGGATCGTTTGAAAATTTGGAAAACGACTGGGGACCAATGATGCAATTAAGCCTTCATTATTGGCACAATTTTGCATCAGGATCTAAGCCAGAATTCGGAATGAGACATTTGGGCCCGCGTCCGGACCGGAACCTGTCCAGATCCAGTGATGAACCTGACTCAAGGTCCCCGCCGGTTAGGTTGGGGGTCCGGCCGGGAGAAGACCCATTAAGCGACCGTTTGATTGGATGCAGTTGTAAAAGCTGTAGTGTTGAGATACAATAGTTATAATTGTAATTTTTCTTAACTTATTGGATGTTGTAGGATGTGCTGTTGTAGCTGGTTGCATGCAGTTGGAAATTGTGTTTACAGATTTTATCAATTTATTTATAGAGCGGTGAGATTAGCTACCCCTAATGTAGAATAAATATATATATATATATATATATGTTTTTTAGTTTAAAAGCTGATTAGATTAGTAAAACCTACCTCTTATTTTAAATTACTTTTCTTAACTATTATGGTTGGAATTACGGTCAATTTGAGCATAATTTCATTTGTTGTAATTGTGCCTCTTTTTATAGTTCCAATTGCAATAGTTGGACGCTAATACATTAATCCAAATAGTAGAATTGGCTCTATATATAATTAGATCTATAATGCAGTGGTAACAGCATGCAACCAAATAGTTTCTAAGTCTTTTTTTTTGGGTATAGATGTAGTAAGCTTTTGTAAAGTAGCTTATTTGGAGACCATAAAGGATTGAGTGCTATCTAACATTATTGGGTCGAAAAGAGATGACGAGAAAGCATCTAGAGTTATACTTCTTCATTTTCTAATAAGACTCTAAATATTATATCTTAATCAAATATGTGCAATATGTGCTAATTATTCTTCACAAAAATAAACAAAAATATGTATTAGTAACACTTACTCTCTGCAATCTCATATGAAGGTTTAAAAATTTGCTCAATATTAAGTATTGTCTAATATTACTACGCCGAGTTGGAGTAAAAATTATGTGAAGGTATGCTTCTTCGTTTTCAGTGTCATTAGCTGAAATAATATCTTAACCAAACTTATACAAATAACAAATTTTTCTCCGGCACTTTTCTCACCATAAAAAATATGTCTTACCTGATAATTCCAAATAGAATATAAGAGGTCCGGAGTTCGAGACTATGTAATTGCAAAATATGCCTTTAGCCCATGGTTTCTTGGCTAGCGTTAGTTCATATTAATGAAATATAAAAGTTACGTAGTAGTTTGTGAAAATTTAAAAGTTTAGCATCTTTGGCCATGATTGCCCTTTTATTTTATTTTTAAATACTAATTTTATATAATTTAATTTACCGGCAAAATAAACTTTTTTAGTGCCATGATTATTTAGTTTGCAATACAGTCATTCCAACTGATAAAAATTTCTTAGAAGAAAAAAAATTGCTTCCAAATTTTTAGTTTTTCAAAAAAAAAAAATTTATTGCTAAATAAAATATCTTAGGTGTAAGGGTTGAAAGTTGTCCATATCTACTTCAACACTATTTTATGTAAAATATTTTATTTTAAAAAATAGAAACCAACAATGATAACGAGCAAGGAAGGATCCTATTTCAAGATGGGACACATATAATAGCTACAGGTGAAGAAAAATTCTTTTCCATTACATTTATTCTATATAAAAATGATAAAGTTCAATCGAGAAGATTTATTTGCATCGCTGACATGTGTTCTTTAATGATTTTCAACCATTTAGATTATGTAGTTACTTTAAATTGATAAATTATAAATTTAAGTGGTTGATTATAAATTTTTAAAGGTTTGGATGGTAAATATAATAATTTAAAATTTAGATGGTTATTTATAAGTAGGCGAAAGATCAAATAGTTTTAATGTAATTAATATTTTTTTATTGAAAAGTTTTATATATATCCCTTTAAGATTCTGGAATGCTGATTTATCACTATAAAGTTAGATTATTAAATATTTTTCTCTAAAAGTCCAAAATATGCAGATTTGTTCCTATCAGTTTGACTATTATTAGTTGATCGTTAAGTTATTACCGTTTGAACCATTAACTCTCATACAAAATAGTTTTTGTAATTTTTTAAAAAATTATAATTTATGTGGTTTACATAAATAATTGGAAAGTGAGAATAAAAAGATTAAAAATAATACATAATGTTCAATACAGAAGGAAAGTCAATTTTAACCGGATAGATATACATTCGCTAACATAAAGAGATATTTGATTGCTAAAACTAGAATAAATTTCATTTTTATTATTTGGTACAATACATATGCAATAATTATTCTTTTTTTTATTTTATATTATTTATTAGGTAAAAACGCTCAGAACTTATCTGATTTATGGACTATTTTGAAATTTTGATTTTACTATATAACCATTTAATTTGTTTGATTTGGGTCGGTCATGAATACTCTAGCTTCAAAATTTAAGTTAATTATTTGTTTTAATAAATTTATAGTTACAAAAGTTAATGAAGTTTATTAATTAAATATGTAAAAAAAAATAAACGACGCATTTAACTTTCAAAATTAAAGTACAGTCGACTAGCTCAAATTAAAAAAATTAAAAAATTGAATAATAAAATAGAAAGTTTAAAAAATTAAATATTTAAATCAAAATAATCTATACTTGAGATAAATTTTGTAAGTTGTTAACTATTTGAGAAGGTGGAAAAGGATAGAGGGGAAAGGGATGCATAAAATTTTTGTTCTTGATCCAGTCTGGCCATAGGAGAAGAAGGGAAAGGAGGAGGCGATGGATGGCGGGGGGTGGGTGGTGGCGGCGAGTGACGTCGACCGGCGGCCAGCGATGGGGATATGGACGGAAACGGCGAATATGGCTGACGGATGATCCGCCCGGGCGCCATCCGCATGTGATCGCTCCCACGTGGCAGGATTCCCTTTGCCCGGTGGTCCCCACCCCCTCTCCCCTCCCTCCCTTCCTTCCTGCCTTTCCTTTCCCCAAATGCTGGCCCTTGGGAATGCCACAACCCTGTCTTCTCTCCCCTCGCCTTTCCCTTTCTTTTACAGATACTTTTGCAAACACAAATCCTAAGCCTCTTTTTTTGTTGTTTAGTTTTTCTTATTTTATTTTAAAGGGGAAACGTCAAATACTACTTCTGTAGTTTCACACTTTCTCACTTTAGTGCCCTGTAATTTAAAATATATCATTTTAGTATCATGTGATTTTATTTTACTCTTTTTTTAATTTCTTTCATTAATTTTTTCGTTAAATTATATTAAAAAAACTTCAGATAACCCACCTCTGGTTTATCGAATATTCATTTTAGTACCCTGTGGTTTTAACTTTCTCACTAATTTAACGAAAGAAATAAGAAAAAGAGAAAAACGAAACCACAAGGTACTAAAGTGATACACTTTAAACCACAGGATACTAAAGTAAGAAAGTGTGAAACCACAGGGGTGGTATTTAAAGTTTTTCCTATTTTAAATGGTAGTTATATATAATTTATTATGTTGGCAAAGAAAAAGTTCTTTTTTTTTGTTAAAATACAAAAAGTTTAATTTTCTGTGTATAATTATTTTTTCTTTTTTTTCCTGAATTTTGAAAAATATATTTTGTCTTTTTAAACTTTAATAAATATTTTAAGGAGATTACTGCGTTAATGGAGAGGCCAAATGACCAAGCTATCCTTCTTATTTTTTTTAAAAAAAATTTTAATATATTTTTGTTATTTTGAAGGTTATTTTTAAGTACGAATTATAAGAAATGAATGGAATAGTGACGGAAAAATATATAACTTTATTTTTTTTATAACGTTATTTTAGTTTCAATTATTGTAATTAAAGTTATTTCAATATTTTAAATTGAAGATTTTTATTACAGTAACAAGTTTATTAGCTATCAGATGTCAATAACAATTACTGAAATCACATATTTTTCATCACCTAGAAACAACATAACGTTTTTAAATTTATTTAACAGAATAATCATTAATTTTTTTTAATATTTCTTGTTTCATCTTCTAGAAGTCTCATGAAGTTTTAAATTTAACAAAGTAGTCATTAAATTTTATATTTTTTAAAAATTATAATCGAGAAAAATAAGGGTATTGATCATTAATTGTTAACAAAGTTTATATATTTATTTTTAGTTGAAAAGTATATAACATAATTAGACTACATAATATCGCTAATTATAGCAATAAATTAGAATTCAAATAAATATAGATTAAACTAAACTACAATACATAAATAAATAATTTAAAATTTTCTCCATATATTTGTGGTTTAACATACTTTTACTCTGTCATCCTATGTTTTTAAAAAAGTGTTATTTAATTCCCTTATGGTTCTACTATTGTTTTATCCTAAAGATCCGCAGTTAAAGAGGAAAATGCTAGAATTAAGAAACCACGAGATAGTTAAGTACTGCACTTTAGGAAGAATAAAATAATAAAATACGGCATATTAGTACTCTGTAATTCTCGCTTTACTATTCTATGATTTACAAATTGTATTATTTTGTAACTCTACTAAAGATAAATTTTTACAGCAAAATAAAATAAAAATCACAGGGCAGAAAAGTGACACATATATAACAGGATAAAGAAAAATGTATAGAACTTACCTCATTTGCCCACAAAAAGCATAAGTTTAGCTCTCCAGAAAATAGTCCAAAATATAGCTTTCTGATTGAAAATTTTATTTTCGTCCGTTTGGTTTTAAAAAAAATTGTTTATCAGAAAAGATATTTTCAGATTTTATAAAAAATCTTCTTTCTATTTTTTTTAACTATTTATATCCGAAAAGTAAAAATTATAGACCTGGTGTTTTCTATGCAAAGATTCTTTTTTTAATGAAAAAATATTTTTTCATAAATTTTCAAGGAATCAAACAATTTAAAATTCAAAGGACTATTTTTCAAACGGCGCATAATTGAGAGGACGTACCTACAGTTTTTACCAGATAAAGAAAGAAAAGCAAACGAGTGGGAATACGGGCCACGCGGGAAAGCGAGCAGGCCGTTACGGCTTCCGTCAGCAGCTTTGGTGGGGACCGTAACGGAGTCGGGCCGCCGGGCAAACGGCGTTTAGGCGACGTCCCGTTGGAGGGGCCCAACGGCCCATCACGTCCCAGTCCCGTGACCGTAAATTTGCTGGCCATTGCTCAGAACATGGGTAGTGCCCACCCATTCTCTGTACCCGGCGCATACTATCTCAATATATAGATGTTCAAAATTTATAATTTTTAAAATAAACAAGAATTATCTGTGCAATGTTTTAGAGCCTATATTTTATAAATTTTTTTATATTTTTTTTACTACTAATAACGATAGAAAAAAAATAATTTGCAAGTCTAATTTCTTCCGTATGAAAATTATTGTATATAATATTTTAAATTGTGCAACGATGCTCGGGTAAAATAAAATGTACGAATCAGATTAAATTGAGTCGGGTCAAATTCATCTAATGAATAGTGGCTTAATTTAATTTGTGTGTAAGTGGAAGTACTAGAATCAGCTTCGTAAATAATACAGTACTTGGATGTTGATTGAGGAGGCAGGGGGTGCAGGGTGCACCGGGTGCACGGGATAACGTACGGAGGGAGGTGGTGGGGGAGGAGATGGTGCCTTGGGTGGTGGGCGGGGCCCGCCTGCATTTGCTTCAGAGCAGTGACAGCGACTGCGGGCCCCACCCACCACTCGGGTGTTGGTGCAGCAAAACTGGGTCCTACCAACCGTCCTCTCTCTCCCTCTCCCTCTCCCTCTCCCTCTCTTTTACACTACTACTGCGTTAATTACCCACTTAAAAAAAAAAGAAAAAAAAGAAAATTCTCGTTCTCCGGAAGGGAAGGGGGCGTAGAAAACAATACTCTTTCTGTTACTTCTACTACAACACCAACGTAAAATTTTAAAAAAGAAAAGAAAAATTACTATTAGGGAGAATTCTTAAAGGAGCGAGGCACGTGGCGAGAGAATATGAGTTGGCGATAAGGATTAGCTCTCGTGAATCTGGACTTTGAGAATCGTGCCCAGAATAGGAGGAGGAGGAGGAGGAGGAGGGGATCAAAGTGATTCAAAAACCCTTTTTGCCGCACGGACATTAACGTCTGGTTTGTAATTAATTAGAGCGCTCATTAGCCTCAAATTTTTTTTAAAAAAATCAAAATTCTTTTAACATTTGAAACAAAATGAAGGTGCTGCTGCGGTGGTACGACTCCCGAGCCCAATTTTCTTTCGCTCTCTCTCTCTCTCCGTCCGCTGCATTGCTTTGTGGAGAGAAAAAGCCAATCAAATATTTTTATATTTTTAGGCTTATTTATTTATTTTAATTGCAGTTTTGGCTGGCGGGCGATTTCTACTGGGCGGGGGAAGCTCGCAGTGAAAAGAAAGCAGAAAAAAGTAAGAGATAAAAAACGAATCGGCTGAGATGAGAGAGAAAGCGAAAGAGAGAGAGAGAGAGAGGATTGAGAGCTAGAGATGCCTCTCAGCCTGTGTGAGTAAACTGATGCCCAAGCCCAACATCATAATATTCGCGACGCCTCCCTCCTCGTCCTCCTCCTCTTCTTCTTCTTCTTCTTCTTCTTCTTCTACTCCCCTAGTAGCTAGCTAGCTATTCGGCCCTCTCTATCTTGATATTTCCTTTTATTTAAAAAAAAAAATTTCTTTGGTTTGGGTTATTCGTGTTAGTTTCGATCGGAGCGGGGCCGGGGATCGATCGATGAAGCGGGAGCATCAGGAGAGCGGGGGGGGAGGGTGCGGGGCGGAGAAGGGGAAGATGGCGGCGGGTGGGGAGGAGGAGGAGGAGGAGGAGGAGGCGGAGGAGGGGGTGGACGAGCTGCTGGCGGCGTTGGGGTACAAGGTGCGGTCGTCGGACATGGCGGACGTGGCGCAGAAGCTGGAGCAGCTGGAGATGGCCATGGAGCTCGGCAGCGGCGGCCCCTCCTCCTCCTCCGCCGCCGCCGCCGCCCTCCCGGACGACGAGGCCTTCTTCTTCTCCCACCTCGCCGCCGACTCCGTCCACTACAACCCCTCCGACCTCTCCACCTGGCTCGACAGCATGCTCTCCGAGCTCAACGCGCCCCCTCCCCCTCTCCCCTCCTCCTCCACCTCCCGCTTCGACCCTTCCCCGCTCCTCGACCCCGCCGAGTCGTCCACCGTCACCACCGCCGCCGATCCCTTCTTCGATCTCAAGCCCCTCGTCTACGGATCCGATACCCCGCCGCCGCCGCCCGCAGATCCGGTCGGCCGCGATCGGAAGCGGATGCGCACGGCGGCTGGAGGGAGCTCCTCGGCGTCGTCGTCGTCGTCTCCTCCGTCGGCGGCCGCGGCGCCGCCGATGCCGGTGGTGGTGGTGGACTCGCAGGAGGCGGGGGTGCGGCTCGTGCACGCGCTCATGGCGTGCGCCGAGGCCGTCCAGCGGGAGAACCTCAAGGCCGCCGACCTCCTCGTGAAGCAGATCTCCGTCCTCGCCGCCTCCCTCGGCGGCGCCATGCGCAAGGTCGCCGGCTACTTCGCCGAGGCCCTCGCCCGCCGCATCTACAGCCAGAGCCAGAACCAGAGCCGCTCCTCGTCGTCGGCTCCTGCTGCCGCGTCCGCGCTTAGCTTGCCCCTCGACCCCGCGGTGGACGATCTTCTCTACTCCCACTTCTACGAGAGCTGCCCCTACCTCAAGTTCGCGCACTTCACCGCGAACCAGGCGATCCTGGAGGCGTTCGCGGGGTGCCGGCGCGTGCACGTGATCGACTTCGGGATGAAGCAGGGGACGCAGTGGCCGGCGCTGATACAGGCCCTCGCGCTCCGCCCCGGCGGGCCCCCCTCCTTCCGCCTCACGGGCATCGGCCCGCCGCAGCCCGACAGCACCGACGCGCTCCAGCAGGTCGGCTGGAAGCTCGCCCAGTTCGCGGAAGCCATCCGCGTCGACTTCCGCTACCGCGGCCTCGTCGCCGCGTCCCTCGCCGACCTCGAGCCCTACATGCTGCTCGACCCCGAGGAGGAGGACGGCGGCGAAGGCGGCGGCGGCAAGGGGGCCGGCGGCGCGGAGCCCGAGGCGGTGGCGGTGAACTCGGTGTTCGAGCTGCACCGGCTGCTGGCTCGGCCGGGGGCGCTGGAGAAGGTGCTGGGGACGGTGCGGGCGGTGCGGCCGAAGATCGTGACGATCGTCGAGCAGGAGGCGAACCACAACACGGGGACGTTCCTGGAGCGGTTCACGGAGGCGCTGCACTACTACTCGACCATGTTCGACTCGCTCGAGGGGGGCGGCGGCGGCGGCGGCTCCGGTAGCGCGGGCGGCGCGGAGCAGGTGATGTCGGAGCTGTATCTGGGGCGGCAGATATGGAACGTGGTCGGGTGCGACGCGGCGGAGCGGACGGAGCGGCACGAGACGACGCCGCAGTGGCGCGGGCGGATGGGGCGGGCGGGCTTCGAGCCCGTCCACCTCGGCTCCAACGCCTTCAAGCAGGCCAGCATGCTGCTCGCCCTCTTCGCCCGCGGCGACGGCTACCGCGTCGAGGAGAAGGACGGCTGCCTCACCCTCGGCTGGCACACCCGCCCCCTCATCGCCACCTCCGCATGGCGCCTCCCTCCTCCTCCTCCTTCAGCCGCCGCAGCCGCCATCTGATCGATCCTTCCCCTCCGCCGCCGCCGCTGCTGCACAGCAGCAACCCCCCTGCTCCACCTCGACGCCCCAAATCTCCAATCAATCATGCCCACGTGTCGAGATCCGATTGGTCCTAGCTCATTCGAATTGCTGCATCGGATCAGCCTCGGCTCGGGGCGCCTCATCCCAATCCCGGCCGCCCTCCGATCGATCGATCCTCTTTTCCTTTTCCTCTTCTATTTTTTAAGTCTTTTTTTTTTTCTTTTTTTAATTTTATTTTGTTTTAAGTGCCTCGTTCCGAGAGAAGATCAAGATCAGCCCTGTGTATTACCGACGCCACGCCCTATACTATATTATTATTATTATTATTATTATTAAATAAGAAGGGAGGATGATGATGATGATGATGATGGTGGTGAAGATTTAGAAGAGGTCTTTTTAATTTGAACTACCCGTTTTTCTTTTCACTTTTTTTTTTTCTTTTTTTTGGTTTTCAGTTTTGCGAGTAAAATTTTAATTTGGTTTTGGCTCCCGCTTTATTCACCTTTTTGCTGGTTTGTGTATTGGGCAGCGGAACAGGGGGTCTAGGTCGCCTGGTACGGTACGGCAATTTGCCATTTTGGTATACCACTTTTAGTTCTCAGCCGTGCTATACAGTAGAGCGGGCGCCATTTCCTTACATGTAACGCCTTCTGTATCACGGTTCCGAGGTCGCCGCTGGGGCCCACTCGTCAGCCTCGTATATATATATATATTTACCCTCTGTATCTTGCAATTAGTATTTACCTAAATTTCTTTTTTTTATTTTTATTTGTTGCGAGAGAGAGAGAGAGAGAGAGAGAGAGAGAGAGAGAGAGAGGAGGGTGTGGTGGGGCGCGGAGAGTGGAGAGGCCACAGCCGCAGCCGTAGCCGTCCAATCGGGATCGTGCGGCTGTAGTGGTGGTGATGGGGATCGTGGGCCCGGGGCTGGGAGGGGGGACATGTGGGGCCCAGGAGTGATGGGGAATTGTGAGGCGGCCGGCCCACCGAACCCAATCCCTGATTGTGCCGTCTAATCGACTGCGACTCATCGATTGCGCCCCCTCGCACGCACGCACGCACACCCACACATGCCACCTCTTTGGATAAATTGCACCCCAAGTCCCTGACCTTTCAAGTGAATTACAATTTGGTCCTTGAGTTAGAGACTCTAAACTTCTACCACCGTGCTTGGTGACGCGAGCTACCTATTGAATCTGTAGAACACAGCGGAAGTATGATTGTGTTCGTTCGTACTTTTTGCATAAGCGATTCGCGCTAGAACGCGATGAGTCCGGATCGAAGAAGTTGATTTACGTATTCTTTAGATCGTCCTCGAAAGTCTTCAATCGCTTCAAACTCGCGGTGGATCGAACTACAAACGAGCACGATCTCTAATCCACCGTTCAAGACCCTCTAGAACAATAGGTTAATGGAGGATGTGATTTCTCTCTATATTTCTTGTCACGTATATACTCATATGAGAGATAGCTCGTATATTTATAAAAAATTCTAAAATTCTAATGGGCAAGTAAAGATAAGGCCAAATCGGTTTATATTACGTTATCCTAATCGGATTAAAATTTATCTCTAATTAGCTTTCCAATTTAAAAGCGAGATTAATCCTAACCTAATTAGACAACATAATAAACCGTCGGATCGAGCCCGATCATGGGCGCACCCGATTCGGTTTAACCGAATGCCAACAGAATCAAAAAGAGTTACGTAACAAGTATATAAAATATGCATTTATCTTTTTCGATGAAACTGTATAAATTAATAATATAACCGAATCATTACGATCTGTTTTAGAAAAATAAATAAATTTTTTTTTCATCGTACATTCTCACTGGACATAATGAACTCTGTTTGTAACCCCAAAGAAGCGCAAAAGTGTTTCATTTTAATTAGTTCCTAAACATATCTATTATTGAGAGTAAACTATTGCTTGCACGTAGTGTATTTGTATCTTTATGTATTATGGACGTATTCACTATTTAGAATGTAGTGTATTTGTATCTTTATGTATTATGGACGTATTCACTATTTAGAATGTGAACTATTGAATTTGAAAGTATCAGTGGCATAAAGATTGGCGGAATGTGTGGTATATGAACTTATGATGAACTAAACGCAAGTAATAATTTTACTCGGAAAAAGACTACAATGAAATATATTTGCAATCTAGAGATTAAAATAGAATATTGTTGAAAGTTCTGAAGGGGAACCGGCCGTGGGGCTACCAAGCACACCTCTAACCCACACAGCACACGAGCGCAGCGGAAACAGGATCTTTCGTAGACGTAAGAGACGAGAACGATCGTAGAAAAATAAGTACGATGATAACAAAGCAATAAAGAAAACAAGAGAATACAAGAACACAAGATTTACGTGGTTCGGCCAACCATGAGTCGACCTACGTCCACGGGCAAGACCACCTCAATGCGCTCTTCGATTAATCCACGGCACAAAAGTACAAAGGAGTAAGATTGGATTACAAGAAACTCTCTCTCAGTAGCTCTCTACGTTTTTCTCTCAAGTAGGGTATTTTTCAATGAAGCTCATAATCTAAAATATTAATTATAAGGGTTTATATAGCCCTAAAATTCTAATTCTAGTAGGAAACAATTTTTGCCTTCCATCCAAGTCCGATTCATCTCTAGTCACCATATATCCTCTTAGGAATCCTTTTAGGAATCCTACTAGGAATTCTTTTTAAAGTGATCCTAGACAATCCCTAATCTTTTAGAACAAGATTAGATCCAATTAGAGTCAAACTCTACATATCGACTCGGAACATGACTTTACATAATCCAACAATTCTCCCACTTAAAGACATGTGCCGAACACCATGAAACAATAAATTGGAAGTCTTGCCAAACTCTCACTCTCCTCACGTAGCTTCAAGACCGAGAGAAATAATGCTCCAATTGAACTTCTCTCGAGTCACCGGCTTCGTCAAAATATCTGCTGGATTTGCATCGGTATGAACTTTTAACAGTGAGATAAGACCCTCATCCACCACGTCTCTTACAAAGTGATAGCGAATATCAATGTGCTTCGTCCGAGAGTGAAACGCCGGATTCTTCGCCAAGTGTATTGCACTTTGACTATCACAATTCACTCCCACCACATCTTGCTTCACCTTCAATTCTCCTAAAAGCCTTTTCAACCAAATAGCCTCCTTATAAGCATGTGCCACTGCTATGTACTCCGCCTTTGGCGTCGACAAAGCGACTACCGACTGAAGCTTCGACTCCCAACTAATAGCACCACCGCCCATAGAGAAAATATAGTCCGTAGTAGACTTTCTCCTGTCTCTATCTCCTGCAAAATCTGAATCCACATATCCGACGCACTCCAAACCCGCAGAACCATAACAGAGTGAAAAATCCTCAGTGCCCCTCAAATACCTGAGGATCCACTTCACTACATTCCAATGTTCACAACTTGGATTCGCCATATACCGACTTACTACTCCCACTGCTTGAACAATGTCGGGTCTCGTACACACCATGGCAAACATAAGGCTCCCTACTGCCGATGAATATGGTACCCGAGTCATTTCGGCCTTTTCTGCTTTCGTACCCGGTGATTGCTCGGCCGATAATTTTAAATGAATAGGAAACGGGGTAGAAACTGGCTTTGCGTTCTGCATATTGAAGCGTCGCAGAACCTTCTCCACATAACCCTTTTGTGAAAGCCAAACCTTCATATTCTTTCTCTCCCGTAGTACCTTCATCCCGAGTATTTGGTTCACGGCTCCTAAGTCCTTCATATCGAACTCACCGGCTAACTGAGTCTTCAGGGTAGATATCCGGCCTTTGCTATTTCCCGTGACCACCATATCGTCAACATATAATAGCAAAATACATAAGCTTCCGTCATCGTATCCACAGAAATATGCACAATGATCCGCCTCAAGCCTATCAAAGCCCAAACTCACAATGAAGGAATCAAATCGCTTGTACCAACACCTCGGCGCCTGTTTCAAGCCGTACAACGATTTGTTCAACCGACAAACCAAATGCTCCCTGCCTCTTTCGACAAAGCCTTCCGGTTGCGACATATATATCTCCTCCTCCAGGTCACCATGTAAGAATGCCGTTTTTACATCCATCTGCTCGAGCTCTAAATCCATAATCGCCGCGATCGCCAAAACAACTCGAATAGTGGTAAGACGAACCACCGGTGAGAAGATCTCATCGAAGTCGATCCCCGGCTTCTGAGCATAACCCTTCACCACCAACCTCGCCTTGAACCTCTCCACATTCCCATCCGTATCCTTTTTCACATTAAACACCCACCGGCATCCGATCGCGTTCCTTTCCTTCGGCAAATCAACAAGTTCCTAGGTCATGTTCTTCCGAAGTGACTCAATCTCCTCCTCCATCGCGTATTGCCACTTTCCGGCATTGGTCGACTCACAAGCCTCCTTATACGAACTTGGCTCATCTTCCTCCGCCAAAGCAACATATGCACTAACATGGTTAGCAGAAGGAGTAAATGAAGTAATATAATCATCATACATCGTAGGAGGTCTAATGACTCTCCTAGGACGCCCGGAATCCGCTGGTGGCTCCACCGGTGAATTTGTATTTTCGGATGATTGCGGATACTCCAAGTCCGGTTCATTATCAACCACCTCGTCGTCCTCCTGTGCTTGCTCAGTTTGCACCTCATCGCGTGCTTCAAAGAGCTCAATTGGAACCATAGCCTCATCATCTTGCTTTTCCTTGGTGCCTTGAAAGGACCCTTCGTTGAAGACAACGTCACGGCTTACGACAATCTTGTGGGTAATAGGATCCCACAATCGATACCCCTTAACACCTTTCGCGTAGTCGAGAAATATGCACCTCTGAGAGTTCTTATCCAATTTGGACCTCTTCTCCTTCGGTATCCACGCATAAACGTCGCATCCAAAGACACGAAGATAGGAGTAGTCAACGGGCTTGCCGCTCCAGACTTCTTCAGGAATTTCCAGATCAAGTGATTTCGTCGGCGCTCGATTGATCAAGTAACAAGCCGTGCTTACGGCTTCCGCCCAAAATCTCTTGTCGAGTTTTGAAGTACTCAACATGCTTCGGGCCCTCTCCATGAGTGTTCTATTTAACCTCTCCGCTACACCGTTTTGTTGCGGTGTACCGGGTACCGTGAGGTGCCGCTTAATTCCATGTTCACTACAAAACTCATCAAATTCTCTTGAACAATACTCCCCTCCGTTATCGGAACGTAAGCACTTAATTTTTAAACCCTTTTCATTTTCCACAAGAGCTTTAAACTTTTTAAAAATTTCAAACACGTCGGACTTCCGCTTTAGGATATACACCCAAGCCTTTCGAGAATAATCATCAATAAAAGAAACAAAGTAAAAACACCCGCCCAACGAACTATCGGGCGACTCCCAAGTATCCGAATGAATCAACTCGAGATGCGACTTACTTCTTTGATGTGATAGAGAGAATGATAACCTCCGTTGCTTTCCGTAGATGCGATCTTCACAGAAATCCAATGGCGCGGACTTGTAACCCGGAAGAAGTTCACGGTTAGATAATACCTGCAATCCACGCTCGCTCAAGTGTCCCAAACGACGATGCCACACCGTTGGAGACTCCACCTTTGCGCTTGCAACAACCGGTTCTCCAACTTGAGTCTCGCCCACCAATCTATATAGGCCACATATTTGCTCTCCTTTCATCAACACCAAACATCCTTGACATACCTTCGAATGATCCTTCTCGCCGACGAACCTAAGCCCTTGTTTGCAAAATATTCCAAGTGATAGAAGACTTTTTCGAAGTTTAGGAACATGCCGAACATTAGAAATCGTCCGAATAACACCATCAAACATCTTGATCCGAACGTCTCCCACTCCAACCACCGGACATGCCATGTTGTCACCCAAATAGATAACTCCACCATCCCATGACTTGTAAGTATGAAACCACTCCCTATAGGGAGTCATGTGGAACGACGCTCCCGAATCTAAGATCCAATGATAAATAAGATCGGATCTATCTAATGCGGACAACGCATCTCCGTCCTCCGAACTAGCCGACTTAGCATCCGCTTCGGCTACGTTACCTTGAAAATTGCTCGAATCGGATTTACCATCAACTCCTTTAACCCGGCAATCCTTCTTCACGTGCCCCGACTTTCCACAATTCCAGCACTTTACTTTCTTTTTGCCCTTGGACTTTGATCTTGACCTCCCTCGATCACCACGCTCCCTCTCGAAAGGTCTTCCCCGTGCTATCATAGCCTCCCCCGAAGAGCTTCCTTGGCTAGACTTTCGCCTCATCTCCTCGGTAAGTAATGATGCAACAACCGCCTCCATCTTAAGGGTTTCAACGTGGCTCAAGTTCATAATCAAATTATCCCAAGATTCCGGCATCGAACAAAGTAAAATACTTGCCTTTTCTTCTTTATCGATTCTAACGTCTAGGGCCGCAAGCTTGCTCACAATAGAGTTGAATGAACTTAGATGCTCTTGTACCGGTGCCCCGTCCTTCATTTTTAGATTGTACAATTGCCGTCTCAAGAAGATTTTATTCACCATGACTTTCCTTCATAGAGATTCTACAATTTATTCCAAATCCCTTTTGCGGTAGTCTCGGTCTCCACATTGAATAGCACCGAATCATCAAGTGCCAAATATAGGTTTGCCAAAGCCATCTTGTCTTTCTCTTCAAATAGCTTATCCGTCATCCCTTCCGGCTTTTTTTCTTTTTCTTGCAGGGCGATCTCACAAGCATCTTTAATTAAGACTGCTTGCATCTTCAGTTTCCACAACGCGAAATTCGTTCCATCAAATCGAGGAACCTCATACTTCGTCGCTGTAACTTTTCCCGCCATCGTTTCACCGTCAACGTACTACAAAGAACCAAACGCTCTGATACCAATTGAAGGGGAACCGGCCGTGGGGTTACCAAGCACACCTCAAACCCACACAGCACACGAGCGCAGTGGAAACAGGATCTTTCGTAGACGTAAGAGACGAGAACGATCGTAGAAAAATAAGCACGATGATAACAAAGCAATAAAGAAAACAAGGAAATACAAGAACACAAGATTTACGTGGTTCGGCCAACCATGAGTCGACCTACGTCCACGGGCAAGACCACCTCAATGCGCTCTTCGATTAATCAACGGCATAAAAGTACAAAGGAGTAAGATTGGATTACAAGAAACTCTCTCTCAGAAGCTCTCTACGTTTTCCTCTCAATTAGGGTATTTTTCAATGAAGCTCATAATCTAAAATATTAATTACAAGGGTTTATATAGCCCTAAAATCCTAATTCTAGTAGGAAATAATTTTTGCCTTCCATCTAAGTCCGATTCATCTTTAGTCACCATATATCCTCTTAGGAATTCTTTTACGAATCCTACTAGGAATTCTTTTTAAAATGGTCCTAGACAATCCCTAATTTTTTAGAACAAGATTAGATCCAATTAGAGTCAAACTCTACATATCGACTCGGAACATGACTTTACATAATCCAACAAGTTCTCTGTCTCAAATATATAAAAGGCTTAAGAACCAAAATGAAACTAGAGTGCAAGATTGGGGACTTGTAGTGCAGCTTAAGACGAGCAAACCGATAGACTGGTTTGCAAGACAGCGTACTTTGTATAATTTTTTTTAATTTTATTTTAGAGAAAGGTAGCACGCTACCCGCTTCGTTTATTTCTTTTAGAAATAAACTTAGCTGGATATGTGAATCAACTAGGATTCGAACTCGGGACCTCGGGTACCAACCACCAAGCCCTTTGCCACATGCGCTAGGGACGGTCGGTTACTTTGTATAATTCTGTGCGTAAAAATTCTGTATATCAATTCTGTCATCTGTTTGATATTCGAACTTATCCTACTATTCCATCTGCAAGAAAATGTCATCTGTTTGATATTCGAACTTATCCTACTATTCCATCTGCAAGAAAATTTTATGCACGAGATTGTATATAATGTATATACATGCTTTGTAGTTATCCCCCTCTTTAAGCAATATTGTTGTATCCTCTACTGTTTAAGGGCCATTTTCAGGCTTAAAGTGTGTGTGCTGGGTAGTCCCTGAACTTAATCCTATCCCTGAAATAACCAATTTTTACTTAACCCCGAACCAAACGAAGCCTTAAATTATTATCTCCTAAAATTGAAATGAAAATTCAAGATATAAATAACATTATTAGTTGGTCATCAAACTGTAATTTGTGTTAGCGGTGACAGTATTGAATTTCATTTTTGTATTTCAATTAAATCATTTTGTTAAATTCAATATAATTTTTTTAACAAAAATATAAGAGGTTTTTGCTTATATATCTCTTACTACTATTTGAAATTTTTTGAAATATCCTTCTAAAATTCCAATCCTATAATTAGTGAACCCGAAAGGGCAAGGGGATATTTAAAGAATTTTTTTTCAAATAAATAAAAATATTTTGGCCAACCAGAAATAACTTGGATATTTTTAAAGTTTCAGAAGGCATATTAGATATTAGGGAAAACTTCAAATACCACCCCTGTGGTTTCGCACTTTCTCACTTTAGTGTCCTGTGGTTTAACTGTGGTTTAAAGTGTATCACTTTAGTACCCTGTGGTTTCGTTTTCTCTTTTTCTTATTCCTTTCATTAATTTTTTCGTTAAATCATATAGAAAAAACTTCAGATAACCCACCTCTGGTTTATCGAATATTCATTTTACAACCATGTCGTCTTAATTTTCTCACTGATTTAACGAAAAAATAAAAAAAAGAATAAAAAAAAGAAAAAAATGAAACCACAGGATACTAAAGTGATACACTTTAAACCACAGAGCACTAAAGTAAGAAAGTACGAAACCACAGGAATGATATTTGAAGTTTTCCCTAGATATTAACCCATAAAGTGGTAGCTGATCATATGAGAAGGAAAAAAATCTTCTAAACATGACATCTCTACCAGTTCAAATCTGGAGATAATTTTGCAGTAAAGATGATGCAGCAGTTAAATGAACTAGTAGCAATTATCATGTCATCTCTTGACAATTGAATCAAATTATTGTATTATATTATTGTTTTTTAAGAAAAATTAATTAAATTAAACTATAAAAGTGAACTGATTGAAACACAAGTTAAAGTCCAAGACTTTGGTTTAAAGAATTTATAGCTTGGTTATGTAAATAAAATTTCTATGCAAGCTCAATGACTTAGTGCATGGAGCCTTTTAACCTAAGAATATGGTTTGAATTTAGATGAGCTAATGGTGATTTAAAATACCTGCATATTCAAAATAAACTTTCTCTAATTAGTAACTTTTTTTTTTACCTCACATAATAAGTAATAGCCATTTTAATTTTTAACACTACTATTATTAATGGCTACTTAATCCCTTGAAACTACTTTTTGACAATGTATGAATTTCTATACATTAGACTATTTAAAAATTATAAATCAAATACAACAATTTATATATTTTTAATTTTAAAAGGGTCTAAAATTGTAAAATATGATCCAATTGTTGGCTCATGTGGTGTGCCTAGCCCACCAATCATTTCTCCATCATACTCCTCCAATTTTCTCCCCTGCAACATAATTAATTTAATCAATAAAAAAATATGAACTATAGTAGTTGGGTGGGAAAGGCAAGTGGTGGATTAAGACATGATTAATTAATAATTACTCAAATCAAATAATTAAGTAATTGAAGATTAGAATATATCTTAGGAAGGATAGGAGGAATCTATCTCTTGGGGTGCTTAATTAATTGGAATAATACAGATTGTATAGGGGACTTACATAATTGAATAATATATGCAATGGAAAGTTAAGTGGTTGTCCTGGTGTTGATGGCTTTATTATTGGTATGTTGGGAGTTTGCTATTTAAATTTTTTTAAAAAAAAACCGGTAAAAATTGTATGAGTACTCCCTCAATAATAGGCTATTTTGAAATCACCTCTTAATTTAAACTTTTTATTGACATTTCTCTATAGTTTGGTTTTGTTTTCGAATTAGGCAACTTTTGTCGGTAAAATTAGATATTTTATTAAATTCATTGCATTTTTTATTTTTTCAATTTTTGATAAAAAAGATTGCAAGCTACCTGCTTCGTTTATTTTTTTAAAAAATAAACTCAGTTAGAAATAAAAAATAAGTAGAATTTAAACTTAGAACCTTAGGTACCAAATATTAAGTCCCTAGTCAGCTGAAATTTGGAATTGCAGATATAATGCTTTACGTGAGGTGATAAAGTTTGATGAAAAAAAATATTTTAGATAATGTGGCGGATAGATCATGCTAGTCTCATCAAGAGTGACATATGTTCTATTTTTTTTGTCCCAATTTTCTTTTTCTTTTTTGTGGAGGAATTAGGCATCCCATATTACCATAGCCATTAAATAAAAAGAAAAGTAACCTAACTAAATCGAAGAACAATTCAAATAAAAAAATAAAAAAATCATCAATCAGAAGAAATAAAGTTGAGGGGACCAATTTCAAAATCTCCAATAGTCGAGGGGGTCCCATTATATTTTTACCATTAAGGGAAGGGAAAAGGAGGTTATGCTGGCTCTTTCCAACGCATGTGGGTGCGATCTAAACACGGCTTCCACAGACGAGCTTTTCTGATCCAGATTCCTGTCCCCAATTATATAAAATAAAATAAAATACAATAAAGTGTATAAAATAAAATAAAAATGGAATAAAATAAAATAAAACCTACATGGGTTGAACCGATAGATTTGAATAATTAGTAGACTTATTCTAAGCTATGTGGGGTTTAATTCCATCTTGCTGAGTATATGCCGGTGTCAGCTGCGTCACATGTGGATTAAAAGTTTTGCACTTTTTATTTCATTGAGCGCAGAAGAAGGAATCAAATTAATTAAAGAACTCCTAATTTCCTCAATTTGATCCAAAATAAATCAAAAACTAAATGATCCCAACTCAAATTTATCCAAATTTAATATAACATGATAACCCATACACGAAACGATAGACAACTTTGAAACGAGCATATGCATAATAACAATTTGTAACATGAAATGGTCGAAGAAGTTCGAAACGATCCAAACCTGAAGAAATCCGAAACTAAAAATCACCTCAAAAGACAAGCTAATCAAAAATGAAAAAAATCTTAACCAAGCCGAAACTTGAGGTGGCTGTGTGCTGTGTCTTAACGCGTCTGCGTTGTGATTTAATTATATCATCTCTACTAAGAGCAGTTTGTTAATACATTATTTTTAGGATTGATCTTTATAAATGAATCTAAAAAATCAGCCAATAGTAGTGTAAAGTAATTCTATTATTTATTTAATGCTAAGAAAAGAAATAGTCTAAACTAACTACCTACTAGTACCTATATACTTAAGGGATTATAATAATACCACAAGACACGGAAGAGTATCCAGACCTTAATATTAATTTTATATAATTTTAATATTTTTTTCATTAAAAATTACTGATTTTTCGATTTTGCAAATATCTTTTTCGATTTTGTACATTTGGGCTGATTTTTTAAAAAAGTTGACAAAATTATTCTTATCCCTCTTTCTCTTATCTTTCTCTCTCATATGTTTCTGTCTTCCCGCTTCGTCTCTCTCCTCCACCACCTCCTGGCCTCCAATGGTCCAACATTGCTGTGCTCCTCGCCGCGTACCTCGCCCATGTCTCCTTCGTCGCCGCCGATCGCCTCGAGCGCTCGTACCACCCCTGCTGCCTTCACACCAACTCCCTCGCCATCAATACCGCCCTTAGATCTCGCTTTCTTACCGAACTTTCTGCCTTCGCCGAGGGCTGTGACATCTACCGCTGCACAGGGTGCCCTAAAAGCGCGAGCTTCCTTCACAATCCCCGGGCTAGGCCACGGCGGCGAAGTGATGGTGATGAGAGAGGAAGAAGAGAGATGAATGAGTGCAACTAACTGTTAAATAAAAATAAAAATAAAAATATTATCCTTCTTTCTTATTCTTCTTCTTGTTCATCCTTTTCTTCCTCTTCTTTTTTCTTCTTTATTCTTTCTCCATTAAATAAATTAAAATATATATACGACTTGAAACTATATTGCAACGTTTAAAAAGTTATTGCACAATTGGAATACATATTGTACTATTTGACTATATTTTGTACTTTTGATAAGTATAATAAACTTTAAAATTGTACAATATACCATTAAATAGTGCAATATATTTTTTAATTATGCAACAACTTATTAAATATTGCAATATAGTTTCAAGTAGTGCAAACTGGTCTTAAATAGTGCAAGTTAGTTTCAAATAATGCAATTTTTTTTTTTCCTTCTTTCTTCTTTGTTTCCTTCATCCTTTTCCTTTTCTTATTGTACGCTATTATTGTTGTTGTCTTCATACTGTGAAGAAGTGACATATGGTCAAATAGTGCGTAGTCCCTTGCCCATTGCCGCGCCTTCGCCTCTTCCTCTGCCACGGCTTCGCCGCCATGACGGCTGCCCAAGAGGTTGTTGGTGGATGGCCTCCAAGTGAATCCCTCGGTATGCGACGGTGTGCTGATGCTGCCCTTGCGCGGTGGCGATCTTGTGGTGACCATTGTGGTGAGGCTTCCTGCGGGACTATGCCACTGTATGATGAAGGCGAGGCTCGAGGTGGTCAGCAACGGGGGAGACGTGGGAGAGATAGCCGGGGAGGAGCGCGACTACTGAGGGGCGGTGGAAGAGGAAGAGAGAAATGAACAAGAGAAAAAGGAGAGAGAGAAAGAAGAATAAAAGTAATTTGGTCATATTTTTAAAAATTCGGCCCAAATTTGTAAAATTCAAAATGACAGTCCAATCTTGCAAAATCACAAAATCAGTGAATTTTTGTACAGAAAGTCTATAATTTTATGATGAAATAAGTCTTTATTGTTAATGTTTCTTTAAAGATATTTGCAATGATTTAGTATTGTCACGCCCCGCCGGGCCTTTAACACCAACTAGGTGGAAAGGATAACCGCACGGGCGCATGCCCCAGACCCGCCGAACGGATAGAGCCTCTTCTACCCACCCAAGGCGTCACAACACAAGCTTATCCACGAGGTTCCAACTAGGAACGGAGTACAAGAGTTGCACAAGGAAAGCATCAACATAAAGAAGTTCTACTTCTATTACATCACATTGCACATTTATACATGCCCAAATTTTTCTTTTCTTTCTTTTCATTTCATACACCATGTTCCAAAACTATAGAATACATAAGTTTCATACATGTAATGAAAATCTCCTATACTATCAAAGTCCAAGACTAGGGGTACAACTCTATGTATCACCAAAATGGAAGGGCCGCTATCTAGAGAGCCAAACCCTTGCCTCGCTCCGCCGCCTCACTCGCGGAAGGACCTGGAAAACGTGGGGTGAGAACTATAAATATAGTTCCCAGTGGGTAAGGCCACCCAAGAGAGAAGCTCGACCCACCAGGTCCAAAGAAACACCATATGCATAAGTTAGATCACAAATAACTATGCAACAATTATTTACATGCTTGTAAATAAACATAAAGGATGCAACCAAATAAAATGTAAATTATCATTCTCTCCTAGGTTCATCCTATATTTCACATTAACTAAGTTCAATTACTTGTCATTTACTTATGGTTTCGGAATCGCCGTCTTACCATAAGGGTTCCAACATTCAAGGAGTGAACTCGTCACCTCCTAGTTCGAGTAGCGAACTCGTCGCATACTCGGGATAGCAAAATCGTCGCATACCCCATCTCAACACCGCCATCACATGGCATGGGTAGCAAACTCGTCGCATACCCGGGATAGCAACCTCGTTGCACATCCCATCTCGACACCGCCAACTCATGGCGTGGTAGCGAAATCGTCGCATACCCGGGATAGCAAAATCGTCGCACATCCCGTGTCAACACCGCCAACTCATGGCATGGTAGCGAAATCTTCGCCTATCCGGGATAGCAAAATCGTCGTACATCCCGTTTCAACACCGCCAACTCATGGCATGGTAGCGAAATCGTCGCCTACCCGGGATAGCAAAATCGTCGCACATCCCGTTGTTCACATTTTTCACTTGCCAACCTAAGTCTCATGACCTTAGGTTCAAGTCACTAAGTCTCACCTATGTTCAATGACACTAGGTTTACTTTCTCATTCTCAACCTAGGTTCCATGACTCTAGGTTCCAATCTCATGTCCAACCTATGTTCAATGATACTAGGTTCCATTCTCACATGTTCCAACCTATGTTCAATAACACTAGGTTCTATTCTCACATGTTCCAACCTATGTTCAATAACGCTAGGTTCCAATCATACATGCAACCATGCAACAAGTATAGATAATTGAATTATACTTGAATTCTAAATCATACAATAGGAGCTCATTGCTCTACCTATCATGATTTTACCTTTGTCAACATGCAAGTTCTAGGGTTCACAACACATACCATTTTATCTTTAAATGGATATTTATCCTAGACATGGAAGTGACCTAATCACTTCGGTAAACGCAAACCCACCTCAAGAGCTTTCAAATTCTTGTATTCTTCAAGCCCCTAAGTGTCCAAACCTTGAGTTCTTGCTTCAATCCAAGCTTCTACAAGAAAACGGTTCGTTACTCGTTACGAACCCATAAATCAACTCAATACTTGAAATCGAATGTTCTAACATGATTTCCTATGCCTCAATTGCAATTCCCGAAGGTCCAAATATTTTTAGAACCTCCCATGACAAAAGCCCCAAATCTACTTAGGGTTTGCATGCATGCAAGCCAAACCCTAGATTTCATGGCCAATCTTTCACCATTTGTGGTTGAGATTGCCTAGGATTTCCAAAAACCTCATCTTGAAGGATTAAATCCAAGGTTTAAACCCTAAATCACAAGAACTCACCTCGAAGCCCTAGCTCCCAAGCTTCTTCTTGCACCAAGAAGCTTCTTTGCACCTTGGAAGTTCTTTTCCAAGCTCCAATCCACCACTTCTTCAAGCTTTGGAGAGATCTCTAGAGAGAGAAAGTGAGGGAGAGGGAGAGGGAATGAGAGGAAAGTGAAGAGGAATGAGGGGAGAGACCTCAGCCCCCCCTACATAACCTATTCACCGTGAAATTACCAAAATACCCTTCACTGGGCATTCTGCCTCAGCCGGGTCCGGACCTTGCAAGTGGGGTCCGGACCCCGCACTGATAACTGACCAGCGCGCAGGCCGGGTCCGGACCTTGGTGTCCGGGTCCGGAACCCGTACGCACCCCAACTCGAAAACCAGCTCGGGTCCGGACCGTAGCTGCCCGGGTCTGGACCGTGGCTGCCCGCGGACTTCATTGTCCGGACCCCAACATCCAGGGTCCGGACCCCGTGAGCAGTTTTGCTCCAGTTGGTCCCTTTTTCACAATTTTTCGATTTCCGGGTTTCCACTCGCACCCACAATGTTCTGAAACCTTCGGAACCCAATTCCACACCAGCCATTATCGGCTTCCATCGAACTTTATCAAATTTAGTAAAGTTCGATATAACGCACCGAAATTCAAAGTGCTACATTCCTCCCCCCTTAAAGAGAGTTTCGGCCGCGAAACTAAATCATACCTCAGCTGGACTCAGCGAAGAGGTAAGAAAACCGCTCCTTCATTGAGCTTTCTAATTCCCACGTAGCTTCTCGCTCACAGTGATTCGTCCATTGTACCTTTACATAAGAAATTTCACGGTTCCTCAAACTTTTCACCTCGCGATCCATGATACACAAGGGAAATTCCTCATAAGTCATATCCTCATGAAGCTCCATAGGTACATACTCGAGGACGTGCGTCGGATCATACATGTACTTGCGGAGCGTCGATACATGTAACACATTGTGCATCCCCGTAAGTTTCGGCGGCAAAGCTAGCCGATATGCCACGGATCCCACACGCTCCAAAACCTCATAAGGTCCATTGTAACGGGGACTCAACTTACCCCGAACACCAAATCGTTTCACCCCTCTCATGGGTGAAACTTTCAAGAAGACACGGTCTCCTACAGCGAATTCTAAATCTCGTCGACGTCGATCCGCATAACTCTTTTGTCTAGATTGCGCCGTCGATAAGCGTTCGCGTGCCAAGCGGACCTTTTCCTCCGCTTCACGCAACACATCCGATCCTAAGACCCTTCTCTCGCCGACTTCGCTCCAATGAATAGGAGAGCGGCATTTTCTTCCATACAAGGCTTCAAACGGTGCCATACTGATGCTAGATTGATAGCTATTATTATAAGCGAACTCAGCCATCGGCAAATGTGTAGGCCATGCACCCTTGAAGTCCATCACACACGCTCGCAGCATATCCTCCAAAATATGAATTGTCCTTTCCGATTGACCGTCAGTTTGAGGATGAAATGCTGAACTGAAATCGAGCCGTGTACCCAAAGCTTCTTGCAAGCTTTTCCAAAAATGCGATGTGAACCGGGGATCTCGATCTGAAACTATCGAGGTCGAGACCCTGTGCAACCGCATAATCTCGTCCAGGTAGACTTGTGCCAACTTGTCTCCCGACTAAGTGGTGTGGATTGGCAAAAAGTGTTCCGACTTTGACAAACGATCCACCACTACCCAAATCGCGTCGTGGCCACCCTGCGATCGAGGTAGGCCCACAACGAAGTCCATCGCTATGTTCTCCCACTTTCAAACTAGAATGGGCAACCCTTGCAATTTTCCTGCCGGAAAGTGACGCTCGGCCTTCACCTGTTGGCAGACTAAGCATTGTGCCACAAAGCGTCCAACGTCAAGTTTCATCCCCGGCCACCAATAATGTAATTTAAGATCCTTGTACATTTTGGTGCCGCCTGGGTGAATCGTATAGGGAGAAGTATGAGCTTCTTTCAAGATCTCCCCACGAATGTTCTCAACTTTTGGTACGCACAATCGATTTCGGAATCGAATTGCGCCCTTCGATCTGCATGAAAATCACCGGCGCGCCCGCTCTCGATAGCACTCTGCACCTTTTGGAGTTCCGGATCACCGGATTGCTTTTCTTTTATTTGCTCCAACAAAGTTGGCCAAATCTCGAGATTCATAAGTCTAGCGGGGACGCCCGGGGCCACGACTTCCAAGTCAAACCGGCCCATTTCCTTGATCAACGGTATTTGTCCCGTCATCTCAATTGCGAAGTTCTCCACGGATTTTCTACTGAGCACATCGGCCACCACATTGGCTCTACCGGGGTGGTACAAGATGGTTAAGTCGTAATCCTTTATCAACTCCAACCATCTCCGCTGCCTCAAATTCAACTCCTTTTGAGTGAATAAGTATTTTAAGCTTTTATGATCCGTGTAAACCTCACAATGTTCCCCGTATAAAATAGTGTCTCCACAATTTAAGCGCGAAGACCACCGCCGCAAGCTCTAAGTCGTGGGTGGGATAATTTTGCTCATAGCTCTTTAGCTGTCGAGAGGCATATGCTATTACTTGTCCTCTTTGCATAAGCACACACCCAAGACCACGCCGTGATGCATCACTATACACCACAAAGTCCTCCCCCGCAATCGGCAAGGCGAGAACCGGAGCCGAAGTCAACCTTTCCTTTAGCTCCTTAAAGCTTTGGTCGCATTCCTCGCTCCAAACATATTTGGCTCCCTTGCGGGTAAGACGCGTTAGTGGACCGGAGATTTTTGAAAATCCCTCCACGAACCGCCGATAGTATCCGCAAGACCCAAAAAACTTCGTACTTCCGTGACATTGGTCGGACGAGGCCAATCCTTGATTGCCTCAACTTTCATAGAGTCCACCGATACTCCTTCCGCGGAGATCACATGACCCAAGAAAGCGACCTCACGAATCCAAAATTCGCACTTTTTCATCTTGGTGAACAACTTGTTCTCTCGAAGAACTTGAAGCACAATCCTTAGGTGCTCTTTATGTTCCTCTTCACTCCGAGAGTAGACAAGAATATCATCTATGAACACAACCACAAATTGATCCAACAGTGGTTTGAACACACGGTTCATTAAATCTATGAACGCCGCCGGGGCATTGGTAAGCCTGAAAGGCATAATAGTGAATTTATAGTGTCCATACCGCGTCCTAAATGCGGTCTTATGCACATCATCCGGTTTGATTTTCAATTGGTGATAACCGGATTGCAAATCAATCTTTGAATACACCCGAGACCCTTGCAACTGATCGAACAAGTCATCAATTCGGGGTAACGGGTACTTATTCTTGACGGTCACTTTATTCAACTCGCGGTAATCTACACATAACCGCAGCGAACCGTCCTTTTTCCGCACAAATAGAACATGAGCTCCCCAAGGTGACACACTTGGCTTTACGAAACCCTTGTCCATCAAATCTTGCAATTGTGCTTTCAATTCCTTCAGTTCCGCGGGTGCCATCCTATACGGGGCCTTAGAAAATCGGCGCCGTACCCGGGAGCAAATCGATCACGAATTCTATTTCCCGGTCCGGTGGCATTCCGGGCAACTCCGTCGGAAATACATCCGGGAACTCTTGGACTATAGGAATGTCCTCGAGCCCCAACACTTCTTTTCGGTCATCCACTACCGTCGCCAAGTAGGCAATGCAACCACTAGCAATAAGCTTCCTTGCTTGCGACGTGGACACCATTGACGCAAAGAGCGAACTCTTGCAACCACGGTATACAAACTCTTTGTGCCCGGGTTCTCTAAACCTCACTATTCGGCTCTCACAAACAATAGTAGCGTGATATTTCGAGAGCCAATCCATTCCTAGGATTAAGTCATACTCATTCATTCGACTTAACACCAGCTGGCATGATCCAGTTTTCAACCCTCACTGGACAACCTACACACGCGTGATGTACACAAAAGGTGTGTTCAGGTACTTGCACAGTTCTTGCATGTGTGGCATCTACAATTTCTATTCCGTGTGCAATAGCAAATGATCGAGCAATGAATGAATGCGATGCACCAGTATCAAACAAAGCTCTACATCGAATGCCTTTAATTAACACAATACCTGCCACGACATTATCCTGGGCAGAAGGCTCCTCCACCTGTGAGGCGAATACCTGTCCACTGGGCGCTGGTCTCTGGCCCTCCGCTGGTCTCGGTGGCTGAGTACGGCCTACCGACATCGCCGCGGGTGGGATGCCCGCAAGCTGTCTCGGTGGTGCAAACATCGATGCCGACGACGGTGCTCGGCCATCATCCATCGGGCAGTTGTACCGCATGTGACCCGGCTGTCCGCACTTGTAGCACCGGCCCTCATGATAATCACATTGCTGAGAGCCGTGGGGGCCTCTACAAATCGGGCACTGGGTTGAGGGTCGGTTCCGCCGGAACCCTCGCGATTGGTTTTGCGACTGCGAGTGCTTCGGGGGTCGCTTTGAGCTAGATTGCCCACCCGAGCCACCTGCCGGTCGCTTCTTTCCTTTTTCCTTATCCTTCTCCTTCTCTCTTTCCCAAGATTCGCGCTCCTCGCGCGTGCAAGCATTCCCGTGCTCTACCCAAAGAGCACGGTCCAAGACCTCCGCAAAGGTCTTTAGCTTGAGGGCGTGCACCGCCCGAAAGATCTCCGGTCGAAGTCCGCGCACGAAACAGTCGACCTTGTCCAACTCTCCGCGGACAACGTGCGGTACACAATTAATAATGTACGAGAACTCCCTCTCGTACTCGCGCACGGTGCGGTTCCCTTGCTTCAACTTCCGGAACCTTTCTTGAAGTTTTCTTTTCTCGCTATCGGGGAAGTAGGCGGCAAATACCATACCCCGAAAATCCTCCCACGTCGGTGGCGGAAGGCTAGGGAGTCGATCACGCCGGACTCCCTTCCACCACACCTTCGCCGATCGCTCTAAACAATGAGCGGCGAGGTGCACTTTGTCCCTCTCCAAGGTATATAGATCCTCGAAGAGTGTCTCCATAGCATCGATCCATGTCTCTACATCCTATGGATCCACGTTCTCCCCGTTGAAGATAGGCGGGTTGAACTTTTTAAAACTCATGAGAGCCGCCAGTGCGCGCTCTCGCTCCGCATCCTCCATTTCGGAGTCGGGCATAGGAGTACCCGGCCCACCGGCTACAATCGGTGATGCCGGTGGCGCCACAGCCGGCGCCGGTGTCACCTCCTCGGCCGGTGCCGAAGCAGAGGCCGGAGGTACTCCCGTTCTCTCCTCCCTAACCGCAGCCGCTTGCTGCGCCATCTCGTCTTGGAGCTTTTTAATCTGCTCCTCCTGTCGCTGCATGGTTTCGGCCTGTCGCCGAACCACGCCCATCAACTCGGTCAATTCATTACGAAGACCCGAGTTCTCGCCCTCCCCGAGTTGTTCGGGAGCCGCGCTCGATTCTCCGAGCCCAGCCCTCGTAGGAGGCCGTCCACGTACCATTATCTCCTGAAAACGCAACGACTTTGGTCATTTCATGACCTTCAAAGTCATTCGCAACACTATACTTCACGAAAATAAACGTGAACCCAATTTAGGCGAAAGTCACACAAGGGTCCTTATTTCCCTCACTTGGTTTCATGTTGTCGGCCGCCAACACGAACACACTTGACGAAGAATAAGACACACCTCGAATCTACCTCTATTTCCAACTAGAGGCATAAGGACATAACCCAATCACTTATCTTTCACCACATCAAAGATTTCGTCACTCACGAGCCTACACTCCTAGGGTCTTTTCCATCCTAGGGTTTTCTTAGGTCCATCTAGACCGTTTCTACGCTCTGATACCACCTCAGTCTGTCATGCCCCGCCGGATCTTTAACACCAACTAGGTGGAAAGGATAACCGCACGAGCGCATGCCCCAGACCCGCCGAACGGATAGAGCCTCTTCTACCCGCCCAAGGCGTCACAACACAAGCTTATCCAAGAGGTTCCAACTAGGAACGGAGTACAAGAGTTGCACAAGGAAAGCTTCAACATAAAGAAGTTCTACTTCTATTACATCACATTGCACATTTATACATGCCCAAATTTTTTTTTTCTTTCTTTTCATTTCATACACCATGTTCCAAAACTATGGAATACATAAGTTTCATACATGTAATGGAAATCCCCTATACTATCAAAGTCCAAGACTAGGGGTACAACTCTATGTATCACCAAAATGGAAGGGCCGCTATCTAGAGAGCCAAACCCTTGCCTCGCTCCGCCGCCTCACTCGCGGAAGGACCTGGAAAATATGGGGTGAGAACTATAAATATAGTTCCCAGTGGGTAAGGCCACCCAAGAGAGAAGCTCGACCCACCAGGTCCAAAGAAACACCATATGCATAAGTTAGATCACAAATAACTATGCAACAATTATTTACATGCTTGTAAATAAACATAAAGGATGCAACCAAATGAAATATAACTTATCATTCTCTCCTAGGTTCATCCTATATTTTACATTGACTAAGTTCAATTACTTGTCATTTACTTATGGTTTCGGAATCGCCGTCTTACCATAAGGGTTCCAACATTCAAGGAGTGAACTCGTCACCTCCTAGTTCGAGTAGCGAACTCGTCGCATACTCGGGATAGCAAAATCGTCGCATACCCCATCTCAACACCGCCATCACATGGCATGGGTAGCGAACTCGTCGCATACCCGGGATAGCAACCTCGTCGCACATCCCATCTCGATACCGCCAACTCATGGAGTGGTAGCGAAATCGTCGCATACCCGGGATAGCAAAATCGTCGCACATCCCGTGTCAACACCGCCAACTCATGGCATGGTAGCGAAATCGTCGCCTACCCGGGATAGCAAAATCGTCGCACATCCCGTTTCAACACCGCCAACTCATGGCATGGTAGCGAAATCGTCGCCTACCCGGGATAGCAAAATCGTCGCACATCCCGTTGTTCAGATTTTTCACTTGCCAACCTAAGTCTCATGACCTTAGGTTCAAGTCACTAAGTCTCACCTATGTTCAATGACACTAGGTTTACTTTCTCATTCTCAACCTAGGTTCCATGACTCTAGGTTCCAATCTCATGTCCAACCTATGTTCAATGACACTAGGTTCCATTCTCACATGTTCCAACCTATGTTCAATAACACTAGATTCTATTCTCACATGTTCCAACCTATGTTCAATAACACTAGGTTCCAATCATACATGCAACCATGCAACAAGTATAGATAATTGAATTATACTTGAATTCTATATCATGCAATAGGAGCTCATTGCTCTACCTATCATGATTTTACCTTTGCCAACATGCAAGTTCTAGGGTTCACAACACATACCATTTTATCTTTAAATGGATATTTACCCTAGACATGGAAGTGACCTAATCACTTCGGTAAACACAAACCCACCTCAAGAGCTTTCAAATTCTTGTATTCTTCAAGCCCCTAAGTGTCCAAGCCTTGAGTTCTTGCTTCAATCCAAGCTTCTACAAGAAAATGGTTCGTTACTCGTTACGAACCCATAAATCAACTCAATACTTGAAATCGAATGTTCTAACATGATTTCCTATGCCTCAATTGCAATTCCCGAAGGTCCAAATATTTTTAGAACCTCCCATGACAAAAGCCCCAAATCTACCTAGGGTTTGCATGCATGCAAGCCAAACCCTAGATTTCATTGCCAATCTTCCACCATTTGTGGTTGAGATTGCCTAGGGTTTCCAAAAACCTCATCTTGAAGGATTAAATCCAAGGTTTAAACCCTAAATCACAAGAACTCACCTCGAAGCCCTAGCTCCCAAGCTTCTTCTTGCACCAAGAAGCTTCTTTGCACCTTGGAAGTCCTTTTCCAAGCTCCAATCCACCACTTCTCCAAGCTTTGGAGAGATCTCTAGAGAGAGAAAGTGAGGGAGAGGGAGAGGGAATGAGAGGAAAGTGAAGAGGAATGAGGAGAGAGACCTCAGCCCCCCCTACATAACCTATTCACCGTGAAATTACCAAAATACCCCTCACTGGGCATTCTGCCTCAGCCGGGTCCGGACCTTGCAAGTGGGGTCCGGACCCCGCACTGATAACTGACCAGCGCGCAGGCCGGGTCCGGACCTTGGTGTCCGGGTCCGGAACCCGTACGCACCCCAACTCGGAAACCAGCTCGGGTCCGGACCGTGGCTGCCCGCGAACTTCATTGTCCGGACCCCAACTTCCAGGGTCCGGACCCCGTGAGCAGTTTTGCTCCAGTTGGTCTCTTTTTCACAATTTTTCGATTTTCGGGTTTCCACTCGCACCCACAATATTCTGAAACCTTCGGAACCCAATTCCACACTAGCCATTATCGGCTTCCATCGAACTTTATCAAATTTAGTAAAGTTCGATATAACGCACCGAAATTCAAAGTGCTACAAGTATATTCATCACATAAAATTGACATTTGTTTTATGAAAATTAGTACAATTTTAATCGCGTGATCTTGTCCTTGACTTGTTGGGTGAGTGGTTCAGTTTAATTGAATTTAAACGTGTTGTTTAAATTGCAAGTGAGGTAATTCTAAATTCAATTCCAGCTTTCATTGTGAAACACGGTCGCATTTGGTTAATCGACTTGAACCACAACAAGGTATCAAAGTAGGTTGTTCAAAGTTAATATGAAGCAATTACCTTAGAAATTAGGCTAGTTGTCACTCCTTGTGCCTAATTTGAAAGGGGTTTACCACAAAAAAAGAGTTCAATTTTTCTTTTTTTTTTGAAAAATCAAAGTATGCAGAAAATTTGAACAAGGCATGAACAGACCAGCCACATGCCAAAGGATTCTCTATCCATATAAACAGAATCATCCCTATATATGCACGACGTCATGATAAAAAGCAACCATATACTACAACACATAACACATCCACATAAACAAAACATACATAACAATCAAACGTATAATTCGCACCTTATTCCCCACAAGCAAACTACTAGTAAAATCTCCATTTTTCATATTTCCTTATTCCCTACATTAATCCCATAATAAAACAACAGACAAAAGCTCCGTTTCTCAATTCACCTTATTCCCCATAAAATTTTTCTTTTGAAACCTAAGTTTTATAAATTTTTTTAACATCAACTATAACTTAACAAAACTCAATAAAATATCCTACATTTATTTGAAATCATGAAACGAAATATCTAATCGACTGCTACTAATGTAAATAAATGAGGGTCAACAACTACTAAACTACTTGGGCACAGAGGAAGGTCCTAATTGGATCATTAACTAGCTACTCAACCTCAGGGCATGTCCCGAGTTGCACCTCCAGTGTCACATGTAAAAATGGTAGGGTGAGAAATTTGTAAAACATCTCCAAGTGGGTACGACATGCTGACGAAGGCGAGCTGTACCACTTGATCAACGAAAAAATAGGATAACAACAGATAATGTAACAACTATATATCAACAACTAAAAGGTGAAGTAAGATATAAATAATCAGAATGAAACAGGAATACTGAGCTACCGAAGTAACATTCATGCATCAACTGTAATGGTAAACCTGTGTATAAAAATACCCAATCGGTGCCACTGTTGGTCAGAAGGACCTCAGGCTAATACCATATTTGTGCTCAATATATCTGGCATATAACCTGTATCTTAGGACAATGCCACTACTGGTACACCAAAGGGCTCACAGGTCTAGTGTTGACCACTTTTCCAGAAAAAAAACACTACTGGCGGTGTCCAAACCACTGGCGTACATGAATACACAGCGAGCGATGGCGATTCGTTATGCGATCATGCTCAAGCAATCTGTCACACCCCAGGCTCTAGCGGAAGCTTCGTGGGTAACGTGCCTGGATTTGCTATGTGTACAAGACTCCTTCACACAAATGAAGCGACAATCCATAACAATCAACTCATATAATTAAACGAGAAATTCATACAAGTTGGAGTATCAAAGTATAGAAAAACTATTCTATTACAACTACTAATCCAAATGAACTAATACAAGTTTTAGTTCCAATATTACAACTCCCAAAAAAATTGTCATTGTTCTACAAAGAGTTCCATCTCTAGACACACCAAAAGCAGTGGTGGAAAGCTGGCTATTAATTACACAATCCCCTTGCCTCGATCTCCCGCAGAAGACGAGGGATACTCTAAAAAAGAAGCCAATTAGAGGGTGTGAGAACTATATAAAATAGTTTCCAGTGGATACAATTGCCATAAGGTCTACTAGAGGCACAATATCAAAATAATAGTTAGTAGATGCAGAAAAGAAAGTAAATTTTAACAACAAGTAAAGTCTACTATCATGCCTCTATTGTACCAATTATATTAATTATCATCTCTACCTGTATCAAATATCATGAATACATTGACTACTCCACATCCACTTTACCCGACCAATCAAGGTCCATACAACCTTGTGCCTTGCCTAGTGGGATGTCGAACAATCGCATAAGAATCTATATCAGCACTCAACTAAAAGGACGAGGCGAACAATCGCATCCTCACTTGGCTATACTTTCGGAAGGCTACGGCTTATAGGGAACGACCCTCATAAGTTAAATTACTCGTTAAGCTTAGTTTGGCTCTTGCAAGTTATAATCACAAATCCATAACAATTTTGTCCTATTTGAACACCAATAAAGGCTTCCTGAGTTTATTGGTAATTTGTCGAACACCTTATGTGCATTATCATGAATCAAGCCCTTCGTGTTATTTCACTTGTCCAATTAATGTCCTACTATAATACCATGCGCACTTATATGTTTAACTTATGAAATGTATGTCATGCCCCGGATTACAACGAAAGCTCTCGGGGTATGTTAACAGATCCGTCGTATGTACAAGAATTTTCTGCACATACAAAGCGTCAAGAGTTACCAGTCTCAATCAAAATAATCCTAGAAGTCCACAACTAGACAAAGATCTTATATGTTTAACTTATGAAATATATGTCATGCCCCGGATTACAACAGAAGCTCTCGGGGTATGTTAACAGATCCTCCGTATGTACAAGAATTTCCTGCACATACAAAGCATCAAGAGTTACCAAGTCTCAATCAAAATAATCCTAGAAGTCCACAACTAGACAAAGATCTTAGGAGTCTACAACTAAATTAAAACAGGTATCATAATCCGTAAAATAAATTATACAATATAACTGCACTATACATATACATCCAACATCCACACATCCAAAAATTACGTAATCCATAGTACAACCCTGGCACAACCAGTCGCAAAATGTATAGTGTGATATATATACAACTTCAGCTCGGGTCCTTCTCTAGCCCAGATAGACAGGTAGGGGACACTATCTAGCTCGCTATCCCCTTGTCTCGATCAGAAGCAGGCGCTGAAAACTCTGAAATAGAAAAAAAAATAATAAAATGAGGGCATGAGAACTAATGAACAATAGTTCCCAGTGGGTAACAGCCGCCAACCACGACGTATTATACCACTAGGCCTATAAGAGGCTTTACCTGCAAAGTTGTTAAAATAGTAATAACTAAGCAGATAAAGAAACATAAGCTGAATTAGAAAGAAAAGCTAACTATCATACCTCTAAAGTAATACTGTGTCACGCCCCGGGCTAGTTCAAGATGCGGAAAAAAAACGTGCTAAATTTTTTTTTTTTTTTTTTTATTTCCTAGCCCGCGCCACGTACAGACCCGCCACAAATACAGGGTCCACTGTACACACGGACATAACCTCCCCTATATTTGCACGGCGTCCACAACATACAACAGGATCACAACCACTATTCATTCATCCCAACAGCACAACAACACCAAAGATTCATACAGCTAGTCGTCCTTAAACCTGTATGAATCTAAGCAGGTCCTTAAGCGAAGGATGATGCAATGCACAAGCAACAAACATTCTAGAAAGCTGCTCCTTACCCAGAAGCTTTATTTGAAACCCTAATTTCAAACATTCAAGAATCATTTGAAAACTGTTCTCCACACGAGAACTCTCTTTTTTGAAATCACAAAACCGAGCAATCAGAAATCCATTTGAAAACCGTTTCCCACACGGAAACCTTGTTTTACGACGCTACCACGAGGGGTAGAAAACCGAAATGCTAGGTAACGGAACGATTGAAAAACAATGATACAATCAACTAATCCAAGCATGCAGTCGTCACACCAGCATATAGAATGAATTCACAACATACGCATGCTAGAATAAACAACGGGGTAACTGAACCACACATCACATCTATCAAATAGAGGTAGGGGAATAACCAAATCTGGGGAAGTAGCCTCACGAGTCGGAACCTCTAGAGCTACTATCTAGTCGTGCCTCGCAGCGTCCCGACACTCACCACCCTGCTCGCCTGAAACCTGCAACGGGGGTGGGGGGTGAGAACATGTACACATGTCTCCCCCCTCCCAGTGGGTACCGCAAGCCGACGAAGGCGAGGTGTACACACCGGCACGAGGGTCAACAAAAGATAGATATGGTAAACAGTAGCGCAAGTAAATATGAGGCTAACATACAACTGAAGTAACTATGCTACTGTAAACAACTAGTATGCATCAAAGGGAAAACCACAAAGTAAACCCAATCTGAAACTACCGGGACGTATCCCATGTACTGTCACTGCTCATCTAAAGGCACATAAACCTTCTGGACGCACTGCATCAAGGCTCACGGGTCGGCACAAACTCAACGACCCTTTTCCGGAAAAGAACACCTCCAAACGGTGGATCAGACCGCGGTGTACGTGAAGTGCTAGAAGAGCTGTGACGATCGATGCAAATGCTCAATCCACAGAACGGCAACAAGCCGAGAAGCAACCAATAAACCACAACTCGGATCGCTCGGAACAACAGGCGATCACCTCCGACCAACTGGGTCGTCTCAAGAAACATGCAAGCCACTACTAGGATCGCTAAGAAGGACAAGCGATCACCTCCGACCGACTGGGTCGTCTCAAGGAACATGCAAGCCACACTGGGATCGCTTGGAATGATAAGCGATCCCCACCGACCGACTGGGTCGTCTCAAAGAACATGCAAGCCACACTACTCTACTATCCAAGCACGCATAAAAGTAGAGTCTACGGAAGTCAAGTGAACTAATAACAGAAATGCGAAAGAAGGGATAGAAAGGTATCACCGTAGTCCACTGAACCGACTCCGGATCGAAGTACCCACCTGTCGAAAGGTCAAGCCTAACACCGACGGCTCTCGGAAACCGCGACAGGACCTACGAAAGACTCACAGGGTCAAGATCTACCAAGTCGACGCTAAACACAAAGCTCTCACATCCCGAAACCGACGGATCGCCCGGAAAACCCACCGGGACGATCCCGAAACCACACAAAGCCCCAGAGGGGTACCAAACAGCCAACAAGGTCCCTCGCTGTCCCCGAACACACTAAACCAAGTGACGGGACAGCGAGCACAAGCTCGGGGTGCCACAAACATCAAACGCACCCGTAAAGGCATCCCGGGTTCCCGAAAAGTGCCGATTTGGCACCGGAACCCCACATCACTCATCCGCTGTCCTCGGAACTTCGGGACAGCGATGAGGAACAGCCAACAAGGCTAAACGACCAAGCCAAGTCGCTCGCGAAAACAGCGAGTGAGTCGCGCGACTAGAAACACACATTTCGCCGATTAATTCATCGAAAAACGCGTCGGAAACAAATCCGAAACTCCACGAAGGGCGAGGGGGTTGGACAACCAGTCCACAGGGTCCCGAGACCTTACCCTTGCTGCCCACAGCGTCGCTACGCTGTCACAAACGCCAAAGTCCCCAAACATGCAACATACACATACATACAGTCACTAAATTAAGCCGATCGAGAAAACCGTTCGTCCGCTCGACCTTCCGCAAGTACCAGCGGATAGGTATCGTCGTCACGGAGACCGTGCTCACAGCCCCGCTGCGACAAAACAAGTCGCGAGCCGGGAAAATGCATAAAAACAGCTAGACATACATACTAAACAAGCATAGTTTAGGCCGTTCGAGCGCTCCGTTCGTCCGCACAACCTCCCGCAAGCACCAGCGGGTAGGCAACGACGCAACGGAGGCCGTGCTCGCAGCCCCTCTGCGACAGGGCAAGTCGCAGGCCGGGAAAATGCATAAAAACAGCGCCACAAGCACCCAAACGGCTCGACACAGGCCGAACAACAAACGGCTCGAGCAAAATCAAAACGGAGGTGAGCATGATGATCAGCATGACGCCGTGATCATCGTGCTCACCTTCCTGGACCACGGGGACCAGCAGGGGCACCAGGGAGCTCGGCGCGGCCAAAATCACATGAGATAGCCCCCCGGCCGGAGCAACTAGCTCCGGCCGGCTGCCGGCGGGCAAACAGGGCCGGCGGCGGGCAGGGTCGGCCGAGAGGGTCTCAAGGAAGGGGGAGCTCACCTTAGCCGGCGGCGGGAAGCGGCGGCGGCGGCGCAGCGCAGGGGAACTCCCCAGCTCACGGGTTGGCTAGGGCAAGCTGGCGCGGCAACGGGCGGCGACGGCGGCCGGCGGCGGCGGCGACGTGAGCGCCGGCACGAGGGGGTCGCCGGACGTCGTCTGGCCGGTGACCGCGATAAGAACGGCGACGGGTGGCGGCGGTGGAGCAGGTGCGGCAGAGGATGCCCTAGCGGCTCCTCGCAAGCAGGCGGCGGCTGCGGCGGCGCTCCGGCGGTACGGCGACGGCCGGGGATGGAGGGGGCGGCGTCGGAGCTCACGGGGGTGACGATGCTCACCCTCCTGAGCTGCGGGAGGCGGCGCTGCCTCGGGCTCACCAGCCTCGGCCCTCAGTGGCCCTGCAGTGGCCGCAGGTGGCTGGCGGCGGTTCCCGGCGACTCCCGGCGGCAGGGCGACGGCCGCAGAGGGTCGTGCCACCTTAGGGGGCTCCGGCGTGGGTAACCCCTGGGTGCACACCCTCGGGTAGCAGGAGAAGAAGAAGAAGAATAAGAAGAAAAAGAGAAAAGAGGGAGAGAGGGAGTTTCCGGGGAGCTCCGGCCAGTGGGAGGTCGGCGGCGGCCGGAGAAGCACAGCAGAGGGGGCTAAGGGCAGGGGAGAAGGAGCTCGGTCCAGTGCTGGGAGAAGAGAGAGTGAGAGAGAGTGTGGGAGTGAGAGGGGGGTGGAGTGTTGAATAAGTAAAGAGAGGGGATTGGCTTAGCTTCATTTAATGTTTCCACCAACCCCCACCTACCCCTCCCTCTCAGCCAAAAAAACCTCCCCTCACATGCAACAAAATCCTCCCAGGCCCCTAAGATTCGAAAACGCGCGAAAAGGTGCGAAAACGGGGACCCGATTGCGAAACGTAAAACGTAACGTTCGAGCGATCAGCGATCAAGATGCAATAACATTTAATCCGTGCGTCGCACGCCGACACGGATCGCGCCATCACGTTCAGCACTGCCGAGACATCGAACTTAGCATTTTGGATCGCCAGAATCGGACTCCGGATCGCGACGTTAAGCCGTTCACTCTCCGCGACGAAAAAATCCGAAAACTTAAAAACTCCACTAAAACTCACTTATATACCTATATATACTTATATATATCTGTATAATATACGTATACCGAGCAAAAACACAGTAAAGGGGGAGAGGAACACTGAGAATTCCAAATTCCCAAAATTCGGATTCTCACATACTGTCAACTGTAAACTCTAAACAGGTAATGAAGAATGATAAACTATAAATATACATTAACTGGTATAAATAAATAGCCAATGTCATATCCCTCAATCTTATCGACCAACTCAACAGTCTGGTCAAGCTTGCACCGCCTCGTGTGCCCCCACCTATAATGGTCCACTCCACGCAGGCTATTGTTTGTCTGGCCCATGCCAATTGTTCAGCCGAACCCTCGGAGTGGCACTCGTAGGGTGTGACCCCATCGAGTATAGCGTATATCACTGTTAAGCTCAATATGGCTCTGCAGGCTATAGTCATATACGATAATCAAAGAGATCAATAGTACAGCACATGTGCCCTTTGGCACAGTCTCGATATATCACACAGTGTCACACCGTCCAATAATTCAACAATCAATAGTAACTCAGTATCTAATCAGCTGTCAATATACATGATAATTTTTGATAGCTCTACAGCACATGTATGTGTATGTATATATGACAATATAGACTAATCATAGGTAGTACAATAAACCACAAGCATATATATAGGACTTGGATTTTTTATTATGTCAATATAGCATAAGATATCTCATATGCATAATGGTATAAAATAGATACAAAAATGAGTCTGCCATTTTCGGTGACTAGAAACCCACTTATAAGTTCTATCTCAAGGAGGAAGAGGAAGAAGAAATCACAGCACCAAATCCGGCAAGCTCCTACTGTATCAACTCCTTAAATGCTATGTGAAGGAAGTGAAGAAAATCACAGCACCAAATCCCTCTATCTCCCTCTCTCCCTCTCTCTGTGGTTGTGGAAGATGAAGAAAAATGAAAAAAAGAGAAAGCCCTCTGTCTACTAAAATAAAGGGTTCTCGGCCAACGCCAAGTTTTGGGTGCCTGGAACCAATTTCAGGCATCCAAAATCATGCTGATTCACCAGCTGACTAACCTGCTTCACAACTGCCTGTCACATCACTCACCAACTCACTTTCGGGTTGCTAAGTAACATTTGGGCGCCCATAACATGTGCTTAAATCACTTGAATGAACCCTCAGCACAAGGCGTCAAGAACTAGGGTTCGAAACCGTATCAGCCTGAATCATCACATTCGGGCTTCCGAATCCAAGTTGCTATCGTCCGAAATGTGTCCAAAATGCCTAGTGAGTTGATTTCACTATCCGGAGTCTGTTTTCACGTTAATTTCATGCCAAAATAGCTCGAGCTTAGTCTAGCACTCTCAGAGGTGCTGACTAACATCTCACACTGCAACCTTGCCTATTTGTCAAGGTCTAGTACACTAAACATACCTCAAAGCATTTCATCAAAACTAAACATACCTCAACTAAGTCTCAAACAAGTAGGGGTAGGTCTGTCTCATCTCCCCCTCAAGCTCCCAAGTCGTCTCACACTCCTAATGGTTGCTCCATAAAATCTTCACATAGAGAATGACTCAGTTTCGCAATTTTTTTGCTTATGTGCCAGAATCCGACCGGTCGTTCCTCGTAGCTCAAATCCTCGCTCAACTCTAGCGAAGCAAAATCAATCACATGCGAGGGTCAAAGACATATCTCCTCAAGGTCGAGACATGGAACACATCATGAACTCCTGCCAATTGTGGTGGTAATGCAATCCTATACACAACTGGTCCAACCCATTCCAATACCTCAAATGGTCCAATGAATCATGGACTAAGGTTTTCACGCATTCCAAATCTCGTTATTACTTTAGACGGGGAGACCTTTAAGAATACATGATCTCCAACCTGAAACTCTAGATCTCGTCATCGTGTATCAGCATAACTCTTTTGTCGACTTTCGGCAATAATCAAGTGTCATTGTGCAACTCTAACTTTTTCCTCAGTTTTCAATAAAATATTTGGGCTTAAAGTCTTCCTTTCACCCACTTCATCCCAATACAAAGGTGATTGGCACTTTCTTCCACACAATACCTCAAATGGAGCCATTCTGAGACTCGCCTGATAACTATTATTATATGCAAACTCTGCCATTGGTAAGTATGGATGCCATCCACTAGCAAACTCAAGGACGCAAGCTCGCAATATATCCTCCAATATTTGAATCATCCTCTCTGACTGTTCATCAGTTTGTGGATGAAAAGTAGTGCTGAACTATAACTGAGTCACCAAGGCTATCTGTAAACTCCTCCAAAAATGAGACGCAAATCGCAGGTCTCTGTCTAATAGAATAGAAGTAGGAACTCCATATAGTTTCACAATATCATCTAAATATACATATGCGAGTCTGTCTATGGACCAAGTAGTCTGTATTGGTATAAAGTGCGCATATTTGGTCAGTCTGTCCATAATCACCCATACTGCATCATATCCACTCTGCGACCATGGTAGTCCAATCACAAAATCTATAGTAACCATATCCTATTTTCATACAGGAATAGGAAGATTCTAGAGCTTGCCAGCTACTACCCGATGTTTAGCTTTTATTTGCTGACAAGTAAAGCACTGTGCCACAAACCTCCCTATATCCCTTTTCATTCCAATCCACCAGTAATGTGCCTTCAAGTCCTTATACATTTTAGTCCCTGGAGGATGAATAAGATGAACTATGAGCCTCCCTCAAGATCTCCTTATGAAGCTCTAAATCCATAGGCACACATAACTAGTCTCGAAATCTCAATACTCCTGAGGCAGCAATACCGAACTCCCTTGCCGGCCCACTCTCTACCTCTGCTCGTACTCTTATCAAATATGGTTCTTCACCTTGTTTCTTTTTAATATTTACTAATAAAGTGGGTTGCAAGACCATAAACATAAGTCTTGCAGTAATCTCAAGGGGATACTACCTCAAGCCCAAAGCCTTATTTCCTTTAACAGTGGCGTCTGCCTCGTAATCATCATACTAGATTCTCCACGATTTATGGCTCAATGCATCTGTTACCACATTAGCTTTGCCGCAATGATACAATATTATTACATCATAATCCTTTAACAATTTCAACCATCGGCGTTGTCTCAAATTCAATTTCTTTTGGGTAAACAAATATTTGAGACTTTTATAATAGGTGTAGATCTCACAGTGCTTGCCATATAAGTAGTGACACCGTAACTTCAGTGCAAACACAATAGTAGCTAACTCCAAATCATGAGTTGGATAATTCTTCTCATATTCTTTTAATTGCCTTGAAGTATAGATAATTACTCTATCATACTGCATCAGCACACAACCCAAGTCATTGTATGATGCATCACTATATATCACAAATCCTTCCCCCATAACTGAAAGGGAAATGATAGAAGCTGTCATCAATCGACTCTTCAATTCCTCAAAACTTCTCTGACATTACTCACTCCAAATATATTTAGTTCCTTTACGTGTCAAAAGAGTGAGGGGTGTGGAAAGTTTCGCAAAACCTTTCACAAATCGACGACAATATTCAGCTAATCCCAGAGAACTCCTCACCTTAATCATAGTCATCGATCTAGGTCAATCCCGAATTGCTTCAATTTTCTTTGGGTCTACAGCGATACCAGCCGCTGAAATGACATGTCCCAAAAATGCAACTTTTCGAAGTCAAACTTTACACTTCTTCAGCTTTGCGAACAATTTTTTTCTCAAAATCTGCAATACAAGCCTCAGGTGCTCTTCATGCTTTAAATCACTTCAGAAATATATCAAGATATCATTAATAAACACTATATAAATTGGTCTAGATATGGCTTAAATATTCGATTTATCAAATCCATAAATGCAGCAGGTGCATTTGTCAATCCAAATGGCATCACTATATCATAATGCCGATACTGTATCCTAAAAGCCGTTTCAGGAATATCTTCAGCTCTTACTTTCAATTGATGATATCCTGACTGCAAATCAATCTTCAAAAGTACACAGGATCCCTATAACTAATCAAACAAATCATTGATTCGCGGTAGAGGATATTATTCTTGATGTTCACTTTATTTAATTCTCTATAATCCACACATAATCTTAGTGACCCATTATTCTTCTTCACAAATAACACCGGTGCTTTCCAAGGTGACACACTCGGTGTCACCAATTCTTTATCCATAAGATTTTGTAGTTACGTCTTCAATTCTCAATTCGGCCGGTGCCACTCTATAGAGTACCTTTGAGATTGACGTAGTTCTTGAAACTACGTCAATCACAAACTCTATCTTCTTTTCTGGCGACAAACGACTCAACTCGGGAGGGAACACACCTGGAAACTCTTGAACCATAGGAATGTTCTCGAGTTTCGACACCGCTGCAGGTGTCGAAAACAACAGTCGCCAAAAAGGTTACACATTCTTTCATCATCAACTATTTTGCGCTTGATGTAGAGATCATCATGGCAAATAGCGTACTCCTATAGCCTCTATATACAAATTCCTCCTGACCTGGCTCGCGAAATGTCACGGTCCTTTCTCCATAATCATTACTCGCATAATAACGAGCAAGCCAGTCCATCCCCAAAAAAACATCAAAGTCTTGCAACTGCCCTATGACCAACATGTCTGCAGGCATAATCTACTCCCCAACTGTACTGGACAAGACACACAACACTCCCTCACATGCAATACATGATCAGGTATCTAAACCTCCTATACATGATAATGTCTCTACCTCTAGTCCATGCAATAATGCAAATATCCGAGTCATAAAAGAATGTGATGCACTAGTATCAAATAATGCTCTAGCTCTAATGCCTGAAATTAATACAATTCCTGCAACCACCCGATTTGCTGCTGAGGCATTCTCTACCTACGCCGCATATACCCATCCACTCGGCGCCTATGTGTAGCACACTGAACTTTAACAAATTACGAAGTTCTAGTGAGAGAATAGTGTCTTATACTATTCTGGAGATTTGGATTGAGTTTGGTGAGCTTGGGAGTATTTTCGGAACTTGAAAAGTGCGAAAACGGACTCAGGAGAGCTAAATCTGCAAAAGGTGCAGATTTTGCATTGTATTTCGGTATGGCTCGAGATACCGGAATTGATTTAAAGTATTCCGGTATGGATGTTGAAATACCGGAATTCTGTGGAATTTCACAGTCTGGTTGAGGCTCGGGTTTTGCGAATTTTTGAGGCTGATTCCGGAATGCCTATTCGTATACCGGAATACAGTGTTGCAGAATGTGATTTCGAACAATTTTGCAATTTTGGCTTTTTGAGGGGTCTTTGTGGATTTTGTTGCAATGGGATAAATATCCCTTCAACCCTCTCTTGCAGCTCTTTGCTGCTGAAGCTTGGAGGAGAAGGTGAGCCCTCCTCACACCCTCTAGATCTCTTGATTTTCTCTTCTTCAAACCCTTGGATTGTGGATTTGATCTCCTCTTTTCTTCTTCTTCATGGTACCTTGCTTCTAAGGCTTGGAGAGGAGCTCGGGATTGGAAGAGGAGAGCTTGTTTGGGGACTTAGCTTCAACCCTTGCATCTTTGAGCTTGGTTGAGAGCTTGATTGAGGTTTGTAGCCCTCTATTCTCTCTTTATGTATGAGATTTGTGTGTATTTTGGAAGAAAACCTAGTTTGGTAGAAACTAGAATTTATTTTGGATTTCCTCTCATGAGGGTTTTTGAGATGAGGTTGATGAGTGTAGAACACTCTTGTAGGTTGGATTTGAAGTTTAATGTGTTGATTTGAAGTTTGCACAAGCTTTTCTTGGATTAAGGTATTATTCACCTATTTTTTTCATGAAATTTGGTAAATTTTGTGGTGAGCTTGTTCGAAGCCCCTAACCCCTTGAAAAATTATCTTAGGATATGTGAAGCTCGGGGGACAACTTCGTTCTGAAGTACTGCGAGGTTTCGATGGGTATCCGATGGGTCTGACCTCACCGAAATGGGTGAACTCCCCCTATGTCTCCTATTTTATTATAGGATTGACTAGATGCATATTCATGTTGTTAATGTTAGAAATTGTGAATACATGATTTATGTATGTTGCATGTGAGATCTAGCATGCTCTATATAGTTGAAGTTCATGAAGGTGATATGCATGTTAATGAGGAGTGGTATCATATGAGACACTACTTGGTTAATGGATTAGTGAATTTACCTACGCATACTAAAGTATGCTTGCTATAGAGAAAAGAAAGGACATGCTAAATGCAAAATAAGTATATTGCACCTCATCTAGGTGAGCAACTATGACGGGCATTGTTGACATTGAGCTCGACCTTTTGGTCGTTGAACGATTCCATGTTTAAGACATGAGGAAATGGGTTCTTTTTGTATTTGACAATTGTGATTGGCTAAAGCATGTGTTTACTTCGTTAAATGAGAGATTGAACACTTGCATGATGACTTATACTCCATGTAGTGGAGGCTTATGTAGAATAGCATTTACACATCTTTAACTATGATTTTGTTGGCATTTGTAGAATGCATCGATTATGACATTAGAATAATGTATGGACTATGGCATTTGTAGAATGCATCGATTATGGCATTAGAATAATGCATTGATTATGGCGTTAGTAGAATGCATTGAAAATAGTATTAGTATAATGCATTGAGTATGGCTTTGGTGATAGCATATGATAGTAGCCCGTTGGGGTCATGAATAAGACGTAGATCCATTCTTGTTGATAAGTGAGATGTGGACATTGCATGTTAGAGACATGTTATATATTGGTAGAGACATATCAACGAGTAATTTGAGAACAAGTATGGCATATGAGTTATGGTTCCGACCCTCGAGTCGATGTTATGATTTTAGTTTTAGACATGATGATTGGAACATGTTGGCCTTGGATACGATACTTATGTTTTGCGCTTGCTTGCCCTTGTGCTCATTCGCACATGCTTGTGAGGGTCGCTCCCTACAAGCCGGCACTCCGGAGTTGGCCTTTGCGATTACGATCGTCCGTTGCGGGATTGGGCGCTGAAATGGATTGCCGTGGGGGAGGCTCATTCTTAGCGTGAGAGGGGCCATTAGGCATGGCACAAGCCGGGACGTTACCTTGTGTAAGTTCCCTCGTTGATTGGGTAAAAGCTAAGTAAACTTGACATAGTACACCATAGTTGGTTGATGCATATACATGTAGTAGTTGGATATAATAGCGAGTTGCTATCTTGTGGCATTACTTAGCTTGACATTCATGTTAGTCGCTATTTGCATTGGCATCCATAGTGGTATTAAATCTATACTCATGTTGATTGGTATAGTGGCATGGTTACATGATGATAATAGAAGGTTTCCCTTTAATTAGTATTCATAGCATTAAATGGAAATGCATGTAAACTAGTGAGAATAACATATTGTGCTTATGATAGTAGAAATCATATTCATGTAGATGATTTAGTCACTTGGAGGCATGATAGTAGTAATATTATTGTTTAACATTTACTGCTTATTGCTTTATATTTCAGCTTATACTATCTTTGCCTCAGTTGACCTAGCGGTGTATTTCGCCACTCTCGGCGGCTTACCCACTGGAAACTATTGTTTAATAGTTCTCACCCCCATTGTTGTTGAATTTTTGTTTCAGAGCCTTCGCAGCGGGAGATGCTTGGGATCGTGGCGAGAGGTTAGCAACTAGCTAGAGCCTTTACGATGATGTCATAGATGGGCCCTTATGCCTTTCTTTTTATTTTGAGTGAAAGGTGTATAGTGTATTTATTGGCCAATCTTTTAACATTTAAGATGTACTATGAGTAAATTTTATTGTATATCTCGAGATTATAGTTGTGATGAACTTATTCTAGCAGTAGAATTATGTACATGCTCTGATCACCTGGTGTAGGTTGTACTCTTGCTACTTCTTTGTTGTTGTTGTAGAGGCCTTGTGTACATTGAGGTTTTCTTTGTGATGTACACGGCGGGTCTGTGCACGTGCCTGGTAGGCTCCCTCGAGGGCCCGGGGCGTGACACTATGCCTGCCTTTCAGTCGGTCGCAGGGCGAAAGCTCGCAGTGGGGGTAAATGCTGATGGGGCTTCTGACATCTGTCGTCGAGTAGAAGCTATTGATGGTGTTGGTGCGGCTCGAGGACATGATGACCACATAACCCTGGCTGACAGCAACGGAAACATCTGCCTTCTCATTGAGCACACATGTGAGGCGGATATGGTCCCCTATATATCACAAATCTCATCTACTACTGCTGCTCCTGCTGTTGCTGCCGTTGGAGTCCCCCAGACCTCCGTCCCACAAATGATCCATGACCCTAAGGATGAGATCGTGAATACTTTGACAGTCTCCTTGAAATAGACTACTCTGCCTGACTCTCCGCAGGTCGCTTTTTCTCCTTTCCCTTTTCCATAGTCTCAGTCTCCTCAGCCAGCTCCTTCATCACTGTCGCACCTCTCACCACCCATAAAGCCATCTTTACAGAATCATCCAACATTTGGCAGTGCTGTGCCTACACTAGAGGATAAATCTCTAATCGTAGGCCTTTCTCAAACAAATAAAATTTATACTTCTCATCCCGTTCTATAAAAGGTACACAGTCCAGGAGATGGGTAAACTCCTCACATACTCCTGGACTAACCAGTCTCCCTGTTGAAGCTTCTTCAAATCCTCCTCCAACTTCAGCTTCACACTGTCCAAAAAATACGCAGTAAACAACATTTCCCGAAACTCTGTCCATGTCACCCGAGGGTCATCCTCAGGCCTATTCTCCCTAACCCTACTCCACCAAGCATGAGAATCACTCTCAAGACAATGCCTGCCAAATGTATCTGATCTCTCTTCTGAATATACAAATCCTCAAAAAGTTGCTCTATATCTCCAACCCACGTGTCCACTACCTAGGGCTTAATACTCTGTCTACTGAATTGAGATAGATCAAATCTCCTAAAATCTACTAATCTGGCTTGGGCCCGCTCCTGCTCAGCCTTAGATACTGTTTGGCTAGCTCTCGATACATCCTCAACAGGCGTCAGTGTTGCAGGAGTGCTATCTGCCAAAGATACTGTAGTCGTCAGAGTGTCAGCTAGGGCAATCGTCGATGGTACCTGCTGCTCAGGGGCTCGCTGTGTAGTACTCGTTTGCTATGCTAATAACTCACATAGCCTCTCCATCACTCTAGTAATCCCTGCCATCTGCTCTCTAATTAAGCTCCCGCAACTCACTGGAGCCACCCTGATCCTGCCCCTCAGGCTGTGCTGGGTAGACCTCATTGGTGGTTGTGCCCGCGGCGGCATCATGATCACCTGAAATCAAAACATACATTAGTTATACAAATCACACACTCGACCTAATCAAGAGAAAGTCTAGAAGAACATTCACTTTTCTCTGCAATATTATGTTGTCTGCAGCCAACATAACTACCCAGCAGGGAAAGACACATATATTTTGATTACTCTTCAACTCTCTCTGAAGAGTTCACATAACCCAATCTGCCGATTTTTGCTACATGTTGCGTCTCTCACATCTTATTTTCTATGATTTGCCAAAATCCTAGGATTTTCTAAGTCCAACAAACACATCTCTATGCTCTAATACTAACATAATCTATCACGCCTCGGATTGCAGCAGAAGCCCTTAGGGTACGTCAATAGACTACCGTATTCTGCACATATGAAGTATCAAGAATTATTTGTCTCAATCAAAAGAATCCCACGCTACAAGAATTAGTATTTTTAACGACCATATTTTGAAGACATGAGTTAATTTTGGTCATTAAAAATGTACAAATTGGCATTCTCGCGAAATAAGGCAAATTAACTAGATCTTTAACGACCAATATTAATTTCGCCGTGTTAGGTGAGGCTTTTCCGGTCGTTAATAGTGTAGATTTGGCGCTTTTATTATTGTTTACTGCAATTTTTTTGCAACACTCGCACGCAACCTCAAGTCTACCTATTCACGGAGTCACTCTCTCTCTTCTTTCTCTTTCTCTTTCTCTCTCTCCTCCAAACCCTTATGCCTCTTTACCTTCCTTCTCCTCATTTCCTCAAAGTAATCCTGCACCCCACCGGATCCGCATCCTGTCATTAGTCTGTCGGCGCGCGCGAACGAGCGACGGCATGCATGACAAGAAGCGACCCCCCTCTCACTTGTTCGTCGGCGTCCGCGAGCCCTCTGTGGCCTGAAGCAGATTTTGGACGTGCTTGCCCCTCTAACTAGTTTGTCGACGGGCCAGCCCTCCGACGGCCTGAAGCGAACCCCATACCCTGCAGCCTTCTCTTATTGATCCACTCTGCACTCTGCAGCCCGTCGCCCCTGCAACCCTCAGTCACCCACTCTGCCAGTCGTGCCGTTTGTTAGCCCGCAGCCTGTCACCTCTCGATCACTGGTTCACGTACATGGCTCGTCGTCTCTCGATCACCGCCATCGCACCCATCGACGTACCCACTGTGATTTTTTGAGTAATTTTTATTTCTTTACTCATAAATTCCGATAGGATCTTAGAAATAGTCATCTTATCTTTCAAATTTCTTCTTTGCTGACAGACAACCTTAGGTATAGCATAGAAATGAGAGCTTAACCATGGATAGCAAAGAAATGATAAGACTCGAGTGCCTGTTTAGATGCAATTGCTATAACTATTATCTAGTATAGATTTGGTTTCTAAATGAGCAAAAAGATCAAGCTGAAATCATATGGTTCAGAATCGGTTCTGTAATGGAAAGTAAGAGGTATTAATTTCTTGCTATAAGCCGCTTTTGATCTTTGGTGGGAGCTGTATTCACTTTTGCAAAGTGTGGTGCAGTTTTCAGAGTAGTACTACTAATCATGTAATACATTGGCCAAGTATAAAATATCGTCATTTGGTTTTTCAGGTTTTCAATGTCAGCTTTCTTTTTATTTCCCTTGTTTCTTCTAATTTTTCTTCCTTTCTCAAAAGCATATATAGAATTATATCATGCAGTTCACGCACAATATAGGAGAACTATTTTACATAGTAACCAAGACTAAGCAAATTCACCCGGGTTTAACAGTTTTAATATTTAAAGTACGGTAGACTCCGTCACCCTCTGCAAGAAATCTTGTCTGACCATCTTATTTTCTTCATCTTGAATTATGAGAGATGATTTATGTAGATACTATTCGTTCATGATGATGATTCAAACTGTCTTATTCTAGTTAAAGTAAAAACTTCTTCATTTTTAGTTGGTTGATTTATTATTTATCTTTAGGCTTTGGAGTGATTCCCCCAGATTTTTGGTGACATCAGGTTGGAGAATTTCATGCATGCATGTGCTTTGGGTAAGCTACAATTGCACTTGGCTATTATTGCGACATTTAAAGTTCGTGATGTTGAATAAGTGTTTATACTTTACTATAATGTAATGTTGCAATGTATTCTAACTATTTGTCCTTTACCCTACACTCGGTTGATTTGTTGGCACTTTTACTTACTGTGAAAGGTGAAGTTAAGTAGTCACGGCACTCAGATCTTACATATTTGTTGTTTCTTAGAATATCACTAGATTTTTCTATCCTTAAAATGTCAAATTTCACATTATTTAGGAGGAGTTATTTAGCGTCCTAGTAGGTGAAAACCTGAGCCTTCCTATAGTTAGAAGCTGTTGGCCTAGCAAATAGGTTGTGAACTTGTGAACTTGGGATTTTGGGTGCCTTTGTGCTTTCTTATCCCACCTTTTGTATGTGTGTTTAGATATTGTAGAAATTCTTTAGGAATTTTGAAGACATTCACGTTAGCATTAGTGTATTTGGCTGAACTGTCGTATGCTAAAGTTTGACCATCAGTTTTATCAGGTTGAGTTTTTGTGTCATCCTTTTCTACTCTGCTTTGGACTGTTGGAACTTAATTCTAGTTTACCACCATGTATTTCAAAGTGAGTGCTTTACTACAGTTGCTTTTTCTGGTATCCTGTTAGCACCTCTTGTTAAAATGATTTTCGAACAAAGCAAGCGGCAATTGAGTGACTCATCCAACAACTACATATTAGAAGAATAAATAAAATTAAAGAATTCAATCGCTATGTATTATAATTAAAATAAGTTATGTGATTGTCGCATGCTCATTCTTAACTTCACGGCAAGTCCTAGAGGAGGTTTTTGCAGTTATAATGCAGATAACTCGTCCCTTCAACGTATCATGCTAGCAAATCGAGGGAAGCCGAAGTTGTGATTTGTACAACAAGTTTTGCTTCCTCATTTTTCGGTTCATAACTCTTTAACTATTCCGGCTATTAATGTATACATTTTAGGGCATTTTAAAATTGTCGAAGAATAATCACTTAATCGGTTATTAGTTCTAAAACTCGAAAATGTTTTATATATTCTGACAAATTTACTGTTTCATGCAGCAACGGCCTCATTACCCGGTGCGGCCCATACCCTCACAGCTCTGGTGTAAGAACTTTGGTAAGAACGAGGACTAATTACGACTTAAATTGAGCTCATGTTGTTTATAGTTTACATTGCGAAACTATCCATGTGTAAACGGTTCATTTTTTGTCTTATGCTAAATTGTATAAGAATAATTTGGTCTTCCTTTGGGTTTCGAATTTTGTGCTGACAAATCGGGCCTCGCAATTTGGGATGCAATATATATATATATATATATATATATATATATATATATATATATATATATATATATATTTACTTTTCTCTTTTTTTTTCTGAGTTTTTGAGATTTAGGACGAGCTTATTGAAGCTGTATGCTTGCTTAATTTGTTTTTATGATTCTGAAGAAGCTTACTCTTGGTAGGAGAAAAGAAAATTCTGATTTCGAAGAAAATTTGGATCTTCTACTTCTTCTACTTTTTTATTTTCCATTTAACCGTAAGATATATATTGTAATTAACTCATTGCGACTCTTTTTCAACACATAATACAATCTTTCTACAGTCTCAAATAAAGCAACCACTACAAAAAAAAATATATTTAAAGACACTTTTTTTTATAGTTAACGATGCTTAAAAGCGTCCCAATATAATCTAGTGTCGCATTTGAAAGCGTTGGTCAAAGCGTCAGTAAATGAAGAGTCGCTAGATATATACCGACGCTTATGCCAAGCGTCGGTTAAATATATTTTGACGCTTTAAAGCGTCAGGATTTTTAGAATCCTGACGCTTTAAAGCGTCGAAAAATTAAAAATAGTAGTAAAGTTTATCATTTAATAAATTAGTTTAATATAATATAGGACTCATATGACGACGCTTTTTGAAGCGTCAGTATTTGCTACATTATAGGAACGCTTGGGAACGCTTACCCCAAGCGTCGTCTAAAAAGCGTCCTTATATTGCGATTTTCTTGTAGTGAACTAACAATCCAAAAAAGATGTTTCAAAGTCAAATTGTAGATTGAAGCAATTTTTATTATGCTTACAATTTTAATTTTACTTAACCTTTGATTGCATAACCTCTTATTCTTTATTTTCTTGAGCCTCTTACTCTTTTCAAAGCCAAATTGTAGATTGAAGCAACTTCCTCTTTTGCATCTCCTTCAAGGTTGTGTTTTTTTATTGAACTTTAGTCAGGTGTTAATTTTAGTGATCACTACCTACTTATGTGTTGTTGAAATATTGTGTGAGAAAATGTAATTATGATTTACCCTTTTGATGTTGATGTTGAACAATGTAATTCTTTCTATCTTCTGTTTTTTTTCCAGAAAGTTTAGCCATTTTGTTTTTGCTAATATTTTAAACTTTTAAATATTATAGTCTTTAAGTTGTATGCAGTAGGACATCAAGACATTGCCTAGCTTCGTTAAATCATTATTTTCTCTCTTTCACTCTATTGTTGTTTCTATTTTGTAGGATTTCAAATTTTGTTTGTTCATCAAAAACTTCTCATGATTACTTTTGTGTCACTGGTGAAATCTCATTTATCTTAAACTTTGTAAAGATTTTCATGAATTACTACTAAGCTTTTTTTCAAGTTGCAAAATGTTTGTCTTTTTTTATAAATAGAAAGAATATCAAATTCTGCTCCTATATATTTAAAATACTTGTTAGGCATTCTTAATAATATTTTTGATTTGAATGATTTCTAACAATAATCTTTCTTCTACATTCTTCACAAAATTTTGTATAACATTGCGCATTATACTATCTCTTTGTTTAGGTAATCTTTTTGGATTACCTCCACCCGATTCTGAGAAAATGGCACCTAGTAAATGTTGGATGGATCTAGTTGATGATCGATTAAGTAAAGCATATGACAAAGGAGTTCAATTTTTTTTTTTGAATTAAGCTTTTAAACATACAGGACAAAACAACAAAATTCGATGCCCTTATGTTAAATGTAGTAATACATATTCAGAAACTCGTGAGCTAGTTGAGACGCATTTGAATGTTTATGGAATAGTTCAAAGTTATACTTTCTGGTATCATCACGGTGAAAGGTCTGATGAGTCTCAATCCGAGTCGGATTCATATGATGATAAGGAGGAAATAGAAGAAGATGAGAGTGCTGATGAGATGCATGAAATCATAAGGAATTTATATCCTGAATTGAATAGAAAATTTGAGTACAATACTACTATAATTGATGAAGATCTTGAAGGCGAACCAAATAATGAAGCAAAGTCTTTCTATAGGTTACTCAAGGAGTCTAATCAACCATTATATGATGTTTTCAAATGCTCAAAATTGTCTTTACTAATCAAATTGTTTCATATTAAGAGCCTTGGGGGATGGAGTAATATATCATTTACCATGCTGCTTCAATTATTGAAAGAGGATATTCTACCAAGTGGAATAACTTTTCCAGATTCATATTATGAGGCAAAAAAAATTATTCATGATCTTGTACTTTCTTACCAAAAAATTGATGTATGCATTAACAATTGTATGTTATATTGGAAGGAGGATGAAGAATCTGATTCATGCAAAATATGTGGTTCTTCTAGATGGAAGCATGACAAATATAGTGGGAAAATTAAACATAAAGTAAATAGTAAAAGAATACCATGGAAGTCATTATGTTATTTTTCATTAAAACCTAGACTTCAAAGGTTATTTATGTCAACAAAAATAGCTTCTTCTATGAGGTGGTGTTTTGATAAAAGAGTAGGTGATGGAGTGATGCGGCATCCTGTTGATTCAATGACGTGGAAGTCTTTTAATGAACTGCATGAATCATTTGCAATAGAACCTCGTAATGTGAGACTTGGTCTTGCTAGTGATGGCTTTCAATCATTTGGAGATTCGAGAAAATCATATAGTATTTGGCAAGTAATACTAATTCCCTACAATCTACCTCCATGAATGTGTATGAAGCAATCTAATTTTATTTTTCAATGCTTATTTCAGGACCTAAGAGTCCGGGGGATGCAATTGATATCTATCTCCAACCATTGATAAAAGAGTTAAAGGAACTATGGGAAGTAGGTGTTGAAACATTGATGCATCAACACGACAAAATTTTTAATTACATGCAGCTTTGTTGTGGACAATTAATGATTTTCCTGCTTATGCAATTCTATCTGGATGAAGTACAAAGAAAAAACTAGCATGTTCTTGTTGCAATAAGAATACCTTTTCTATTAGGTTAACCAATGGTGGCAAGTAATGTTATATGGGCCATCGACGATATTTGCCTAGTAAGCACAAATGGAGAAATGACAAATATTCTTTTGATGGCACCAAGGAATGAGGTTGTGCACCAAAGCTATTTAGTGGTGATGAAATCTTGGAACAAGTGCAGGATCTTGAAGGGATCATCTTAACAAAAGCTACTAATAAAAGGGTAAAAATATCACATAGCAATTGGGGTGATAATTGGAACAAGAAAAGTATATTCTTTGAATTTCCAGAATGGAAAACCCTTTTGTTGCATCATAATTTGGATTTAATACACATTGAGAAGAATATATTTGATAATGTAAATGGGACACTTATGAATATCAAGGAAAAAACTAAGGACACAATGAAATCCCCTCTCGATAATATAAGACCAGAATTATATCCAATCTGAAATGGGGATAAGTTTGTTCTTCCTACTACCTCTTATACGTTATCGCAAAATGAGAAGCACATATTTTGCCTTTTTCTTAAGCAATTAAGAGTTTCAGATGGCTTTTCCTCAAATATATCTCATTTTGTAAATCTTAAAGAACATAAAATTTCTAGATTGAAAAGTCATGAATGTCATATTATGCTGCAACGCCTACTTCCTCTTGCTCTACGTGGTCTACTTCCTAAAAAGGTTTATGAATCGCTGATTGCGTTATCTTTATTTTTCACCGTGGTAGGTTCTAAGACACTAAAGGCAAATGATTTGGATCAAATAGAAACTCAAATTTCAATAACTCTTTGTAAATTAGAGAGAATTTTTCCTCCTTCATTTTTTGATATTATGTTGCATTTGCCAATTCATCTAGCAAATGAAGCTAAGATTGGAGGACCAAGCCAATATAGGTCAATGTACTCCATAGAGCGGCACTTGTATACTCTAAAAGGGTTTATACGTAATAGAGCTTGTCCAGAAGATTCAATCGCAGAAGGCCTCATTGCAAATGAATGTATGACCTTTTGCTCAAGATATCTTCATGGTATTGAGACAAAATTTAATAGTCATGAGCGGGATTATGATGGTAGAGATAGCACATCTGATGAAAGTTTATCTATTTTTTCTCAACTTGGAAAAGCACTAGGAGCCGGTATTATATATGATTTGGATGCAAACGAGTTCGAGCAAGCACAACTTTATATTTTAAAGAATTGTCATGAAATTCAACCATTTCTAGAGTATGATTTCATTTTTCACCGACATTACCCTTTTTCTTCTTTTTTTTTCATTTTTTAATGTATATAATAAGTTCATTTATCCTGTTATGCAGAGAGTACTCACAAACTCGTAGTAGTAGAGGATTAGAATTGTGTAATAAAAACTATGTTGAGTGGTTTAAGATCAAGGTAAACTCACTTTTAATAAATATTTTTATCGATCAATATTTTCAATATATATAGAATGCAATATGTTTAATTTATCATTCGGCTTGTAGGTAGCACATCTATATAAGCAAGACAAAATCTCGATCATGGAACACATGCTTTCTTTGTCACGTGGTACTACTAAATATGTCACATGCTATAATGGTTATCTAATAAATGGATATAGGTTTTGGATAGATGATCGTGACAAAAGCTTAAAGACCCAAAAATGTGGGGTGGTTGAAGTTGGTGACATTGGTGTCGAAATTGAAAAACGAGATTATTATGGGGTCTTGACGGAGGTCATTGAATTACAATATGTTGGAGGTCATCGAATATTATTATTTCGATGTAATTGGTATGATGTAAATGATAGAGAAAAAGAATCAAAACAGATGAATATGGGATTGTTAGCCTTAATTGCCAAAGATTGTTGAAAACAAATGAGCCCATTATATTAGCTAATCAAGCATCACAACTGTTTTATGGTACCGACAATATTAATAAAGGATGGCATGTTGTGCAGAAGACTCAACCTCATGACTTATATGAGATGCAATGTGCAAATGGATGAAGATTCTCAAGATGTTCAAGATAAAATTGATGCATATCAAGAATATGAACCATTCACTCCTATTAATAATTTATCCATTTTTCTAAATATGGACAATGAAATCAGCTGGAATAGGAAAGACATAGAGCCAATTATGGTTGATGCAGTTTCCACACGAAAAAAGAGAAATCGAAGATCATAAAAGAATGAATGAATATTTATTGATTATGAAGACATGATGGTTCATATGTGACATTTTTTTTTTGTGCTTATATGCATTTTTGTTTATGAGTTTAATTTAATTTTGGATGAATTGTTCGCTATTATATTAATTTTCTAAAATTTCTTATAATATGTACAAGATGCAGCCGCCAAAATCACGAAATAGGAATGATTCCACTTCTAGAGGAGACAAGCTTATGTTTATACCACCAGGTGCATTGGGTAAAGGGCGCGCACAATTTGGTTTAAAATCTTTCTATTTCTTACAACCATCGATGTTACAAAGTGTAGAGGCTACTACTACACCATCGCTTGATACTCCTATTGTGCAATCAAATGATATCTCCCTCCCTCATGATTTTGAGCTGATGGAAAAAACACACATTGGAGAAGAATCAAGGGAAGCTGGTATAACTTCCCTCCTTTTGTTTTGACACATATTTTATCTTTATGCATTTATTTAATCTTTATGTGTTTATGTCTACTACATCATGGGTTATTTTATCTTTATGTATTTATGTATAAGGACTATTACTAATGCATATTTTTTAATCTTTTTTTTTTTATTCTTAGATTCTACAAGAGCTTCAAAGAAGAGGAAGGTGCGAGGTAAAAACAAGTGTAAGGAAGTCGCAAAGTTGTGTTACGGATTTTGTATTGGCACATTTCGTGAGCTGTTGAGTCGGAGTCTTGAAGGTCAAGGTGTTACTTGAACAAGTTGAAGAATCCGAGATTTCAAGAACAATGTATCACAACTCGCAGGGTGAATCACGACGTGAAGGTATGATTTACTGTTTATATGGTGATTCATAGTTATTTATGGTATTGGAATCATATTATATGCTTAAACTGGATTAGACGAGTTTTTGGGAACTTTCGTTTCTTATTTAAAACTATGTTATATTGAATTCCGGAATCATATTTGAAGTTCCTCAAAACCCGAAAGTTAAAATTTTTGGAATCTGAACTGCATTCCGGAATGTCCTTTTGGTACCGGAATTGATTTAAAATATTCCGATACTGATTCAATCTATACCGGAATACTGTGGCGTAAATGTAGTGCACGAAACTTTAGCAAATTGCAAGGTTCCAGTGTGAGATTAGTATATTGTACTAGTTAGGAGATTTTGGTCGTGATGCGAGAGCTTGGGAGCGTTTTTGGGACTTGGAAAGTGAGAAAACGGACTCCGGAGATCAAAATCTGTGAAAACTGCAGGTTTTGATGTTGTATTCCGGTATGATATTGAGGTACCGAAATAGATTTAAAGTATACCGGTACTGATGTTGGGCATACCGGAATACTGTTTCGTGGCCTTTTGGCCGAGGCTCGGGTTTGCGGAATTCCTGGTCTGATTCCGGTATGCCTATACGCATACCGAAATGCAGTGCAGAAACTGCAGTTTCGTGCAGTTTGCTATTTTTGGGAGTTGGAGGGGCTTTTGGGCAATTGTTACATTGTGTATATGGTAGCCCTCATCCCCTCACAGCCTCTTTTGTGCTGGGAATCTGAGGAAAAGAGGTAAGGTCTTCTCTCTTTCTCTCTCTAGATTTCTTGCTTCCAACCATGAAATTCATGGGTTTGATCTCTTTTCTCCTCTCCTCCACCTTGAAGCTTACACCTTGGACCTTAAGGGAAACTTGGGTGAGAAGAAGAGAACTTGATTGAGGATAAATCTCCAACCCTAGCTCCTTTGGGCTTAGTTTGGAGCTCTTGAGAAGGTGAGTAGCTGTCTTGTGATTCTAGTTGTGAATTTTGTAGATATTCCATGAGGAAACCTAGAATTATGAAACTAGGGTTTACGTTTGGGGCCTTTCAATTTTAAGCTCTTGGATGAGAATTGATGGGTGTAGAATGTTGCTTTAGGTTGGATTTGAAGATCCCTAACCTCGTTTTGGACTTTGAACAAGGTTTGCTTGCTCAAAGGTATTTTCCACCCACTTTCTCATGTATTATGGTGAATTTTGGGTACTGTTCGTTCGACACTTCTAACCCTCTAGAAATCTTCTTTAGGGTGCTAGAAATCGAGGGGGCAACTTCGTTGTAAAGTACTGCGAGGTCTCGAAGGGTTTATGGTGGGTTTGACATCACCGAAATGGGTGAACTCCCCCTATGTCTTCTATTTAGCTTAAGAGCTTAATTTGGTGCACGTTCATGATAATTATGACATGGTAGAATTTAGAATGCATAATATTCATGTGCTATATAAATGAGAATTGCATGTCCTATGTAGTAGGAATTATGTATGGTTTTATGCATAGTGCATCATAGATAGCTATGGGAATAGAACATTTCACTTGTATATATTTTGAAATGCATACTTAAATGATTAAACACCATGTGGGATACTAGATGGATCATGGACTTGGAGGTCCTCCTTGACACTTAGCATTTTGGCTAGTGGTAGTGTAAATATGACATGTGGTATATTCCGGACATAATGTGGGGTTAAACATATGACATTTCACTTAGGTGAATAACAAGATTGACATTATGACATAGTGTTAGATCTTTTGGACATTGGTTAGTACTCCATGTTTTTAGACATAACGAGCGATACTACATGGTTGATTGTTGCTTGTTTGCCTTTGTGCTCATTCGCACATGCTTGTGAGGGTCGCACCCTACAAGCCGGCACTCCAGAGTTGGCCTTGCGATAGTTATTTCGCCCGTGTGATAGAGAGTGCCGAAATGGAACCGCCGTGGGAAAGGCTCACCTTAGCGTGAAGGTGTTGACTACCACGGAGCCATTAGGCTTGGCACAAGTGAACATCCCCTTATGGTAGTCTTCTATGATTATATAATTATGGCTAAATGTGAAAAGTGGACATTTACATAGTGAGATATGAGCATTAGAAAATGTGTAGTGGAATATTGCATATGCACACATGTACATGAGTAGAATGTTTACATGCTTATAATATTACATCTTGAGGCATAGTAGTAATTGAGTTTAAATTATAATCATGCTTATTTGTATCTAACCTTACTTTTGCCTCAGTTCACCTAGTGGTGTATTCCGCTCCTCTCGGCGGCTTACCCACTGGGAACTATTGAATAATAGTTCTCATCCCCCTGGGGTTTGTTGTTTTTATTTCAGAGCCTTCCACTGCGGGAGAGGCTAGGGACCGCGGTAATGGCGTTGCGACTAGCTAGGACTCGAGGGAGCTAGTTGCTTAGGTGGAGCACCTTTCTTTGATCTTGTGTTGAGAGGTGTTTTTGTTGACCATATTTTTGTAAAGACTACCCTATGTATTTGGAGTATTGATGTTGCAGAACTTGTATGCTTGGTGGCATTACTCCTTTTTATTGAGTTATGTATCTTCTCTTTTGTGGTTCCTCTATTTTGTTAGTAAGTATGCTCTGATTATCATGATAGGATTACTTGCTTCATTCCTTTCATTACATGTTTGTTGTAGACGCCTTGTGTGCACTAGGACTTCTTGTGTACACGGCGGGTCTGTGCACGCGCCCGGATGGGCTTCCGCTGGGGCCCCGGGGCGTGACAGATTATGGTGGTATCAGAGCCTAGGGTTAAGTCTATGTGGACCTAGTAAACCTTAGGCTGGTTGGACTATAGGACTTAGGCTCGTGAGAGACGAGATTGTCTATGACTTTGGGCGAAAGTAACACAATTGGGTTGTGTCTTTATCTCCAAGTAGTTGGGGTTTGATCGAAGTGTGTGACACCTAACTCTTAGAAGGTCACGTTGGCGGCCGACAACGTGACATCGAGAGTTAGTTAGGAGCTCACTTCATTTATTTTCGCGTGATTGGGATTTTAATTACTCGAGTGGGGTTTCGTTAGCGTGAGTTTTCTAACTTGCGCATTTTATGTTGTTGTAGCTTGTAACGCCGATTACTCGTTCTCAATCGACCGAGGCGGCCGCGGCAGCCGACGCAGAGGAGGTGGAGACTTCTGCAACCTCCGGATCCAGTGAGGTCCGTGAGTTAAGGGACCAGTTGACGATGTTGACAGGTTTAGTGGCGCAGCAGGCGGCTGCGGCTCAACAGCAAGCAGATGCCTCACGCCGACAGGAGGCAAGGATGAAGAGGTTGGAGGAATTACTACTGCAGCAGGCTGCTACCAGGACTACTCAGGATCCTTCGCCACCAGCGCCAATTGGAGGCGCGACTGCGGGGGCACAGGCGTCCGTGCCAGGTTCAGCACATGTGGCACCGAGTGCCGAGCTGAGGGAGGAGGCAGCAGCGATACCCCCTATTCAGGCATCACCGTTGAGGACTGTTTTACCTATGAAGGTGAATGGAGCGGAACGAGATCGATTGATGGACCGCTTGAATGAATTTCGGAAGTGTAATCCTCAGGTTTTTTATGGCGAGAAGGCGGACCATTGGACTGTGGAGAAGTGGGTTCTTCACATGGAGAAGCTTTTTCATGACACCTTTGTGGAGGAGCAGAACAAAGTGTGGTTGGCTACATACCATTTGGACGACGTGGCATACCAATGGTGGGCGGACATTCGGGATGACCCTAACACCGACCTAGCGGCCATTACTTGGAGCAGGTTTAAGGAGCTACTGCTATCCACCTACTTTCCTCCGAGCGTCAAGAGACAGATGGAGAGGGATTTGCGTAGCTTATGCCAGCGGGATAAGACGGTGACAGAGTATGAACAAGAGTTTTCTCGTCTGTTACACTGTGTACCCTTTGTGGTGAGGAATGATGAGGATAAGGCTCGTATCTTTGAAGCGGGCCTTCGACCGTCGATTTATAGGATGGTGCAATCGGCGGGTTTGCAGACTTATCGAGAGGTGATGAATCGCGCCTTGGTCGTAGAGAAAGGCGCGGAGATTGCTAGAGAGGAGAGTGAAGCTTGGGACAGAGCGAAGGGCAAGAGGCCAGCGGTCGAAGGAGGCGGCAAGAGTTACTCCAAGAAACCACCGAAGCACCCGAGAAGCCAGTCTAGTGGGCGCGGCTCGGCTCCATCGCGCGGAGCACCGGATCACCGCCGACCTGTGCGTTGCGTGATTTGTGGTGGTCCTCATTTTCCACCTCAATGCCCGCAACGTGGGGGCAAGTGTTACAAGTGTGGCCAGGAGGGTCACCTTCGATCAGAGTGCCCGAGAGGTTCTTCCCCAGCGCCTTCATCGGTATCAGCACCGGCATCACCGGGTCAGGGTCGTGGGACCCCACCTACCCACTACCAGGCGGGGCGACTACCCTTTCAGCGTCAGACTGAGGGATCGCGGCAGGCGCCTAGTGGGCGCATGTATGCGGCCCAGACTGAGGAGGCTGCGGTAGCAGAGGAAGTCGTTGCAGGTATCATTTTAATTAATGACATAAGAGTTAGAGCATTATTTGATACGGGTGCATCGCATTCTTTCATTGATCGGCTGTTTGCCGAGTTGCATGGCATCGAGATTGTACCTACTCTGCATCCGGGACGAGTTATTGTCCCCGATCATATTTTGGATATACGGGAGTTTTGCCCTAGTTGCCCTGTTAGGGTAGGAGATTGGGTTATGCCGATTGATTTGCTAGCTTTACGAAAGCTTGGAGAGTTCGACGTGGTGTTGGGCATGGATTGGCTTACTAGATACTACGCCACGATTGATTGCAAGAATCGGATTGTGATTTTTCGAGAGCCGGGACAAGATGAAGTTGTGTTCCGAGCGTGCAGGAGTTCGCTATTCGCGATGACTATCTCGTCGACGCGGGCTAAACAGTTGATTCGGAGTGGTTGTGTAGCCTACTTGGCTAGCGTCTTCGTGAGGGGAGGAGATACCCCTCGGGTTGAGGATATACCCGTTGTGCGGGAATTCGTTGATGTATTTCCGACTGAACTACCGGGTATGCCACCGGACAGGAATATTGAGTTTGTGGTAGATCTTATTCCGGGAACTACCCCGATCTCAAAGACACCCTATAGGATGGCACCTGCTGAGCTTAAGAAACTGAAGGCGCAGTTGCAAGACTTGTTGGATAAGAGTTTTATCAGACCAAGTGTTTCACCTTGGGGAGCGCCGGTTTTATTTGTGAAAAAGAAGGATGGATCCCTTCAACTATGCGTGGATTATCGTGAGCTTAACAAGGTTACGATCAAGAATAGGTATCCACTACTGAGAATTGACGATCTATTTGATCAATTGCAAGGATCGATGGTGTATTCCAAGATAGATTTGCAATCTGGTTATCACCAGCTCAAGATCAAGGTAGAGGACGTGCCATTGACGGCTTTTCGAACACGGTATGGACATTATGAGTTTACAGTTATGCCGTTTGGGCTCACTAATGCCCCGGCAGCTTTTATGGATCTAATGAACCGTGTCTTTAAGCCTTACTTAGACAGGTTTGTCGTGGTGTTTATCGACGACATCTTGGTATATTCCCGAAGCGACGAGGAGCATGGAGATCATTTGAGGCAAGTGTTGCAAGTACTTCGGGAGAAGAAGATTTTTGCTAAGTTGAAGAAGTGTGAGTTTTGGCTCCGCGAAGTGTCATTTTTGGGACAAGAAGTATCGGGAGCCGGTATAGCTGTGGATCCTAAGAAAATTGAGGCGATCAAGGATTGGCTTAGACCGACCAATGTAACCGAAATTCGAAGTTTTCTTGGTCTAGCCGGGTATTACCGGAGGTTTGTTGAAGGATTCGCTAAATTATCTATACCCCTCACTCGACTCACACATAAAGGGACCAAGTTCATTTGGAATGATACGTGTGATAGAAGCTTCTTAGAGCTGAAGGAATGCTTGACAACCGCCCCAATCTTGGCATTGCCTATCGCGGGAGCAGGGTATGTGATTTATAGTGATGCTTCACTTAATGGTCTGGGTTGTGTTTTGATGCAGGACGGAAAAGTGATAGCTTATGCTTCCCGTCAACTTAAGGAATATGAAAAGAATTACCCAACCCACGATTTGGAGTTAGCGGCCGTGGTGTTCGCTTTGAAGCTTTGGCGTCATTACCTTTATGGCGAGCGGTGTGAAGTCTACACCGACCACAAGAGCCTAAAATATCTATTCACTCAGAAAGAATTGAACTTAAGGCAGCGAAGATGGTTGGAGCTACTTAAAGATTACGATCTGACGATTCTCTACCACCCGGGGAAAGCAAATGTAGTAGCAGATGCATTGAGTCACAAATCGATGGAAAATTTGGCTATGTTACTTGTTACTCAGCCACCGCTGTTAGCGGAATTGCGACAGATGGAATTGGAAGTGGTAGCTCCCGACACACCTGTGAGGTTGATGGCCTTGGTTGTGCAACCTACTTTGCTTGAATGGATTAAAGAAAAACAAGTTCAAGATCTAGAATTGTAAAGGGTTCGATCTAAAATCGACGAAGGACATGCCGGTGGTTTTCATGTGGACGACCAAGGAATGCTGCGATTCCTGAATCGAATTTGTGTGCCGGCAGAAGCCGAGATTAAAGAAAAAATCTTGACAGAAGCTCATCGAGCGCCTTACACTGTACATCCGGGTGGCACGAAAATGTACAAAAATTTGAAACTGCACTATTGGTGGCCCGGAATGAAGAAGGATGTTGGCGAGTTTGTGGCTCGATGTTTAACTTGTCAGCAAGTGAAAGCTGAGCATAGGCTCCCCGCGGGAAAGCTACAAAGTTTACCAATACCGGTTTGGAAATGGGAGCGGATCACTATGGATTTTGTCACGGGTTTGCCTCGCTCTCAAGCCGGGCATGACGCCGTGTGGGTGATTGTGGATAGGTTGACTAAATCAGCACATTTTATCCCTATTCACACTACTTGGACGGGAGAGAGGCTTGCACAGGTTTATCTTGATGAAGTGGTGCGGCTTCATGGTGTGCCCATATCGATTGTATCAGATAGAGATACTAGATTTGTATCGCACTTTTGGAAAAGCCTACATGACGCCTTGGGCACTCGCTTGGATTTCAGCACAGCATTTCACCCTCAGAGCGATGTGCAGTCTGAGCGTACTATCCAGATCTTGGAGGACATGTTTCGAGCTTGTGTGATGGATTATCAAGGTGGGTGGCACCAACACCTACCTATGGCGGAGTTTGCTTATAACAACAGTTATCAAGCAAGCATTAAGATGGCACCATTCGAAGCACTTTATGGAAGAAAGTGTCGATCACCTCTTCATTGGAGTGAAGTTGGTGAGAAGCTAGTTTTGGGTCCCGATGTGCTACAAGAAGCTGAAGACAAGGTTCGCATTGCACGACAAACATTGATTTCAGCTCAAAGTCGCCAAAAGAGTTATGCTGATAAGCGTCGGCGGGAATTGGAATTCCAAGTAGGAGATCATGTCTTCCTAAAAGTATCACCGACAAAGGGAATAAAGAGATTTGGCATTCGAGGAAAACTTAGTCCTCGATTCATTGGACCCTTTGAGGTTTTGGAACATTTGGGCCCGGTAGCTTATCGGCTTGCCTTCCGCCGAACCTATCGGGAGTGCACAATGTGTTCCATGTATTCTTGCTTCGGAAATATGTTTTGACCCAGCTCATGTTTTGGGCTCCACTCCGTTAGAGTTGCATGAAGATTTGAGCTTTGAAGAATATCCGATGAAGACTTTGGCTTGCGAAGTGAAGAAACTCAGGAATCGTGAGATCCCTTATGTGAAGGTGCTTTGGAGCAACCACGACAAGCGCGAGGCCACGTGGGAATTGGAGAGCTCGTTGCTGGAGCGTTATTCCCATCTTTTTCAGATAGATCTTTGAGGTACTCGACTTCTAGTTTCGCGGACGAAACTCCTTTTTAGGAGGGGTGTATGTAGTGCACTGAACTTTAGCAAATTGTAAGGTTCCAGTGTGAGATTAGTATATTGTACTAGTCAGGAGATTTTTGGTCGTGATGCGAGAGCTTGGGAGCATTTTCGGGACTTGAAAAGTAGGAAAACGGACTCCGGAGATCAAAATCTGCGAAAACTGCAGGTTTTGATGTTGTATTCCGGTATGGTATTGAGGTACCAGAATAGATTTAAAGTATACCGGTACTGATGTTGGGCATACCGAAATACTGTTTCGTGGCCTTTTGGCCGAGGCTCGGGTTTGCGGAATTTCTGGTCTGATTCCGGTATGCCTATACGCATACCGGAATGCAGTGCAGAAACTACAGTTTCGTGCAGTTTGCTATTTTTTGAAGTTGGAGGGGCTTTTGGGCAATTGTTACATTATGTATATGGTAGCCCTCATCCCCTCACAGCCTCTTTTGTGCTGGGACTCTGAGGAAAAGAGGTAAGGTCTTCTCTCTTTCTCTCTCTAGATTTCTTGCTTCCAACCATGAAATTCATGGGTTTGATCTCTTTTCTCCTCTCCTCCATTTTGAAGCTTACACCTTGGACCTTAAGGGGAACTTGGGTGAGAAGAAGAGAACTTGATTGAGGATAAATCTCCAACCTTAGCTCCTTTGGGCTTAGTTTGGAGCTCTTGAGAAGGTGAGTAGCTTTCTTGTGATTCTAGTTGTGAATTTTGTAGATATTCCATGAGGAAACCTAGAATTATGAAACTAGGGTTTATGTTTGGGGCCTTTCAATTTTAAGCTCTTGGATGAGAATTGATGGGTGTAGAATGTTGCTTTAGGTTGGATTTGAAGATCCCTAACCTCGTTTTGGACTTTGCACAAGGTTTGCTTGCTCAAAGGTATTTTTCACCCACTTTCTCATATATTATGGTGAATTTTGGGTAGTGTTCGTTCGACACTTCTAACCCTCTAGAAATCTTCTTTAGGGTGCTAGAAATCGAGGGGGCAACTTTGTTGTAAAGTACTGCGAGGTCTCGAAGGATTTCTGGTGGGTTTGACCTCACTGAAATGGGTGAACTCCCCCCCTATGTCTTCTATTTAGCTTAAGAGCTTAATTTGGTGCACGTTCATGATAATTATGACATGGTAGAATTTAGAATGCATAATATTCATGTGCTATATAAATGAGAATTGCATGTCCTATGTAGTAGGAATTATGTATGATTTTATGCATTGTGCATCATAGATGGCTATGGAAATAGAACATTTCACTTGTATATATTTTGAAATGCATACTTAAATGATTAAACACCATGTGGGATACTAGATGGATCATGGACTTGGAGGTCCTCCTTGACACTTAGCATTTTAGCTAGTGGTAGTGTAAATATGACATGTGGTATATTCCGGACATAATGTGGAGTTAAACATATGACATTTCACTTAGGTGAATAACAAGATTGACATTATGACATAGTGTTAGATCTTTTGGACATTGGTTAGTACTCCATGTTTTTAGACATAACGAGCGATACTACGTGGTTGATTGTTGCTTGTTTGCCTTTGTGCTCATTCGCACATGCTTGTGAGGGTCGCTCCCTACAAGCCGGCACTCCGGAGTTGGCCTTGCGACAGTTATTTCGCCCGTGTGATAGAGAGCGCCGAAATGGAACTGCCGTGGGAAAGGCTCACCTTAGCGTGAAGGTGTTGACTACCACGGAGCCATTAGGTTTGGCACAAGTGAACATCCCCTTATGGTAGTCTTCTATGATTATATAATTATGGCTAAATGTTACAAGTGGACATTTACATAGTGAGATATGAGCATTAGAAAATGTGTAGTGGAATATTGTATATGCACATATGTACATGAGTAGAATGTTTACATGCTTATAATATTACATCTTGAGGCATAGTAGTAATTGAGTTTAAATTATAATCATGCTTATTTGTATCTAACCTTACTTTTGCCTCAGTTGACCTAGTGGTGTATTCCGCTCCTCTTGGCGGATTACCCACTGGGAACTATTGAATAATAGTTCTCATCCCCTGGGGTTTGTTGTTTTTATTTCAGAGCCTTCTACTGCGGGAGAGGCTAGGGACCGCGGCAAGGGCGTTGCGACTAGCTAGGACTCGAGGGAGCTAGTTGCTTAGGTGGAGCACCTTTCTTTGATCTTGTGTTGATTGGTGTTTTTGTTGACCACATTTTTGTAGAGACTACCCTATGTATTTGGAGTATTGATGTTGCAGAACTTGTATGCTTGGTGGCATTACTCCTTTTTATTGAGTTATGTATCTTCTCTTTTGTGGTTCCTCTATTTTGTTAGTAAGTATGTTCTGATTATCATGATAGGATTACTTGCTTCATTCCTTTCATTACATGTTTGTTGTAGACGCCTTGTGTGCACTAGGACTTCTTGTGTACACGGCGGGTTTGTGCACGCGCCCGGGTGGGCTTCCGCTGGCGCCCCAGGGCGTGACAGTAAAGTTTCTGTTCTGTCGTTGCATTCCGGTATCTCATTACGTATTTCGGAATACAGTGTCCAGATATGGTAATATTTGATCTAATCCGATTTTGTTTGATTCCAACGCCTATAAATAACATGTTAGGGTTCTCTTTGACGTTGAACAACTCAAAATTCATGAGAGATCCTCTAGAGGCTAGGATTTTCGTTCTAAACCTTTTTCCATGAAAATAGCCTCCGAGATCAATTCGAGATAGTTTAATCTCTATTTCCATATGTCGAATTGATCTTCATCTTGCTTAGAACTCTTTCTTCTGGTTCTTAATGAAATTCTAAGCAAGGAATCACCAGTATAAACCTTGAGTTTGTGTTCCAAACGGCGTCGTGGATTCGACGTGATCGAGGCGGTTCGTGGATTCGGATCGTGAAGGCTTCGAGGATTCGAAGTGAGGCGTCTCGTGGATTCGAGGCGTGGCGTTCGTGGATTCGAACGTGTGGCGTGGACAGCCGTTGGTGCGCGTGATCCGCTGAAGAGAAGGGAGAGGTTAAGTCCGTGGAGTCGGAAATCACCTTGTAATTCTTTACTTTTAGTGGATTGTTTTTCGTGTGATTGGTCCCGTGGGTTTTTCTCCAAAGTGGAGTTTTCCCACGTAAATCTCGGTGTGCTGATTTTATTTTTCGCATTACTTTATCGCATTGAGATTTGTGATTTTTATTTATACACCTATTCACCCCCCTCTAGGTGATCGATATACTCTAGATAGATCCTAGGGCTCTCCGTAACTTACAATTGGTATCAGAGCGGGATCTAGTCCTTATCTTTCATAATGGGTGAAGGAGGTAATATAAATAGGCCACCGTTATTTGATGAAACCAATTACGCCTATTGGAAAGTCTGGATGAGAGCCTTCCTCATCGCAATTGATGAGCGAGTATGGCAAGCCGTGGAATTCGGGTGGAAACATCCAACCGAAGTGGTTAATAACACGACTGTACTTAATCCACAGAATAAGTGGTCGAAGGATGATAATGAAGCTTCATCTTTTAATGGGAAAGGAATTAATGCATTATTTAATGCTCTTTCTCCTACTGAGTTCACACGTGTTTCCGCGTGTGATACGGCTAAAGAGATTTGGGATACTGTACAAGTTACACACGTGGGTACAAGTCTAGTAAAAATTCAAAAGCTCCAAATGCTTACTAGTCAATTTGACTCGATTCGCATGGAGGAGCATGAATCCTTTATTGATTATTATACTAGACTTCAAGATATCATTAACACGTGTGCGAATTTGGGAGAGAAGATCCCGAAATCTAAGGTCGTTAGAAAAATCCTTCGAACACTTCCGGAGCGTTTTAGGGCTAAAGTAGCGGCTATTGAAACGGTTAATCATCCGGATGATATGAAAGTAGAAGAACTAGTAGGAGCTCTTCAAACATATGAAATGACTTTTCCTACTAATCAATCTTCTTCCAAATCTTTCTCTAAAAGTACAGGTGTTGCACTTAAATCGACAAAAGAGGAAGACGAGGACACAGAATCCGACGATGAAGTTTCACTTGCAAATTTCGAACATCAAATGGCACTTCTTACTAAGAAGTTTCGTCGAAAGTTTAGAAAGAACCAAAGCATTGAAGCTTCATCCTCCAACCGAAAGCCTTCTTCTAACGGATCTTCACGTTCTAAATCCTCTAAAGAGAAGAAGCTTGCAAAGTCTTCTAAAGAAAATGATGAATTTGAGGGGGAAATCTAGTGTTACAAGTGTCGTGGCTACGGCCATATCTCGGATTGTCCCACTAAAAAGTCCTATAAAAAGAAGGCTTTACAAGCTAGAACTCGGGATGACTCTAGTTCTAATAAATTGAGTTCTAGTGAAGAAGAAAACAATAATGCAATTGCTTTATGTTCACACACTTCTTCTTCTTCTTCTTCTGCTTTTTGTTTATCATCTATTATTGCTGACCCTTTTACTTCTTCCTCTTTGCATGATACATCGAGCGACAATGGCACAAGTGAGGGGGAGTCGGATGATGAAAGTTTAGCCGATGCCTACAATCAACTACTCGTTGAATCGAAAAAGATGGCTAAGCTGAACAAGAAGCTAAGGATACGACTACTTGAGCTTGAAAGGGAAAACACTGAATTGAAGGAGTCATCTAAAGCTCTTGCGGAGGATAGGGAACATATATTGACTAATAATAACACCCTCCAAAAGAAGCTAGACCAATCGGAAATCACATTAAAATCCTATATAGAGAAGACTTATTTTCTAGAGCAACAATTCAAGGAAGTTCACATATCCAACCAAGTTTTGACTAAGCAAGTCCATCAACTCAAATCCGATATACAACAATTCTCCTCCGGTTCGAAGAAACTTGATAATATGCTCGGATTGGGTCAAACGGATAAACTTGGAGTTGGATATGAGAGGACATTTGTTGAGAAAGTTCAACATTCAGCATCCAAAGCCTCAACCAATCTAAAAGTAAAGACATGCCATAGATGCGGAAAGAAAGGACACATTAAGAAGACATGCCCTAAGAAAAATAAGAAGACTCAACCGGCATTGTCTGATCATATACCGGCATTATTCAATACTCGACAACCTTCCAAGTCTCAAATGCAACATCAATCAAGTCGAGTTCCCCGGAGCAATCAAAAGTCAAAGCAAACGTTGCCTAATACTAACAAACCAAGTCAACCGAAGATTCGACAAGTTTGGGTTCGGAAAGGTGATATCTTTCTTTGTCTTAAGCATTAATTCGTTTTAGAATATTGCATTGATCGGTATTTATTGCATATCTTATTTGATCATTGTTTTATGATGCTTTCTTTGATGTTTTTATGCTTTAAGACTTTGACGTCTTGTGTTTTATTCAACATTAAACAGTACCTTGAACTTACTTGATTCACATCTATTCATTCCCTCTTAATCTCACGTTAATTATCGATTTTACTTCATCTTTATTGTCTTTGGAGATACTATATTGTGAGATGTCATAATACTTATATTAATCAAATTTAGGTAATCATGTATAATCTCTAGGAGCTTAATGAATCTCGGTTGTGTGCGTGTTGAATTTGATGGATAGTGATTCTCTTAATGGACTAAGATTTGTCACATATTCTTTCAACTAAGAAATTGCTAAAGCTATGGGAAGTTATTATTGAGAAAAGTGTTATTATATGCTTGAAAGATGTAGAAAGAGTTACATTCTTTAAAGGAGTGTGAAAACTACCACCACATGGAGGAAAGAGCTACCACCCCGGTCGTCCGGTTAGTGTGTGCAGCTACCACATGAGAATTGAAATACATATCCAAAAGAAAAATATAATTGCAAAAGCATGCAAAGGAAATATGTTACAATTTTTTTTGGAGTTATAAGGTGGTCCACATACATGTAAGATGCTCAAAGAGCCACCCCCTATGCAATTTAAGTTTATCTCAAAATTTGAACGTTTGTGCGACAAACTTCTGTCTCTTTGATGAATTTCTTAAGTTATCTTCATAAACCGTTTACATCTTGATTGTTTTTGAGTCTTTAGATTATTTGTGATAACTTGATTATGATTTATATATGGATTAAGAAATTTTACACTATTTTATCTGCATCATGGTAATTTTGGAGTAAAATTCGTACTTTTCGTGAAATTATCATGGATTGGATATTTCTATGTGAATTCCTCATTTAAAAGGCACTTATATTTAAATTTTTTGGATTTTCTGTATTGCATTCCGGTATTGAGTGCTGATTCCGCAAATTCCCGAGAACAGTTTTCTGGAACTTGCACGGCATTCCGGTATGCTATGCTCATACCGTAATGCGGTCTGCGCAACAGGGTATTATATACCGGAATGATGTTTCGAAATTCGTTCTAATCTTTTTCAAAACACTCCCTTTCTCTCACTAAAAGCTTTCTATCGTGATTCTTCTCCAGATCTGTGATTTTACTACTTGGATTTGTAAGTTTTATCATCTCAATCTCGTTTTTATTCATCAAAACCCTAGTTTTCATGTTTTTACATTATTTTTGTGGGTTGATGAAAGATCTTTGTGTCACGCCCCGGATTACTCGTTTCCCCGGGCTCGCCAACAGATCCGCCGTATACATAGATTTTTCTATGTATACGAAGCGATAGCTAACCTGTAAACAAACATACAAGCCACTACAAGAGATATATAGAGCTGCAATAAAACATACTAATAACAAAAGCCACCTGTACATATAGAGTACAAAATACAACAGGTACACCACAACCAAAATAGGTACAAATCCACAGTATATGTACATGGCCCAACTCATAAGAAACTATCTCCAGTAGGGTCCTCCTCTAGGGACAACAGGGACATGTAGGGATCTAGCTCGCGACTCCCTTACCTCGATCCGCGGAAACAGGCGCAGCAGCCGCAACAGAAGAAGGCTCTGCAAAAAGGTGGCAACAATGGGTGTGAGAACTACTATCAAAAGAAGTATTCCTCAGTGGGTACCGATACCGACCTCAACGGTCCACCCACTAAGTCTACGAGACTAACAGTATAGCTGGTAGGAAAAGAACAACAAAGTAAGCTGAAATAAACTCTACAGCTATCATGCCACTACCCTACCACTATCCAAGTCAACTCTCAAGTAAGCATCACCAAAGTGAGAAATCATCCCTGACCCAATCTATCGGAACTGCCCAAACGGGCTCGTCCAGCCAACTGCCTAGCCACACCGCATACTACCAAAAAGGATAGCCGGTCCAAAACAGATCCACAATCTGTAGCGACAACAACGCAAAAGAGGCCTCACTCCGGAGCGGCACTCGGGGGAGCTACCCAGCCGAGTTAGTACGCGTATCTCTGTCGAGCACAAACAGGCTCCGGCAGGCTATAGTCAAAGAACAAAGGGGTCAAAAGGGGTCAAAGACTCTAAGCTCACGTGCCCTCAGCACAACCAGAAGCTAAAACAAGAGTCTGGGTCCACCGTCAACCCCGACGTCACCCGGTAATACAGAACAGTCTAACCCTGCTGTAAATACAAGCTCGGCATCCCAGCACGAGCGTAAACTCGTCCTATAACGAACTAAGTATCCACCTCGCACTAACAGCGGTGATACAAGAACAGAAACGGCTCCTAGAGCTAAATCTGATAACAGTTCGAAAAGTGACGGTTGTATGTTCGCGAGTTTTCTCCTAAGTCAATTCCCAGTTCAGCATGTAAGTCATGTCGATAAATTATCAATTTATGCTCCAAATTCAGATTTCATATAAACACATGCAAATTCATGAATTCGAGCTACTAACATGATTAAACAGATAATAAAAAAGCATGCTGCACTCTCTACAACTTAGGAGGAAATCCGGCGATTTCGGTAACATCAACCCACCTCGAAAGCTATCCAACAACGGCTAGGAGTCGAGTGGAAGGCCTCCAAGCAACACCGGCCAAAATCGAGCTCAAATATGCAACCTCGAGATTCGGACCCACCTGCTCACTGTTCTGGGCGCCCAGAACATCAGCCCAGAACTGCAGCCTGGCAGCACAACCCACATGTAATCAACATGCGATAAAATCCAAATCCTAAGTCCAAATGCAGTGAAATTTGGCTCAACTCACCAGCAGAGGTTTAAGAACAAACCCTCCAATTTTCAGCCAAAACGGAGCTCGACTCGATGTCCAAAAAGCCTAAACACTGAATCAGATCAACATCTGGACCCTCCTGCACATGGATCCAGAAGTTCCAGCACTTAAGCAAAACTCAAAAACAGCAAGAATTCAGGGATTCCAACGATTCTAGCTCATAGAGAGAGGTCACAAACCTCACAAAAACAGTGATGGAACAATCCAAAACCTCTCCAAAGATCCTCACAAAGATCTGGATCTAAAAATCCAAGAAATTCCATCAATGACCCAAAAATTCAGCACTTAAGCAATTACTCAAAATCTGAGCTAGAACTCACCTTTGAATCCTCAATTCAGGTGGGAAGAACCTCCAAACCAGCAAGGAAAGTGGAAGGATCAATCTTCACTTCGTAATTCCAGCTCCCAAGAGATTGGATCCAAAGAACAAAGGAAAAACCCAAGTTTCAGCTCAAGAACACCAGGGGTCCAGTAAAACATCAACTGTAGCTTACATACCTGTCCAAATCGCGATTGGAAGGATTCCACTTCTTCCTCTGCGAGTTCTCTATCCAACAAACCAAGTTTCCTTGGATTTTGACACTCCTACACTGCACACGAGCACGAACACCCTAGGTCGACGTTGCAGTTTCAGCAGGAAACCAAGATCATCAAAGGAGGAAGATGAAATTGGGAGAGAAGAGAGGGTTTCCCTTGCAAGATCCGAGTTCACCTTGAAGAGGGGAGAAAAGAGCCTCAGGGGGGTCGTCCACTTCTTTTATAGACAAGGGATAAAGGTGCAGTGAGCCTCAAGAACAGAATATATCTAACCTGTACTCAGCAGAAAATTCTCAGATTCGGGCGCCCGAAACTCATGAAGTGGGCGCCCAGTTCTTCAGCCTGCATCAACTCGACCATCGGACTCTCCGCCGCGGTCCGGTGCGCCCAAACCTGGTCCGGCGGATCTCACCAACCGATCAACACGTGTCGAGCAGTTCGATACTCACGAGGTAGGATTTCCGGACTCACTTTTCGGGCGCCCGAAACATGGATCCGAAATGACTTAGTAATTTTCAGAAATGAGCGCTGCACATCTGGACGCCCAAAACAAGGCTTCTGGGCGCCCTAAAGTTCAAAAGCCCAAAACTTCAGTTTTGGCTTGCTTCGGCGCTCCGAGTCCGTTTTCGCGTCTATTTGACGCCGAAACGACTCCGACTTGTCTCGACCTTCTCCAGAAGCGTCGGACAGTCCAGAATACTACAGTCATTCCGTCAGTTAGGCCCCAGGGGTACTACATCTTTCCCCCCTATGGAAAGTTTCGTCCTCGAAACTCAAACTCAAACTCATACCTTAAGAAGACGGCTCGAAAAGGTAGGGATAGGATTCCCGCATCACCGTCTCCGGCTCCCAAGTCGCCTCACGCTCCTCGTGATTACTCCACTGCACTTTCACGTACGGTATGACTCGGTTGCGCAATTCTTTCGTCTCGCGAGCAAGAATCCGCACCGGTCGCTCCTCGTACTGCAGGTCCTCAGCCAACTCGAGTGGAGTGAAGTCAATCACGTGGGAGGGGTCGAACACATAACTCCTCAGGGCCGAGACATGAAACACATCATGGACTCCAGAAAGTCGCGGTGGAAGAGCAATCCTGTACGCTACCGGCCCCACTCGCTCTAACACCTCGAACGGGCCAACAAACCGTGGACTGAGCTTTCCACGAACTCCAAAACGGCGAATTCCTCTGGACGGCGAGACTTTCAGAAACACATGATCTCCAATCTGGAACTCCAAGTCTCGTCTCCTAGTATCCGCATAGCTCCTCTGTCGACTCTGGGCGGTCTCAAGACGTCGTCGAACCATCTTGACCTTCTCTTCCGCTTCCAATAGGATATCGGGACCCAAAGTCTTCCTCTCACCCACATCGCTCCAATGCAAGGGCGAACGACACCTGCGTCCATACAATGCCTCAAACGGAGCCATCTGGATGCTCGCTTGATAGCTATTGTTGTACGCAAACTCAACCAGTCCTAAGTGTCGATGCCACCCTCCACCAAAGTCTAGGACACATGCTCTCAACATGTCCTCTAGAGTCTGAATGGTCCGCTCAGACTGACCATCTGTCTGTGGATGAAAAGCCGTGCTAAACCGCAGCTGAGTACCCAGTGCTGTCTGTAGACTCCTCCAAAACTGTGAGACGAATCGTGTGTCTCGATCAGACACAATCGAGGTAGGCACTCCATGCAGTCTCACTATCTCGTCCAAGTATAACTGAGCGAGTCTGTCCCTGGACCAAGTAGTCTGCACTGGTAAGAAGTGGGCAGACTTGGTCAGTCTGTCCACTATCACCCAAATAGCGTCAAAACCAGCCTGCGCCCTCGGTAATCCCACGACAAAGTCCATGGCGATCTGGTCCCACTTCCACTCGGGTATTGGGAGACTCTGAAGCTTGCCAGCAGGTACTCAGTGCTCCGCCTTTACCTGTTGACAAGTCAAACACTGAGCCACAAATCTCCCAATATGGCGCTTCATTCCATTCCACCAGAAGTGTGTCTTCAAGTCCTTATACATCTTGGTTCCACCGGGGTGAACCGTATAAGGTGAGTAATGAGCCTCTCTCAAAATCTCCTCTCGGATCTCAGAATCCATAGGCACACACAGTCGGTCCCTGTACCGCAGTACTCCCGCACTGTCAACACCAAAATCCCCTGTCTGCCCACCGGCAATCTGATCTCGAATCCTCTTAAAATAGGGGTCTACACTCTGTTTCTCTCGGATCCTATCCAACAGAGTGGGTTGCAAAACCAAAGACATAAGTTTTGCAGTAACCCCAGGGGATACCACCTCCAGCTCAAGCCGCCTCAACTCCTCAAGTAACGGCGCCTGCTGAGTGATCATCATACTAAGGCTCTGCACTGATCTCCTGCTCAACGCATCTGCCACTACATTCGCCTTGCCGGGATGATACTGGATGGTAATATCATAATCCTTCAACAGTTCCAACCACCGGTGTTGCCTCAGATTCAATTCCTTCTGAGTGAACAGATACTTGAGACTTTTGTGATCTGTGAAAATCTCACAGTGCTCACCATACAGATAGTGCCGCCACAGCTTCAGTGCAAACACTACAGCTGCCAGCTCCAAATCATGCGTAGGATAATTCTTCTCATAATCCTTCAATTGCCGAGAGGCATAGGCAATTACCCTACCATGCTGCATCAACACACATCCCAAGCCACTGTGTGATGCATCACTATAAATCACAAATCCTTCCCCCATAACTAGAAGGGTAAGGATGGGAGCAGACATCAGTCTCTCTTTCAGCTCCTCAAAGCTACGCTGGCACTCAGCACTCCAAACGAATCTAATCCCCTTTCTCGTCAGACGAGTGAGGGGTGTGGAGAGCTTCGCAAAGCCTTCCACAAATCGACGGTAATATCCAGCTAACCCGAGGAAACTCCTCACCTCGGTAACCGTCGTCGGTCTGGGCCAATCCCGCACAGTCTCAATCTTCTGCGGGTCCACCGCTACTCCAGTGGCCGAAATCACATGGCCCAAGAAAGCTACCTCTCGAAGCCAGAACTCGCACTTCTTCAGCTTAGCATACAACTTCTTCTCTCTCAGAAGTTGCAGCACAACTCTCAAGTGCTCCTCATGCTCAGCATCGCTCCGAGAGTAGATCAAGATGTCATCAATAAACACCACCACAAACCGGTCCAAGAACGGCTTAAACACTCGATTCATCAAATCCATAAACGCGGCAGGGGCATTAGTCAATCCAAACGGCATCACCGTAAACTCATAATGCCCGTACCGGGTCCTAAAAGCCGTCTTAGGAATATCCTCGGCCTTCACCTTCAATTGGTGGTAACCAGACTGCAAGTCAATCTTCGAGAAGACACAAGATCCTTGCAGCTGATCAAACAGATCATCAATGCGCGGCAAAGGATACCTGTTCTTGATGGTCACTTTATTCAACCCTCGATAATCCACACAAAGTCTAAGTGAACCATCCTTCTTCTTCACGAATAACACCGGCGCTCCCCAAGGTGATACACTGGGTCTCACAAACCCTTTATCCATCAAATCCTGAAGCTGCGCCTTAAGCTCTCTCAGCTCAGCCGGTGCCATTCGGTAGGGTGTCTTTGAGATTGGCGCAGTTCCTAGGACTACGTCAATCACAAACTCGACCTCCCTGTCTGGTGGCATCTCAGTCAACTCCGGGGGAAACACGTCCGGGAACTCGCGGACTACAGAGATGTCCTCGAGCTCCGGTGCCACTGCAGATACCTCCACAACAGTCGCCAGAAACGCGGTACATCCTCGACTCATCATCTATCTCGCTCGTGCCGACGAAATCCACGTCGCAAACAACGTGCTCCTGCAGCCTCGATACACGTACTCCTCCTGGCCTGGCTCGCGAAACGTCACGGTCCTCTCGCCACAGTCGATCGTCGCGAAGTAGCACGTCAGCCAATCCATGCCGAGCACTACATCAAAATCCTGCAATCGCCCCAAGACCAACAGGTCTGCGGGCATCACCCAAGGTCCAAGCTGCACTGGGCAAGCTCGACAATAGTCCTCCACACGCAAAACGTGCTCGGGAATCTGCACCTCTCGTGCACAAGGTAACGGCCCTATCACTAGCCCATGCAAGGATGCAAATGCTCGACTAATAAAAGAATGTGATGCACCGGTATCAAATAATGCACGAGCTCTAATGCCAGAAATTAAAATGATACCTGCCACCACATGATCCGCCGCCGTGGAGTCCTCCAGTTGAGCCGCAAAGACTCTGCCGCTCTGCGCCTGCTGCCGCCGCTCATCTGGACGGGGTATAGAAGCCCGATCCATCTAGCTATAAGTCGGTGAAGCTCCATAGGTCTGCTGATGAACAGGGGGTGCCGATGCGATTGATGGTACAGGCGACGCTGCTCGGGGACAAGCTGCCCGCAGATGTCCGGGCTGACCACACCCAAAACACCGGCCCTCTCGCTGCTCACACTGTCTAGGCCAATGTGGTCCTCCGCAGATGACATATCTCGTTGCTCCCCTCTGCTGTCGTCCCTGCTGACGGGATCCACCAGACCTCTGTCGCCCCGAAAACCCACGACCCTGAGAGCGTGATCGTGGAGGTCTCGGCGGGCGTCTGCCGCTGGTCTGTCCTCCGTCCTCCGGAGTCGGGCGCTTCCTATCCAAACCCTGACTCAGAGTGGCTGCCCGCTCACTCGCCGTCAAGGCTCCTCGCTCCACCCATAGCGCCTGCTCGATCGACGCGTCCAAGGTCTGCAACCTCTGCGCCTGAACTAAGACAAATATCTCATGTCTCAATCCTCGCTCGAACAAATAAACTCTGTGAGCCTCATCTCTCGCAGCAAAAGGAACACAGTTCAGGAGTCTGGTAAACTCCCGGGTATACTCCTGCACTGTGCGATCTCCCTGGAGTAGACTCTTCAAATCCTCCTCGAGTTTCTGCTTCACGCTGTTAGGGAAATAGGACCCATACAGCATCCCGCAGAACTCGGTCCAACTCAAATGCAGCGCATCCAGCGACCTGCTCGATCTCGTCCTCGTCCACCAGATGCGTGCATCACCTGTCAGGCAGTGAACTGCCAAGTGAACCCTCTCCCGCTCTGGCACGAAGAGATCCTCGAATAACTTCTCCATCTCGCCTACCCAGGCCTCCACCACCCATGGCTCGGTGTGGCTACCATCAAAACGGGGTGGATCAAACCGACAAAAATGAGCCAGTCTCTCGGTCATCCGCTCCTGCTCAGCCTCCGACATCTGTCCACCAGACCGGGAAGTGTCGCCAACCGGTGCGGCCGGGATTGCCGCTGCTGGGGGTACGGCTGCAGCTGGAACGTCCACTGGAACAGCAGGAGGTGGCTCCTGCGACTCCGTCGCTCTAGGTGCTGCACTCCGCGTGTGAGTAATGGTATCACACATCCTCCGCAAAAGTGCACTCTGCTGCCTAGCTGACTCGGCTAGCGCAGTCAACTGCTCACACACATCAGGGGGTGCACTAGGTCCCGCCTGCTCAGGTACCACAGAAGGCGCGGGGGTAGCCCGCGTCGGGGGTCGACCTCGGTGTCGGGGAGGCGCCATGCTCACCTGCGCAACACACAGATCAGTCAACAACCACAAACAACTCAAGACCCAATCAAGCGAAAGTCCAGAAGGTCGTCTCTTTTCCCTCGCTGCTTGACGTCGTCTGCAGCCAACGCAAGTTCGCGACAGGAAAGGACACACGCCTTCGATCACTCCCTCCCTCCACTTAAGGATGAGTTCAACAGTCAAATCGATGACTTTCGCGGCAAGTCACGTCTCTCACGTCTTGCATTCCTAGGGTCTGCCATAGCCTAGGGTTTACTAAGTCCCAACGACCTATTCCTAAGCTCTGATACCAACTTAATCTGTCACGCCCCGGATTACTCGTTTCCCCGGGCTCGCCAACAGATCCGCCGTATACATAGATTTTTCTATGTATACGAAGTGATAGCTAACCTGTAAACAAACAAACAAGCCACTACAAGAGATATATAGAGCTGCAATAAAACATACTAATAACAAAAGCCACCTGTACATATAGAGTCCATAATACAACAGGTACACCACAACCAAAATAGGTACAAATCCACAGTATATGTACATGGCCCAACTCATAAGAAACTATCTCCAGTAGGGTCCTCCTCTAGGGACAACAGGGACAGGTAGGGATCTAGCTCGCGACTCCCTTACCTCGATCCGCGGAAACAGGCGCAGCAGCCGCAACAGAAGAAGGCTCTGCAAAAAGGTGGCAACAATGGGTGTGAGAACTACTATCAAAAGAAGTAGTCCTCAGTGGGTACCGATACCGACCTCAACGGTCCACCCACTAAGTCTACGAGACTAACAGTATAGCTGGTAGGTAAAGAACAACAAAGTAAGCTGAAATAAACTCTACAGCTATCATGCCACTACCCTACCACTATCCAAGTCAACTCTCAAGTAAGCATCACCAAAATGAGAAATCATCCCTGACCCAATCTATCGGAACCGCCCAAACGGGCTCGTCCAGCCAACTGCCTAGCCACACCGCACACTACCAAAAAGGATAGCCGGTCCAAAACAGATCCACAATCTGTAGCGACAACAACGCAAAAGAGGCCTCACTCCGGAGCGGCACTCGGGGGAGCTACCCAGCCGATTTAGTACGCCTATCTCTGTCGAGCACAAACAGGCTCCGGCAGGCTATAGTCAAAGAACAAAGGGGTCAAAAGGGGTCAAAGACTCTAAGCTCACGTGCCCTCAGCACAACCAGAAGCTAAAACAAGAGTCTGGGTCCACCGTCAACCCCGACGGCACCCGGTAATACAGAACAGTCTAACCCTGCTGTAAATACAAGCTCGGCATCCCAGCACGAGCGTAAACTCGTCCTATAACGAACTAAGTATCCACCTCGCACTAACAGCGGTGATACAAGAACAGAAACGGCTCCTAGAGCTAAATCTGATAACAGTTCGAAAAGTGACGGTTGTATGTTCGCGAGTTTTCTCCTAAGTCAATTCCCAGTTCAGCATGTAAGTCATGTCGATAAATTATCAATTTATGCTCCAAATTCAGATTTCATATAAACACATGCAAATTCATGAATTCGAGCTACTAACATGATTAAACAGATAATAAAACAGCATGCTGCACTCTCTACAACTTAGGAGAAAATTCGGCGATTTCGGTAACATCAACCCACCTCGAAAGCTATCCAACAACGGCTAGGAGTCGAGTGGAAGGCCTCCAAGCAACACCGGCCAAAATCGAGCTCAAATATGCAACCTCGAGATTCGGACCCACCTGCTCACTGTTCTGGGCGCCCAGAACATCAGCCCAGAACTGCAGCCTGGCAGCACAACCCACATGTAATCAACATGCGATAAAATCCAAATCCTAAGTCCAAATGCAGTGAAATTTGGCTCAACTCACCAGCAGAGGTTCAAGAACAAACCCTCCAATTTTCAGCCAAAACGGAGCTCGACTCGATGTCCAAAAAGCCTAAACACTGAATCAGATCAACATCTGGACCCTCCTGCACATGGATCCAGAAGTTCCAGCACTTAAGCAAAACTCAAAAACAGCAAGAATTCAGGGATTCCAACGATTCTAGCTCATAGAGAGAGGTCACAAACCTCACAAAAACAGTGATGGAACAATCCAAAACCTCTCCAAAGATCCTCACAAAGATCTGGATCTAAAAATCCAAGAAATTCCATCAATGACCCAAAAATTCAGCACTTAAGCAATTACTCAAAATCTGAGCTAGAACTCACCTTTGAATCCTCAATTCAGGTGGGAAGAACCTCCAAACCAGCAAGGAAAGTGGAAGGATCAATCTTCACTTCGTAATTCCAGCTCCCAAGAGATTGGACCCAAAGAACAAAGGAAAAACCCAAGTTTCAGCTCAAGAACACCAGGGGTCCAGTAAAACATCAACTGTAGCTTACATACCTGTCCAAATCGCGATTGGAAGGATTCCACTTCTTCCTCTGCGAGTCCTCTATCCAACAAACCAAGTTTCCTTGGATTTTGACACTCCTACACTGCACACGAGCACGAACACCCTAGGTCGACGTTGCAGTTTCAGCAGGAAACCAAGATCATCAAAGGAGGAAGATGAAATTGGGAGAGAAGAGAGGGTTTCCCTTGCAAGATCCGAGTTCACCTTGAAGAGGGGAGAAAAGAGCCTCAGGGGGGTCGTCCACTTCTTTTATAGACAAGGGATAAAGGTGCAGTGAGCCTCAAGAACAGAATACATCTAACCTGTACTCAGCAGAAAATTCTCAGATTCGGGCGCCCGAAACTCATGAAGTGGGCGCCCAGTTCTTCAGCCTGCATCAACTCGACCATCGGACTCTCCGCCGCGGTCCGGTGCGCCCAAACCTGGTCCGGCGGATCTCACCAACCGATCAACACGTGTCGAGCAGTTCGATACTCACGAGGTAGGATTTCCGGACTCACTTTTCGGGCGCCCGAAACATGGATCCGAAATGACTTAGTAATTTTCAGAAATGAGCGCTGCACATCTGGACGCCCAAAACAAGGCTTCTGGGCGCCCTAAAGTTCAAAAGCCCAAAACTTCAGTTTTGGCTTGCTTCGGCGCTCCGAGTCCGTTTTCGCGTCTATTTGACGCCGAAACGACTCCGACTTGTCTCGACCTTCTCCAGAAGCGTCGGACAGTCCAGAATACTACAGTCATTCCGTCAGTTAGGCCCCAGGGGTACTACACTTTGTTTTTACTGCGATTTGTTGCGGATTCTTGCTTAAAATCATGTTAGTTACATGCAAGCTAGGTTCTAGTGTGCTTAGATCAGGGTATTACATGTTTTTCACCTTAGATCTATGTTTTTTAAGCTTGTATGTACACTTTTTGAGGTTTTTGCTATAATATCATTCTTGGATGAATTTCATGAAAATTATGGAAATAATGTTTTGATGCATTTTATGATGATTAGTAAGCTCATTACATGTTTTTACAAGATAAAAGAAAATTTGATCTTGAGCTTCATTTTTTTTTTTGTTTCATGTTGCCTAGGAAACATGGGTTTCTCAATCATCCTTGTTTTAATGGTGCTGATGGCTGCCGGCGGAGGCCGTGGACGTGGACGTGGACGTGGACGTGGTAAGAAACGTGTCACCAAAAGGACACGTGCCGAGGAAGATTCGTCGAGCGCTGAATCGACGAATCTGAGTACGTCCCGAAAGAGCCTACTGATAAAGGTAAAGGGAAAGCTCCTGAGACTTCGCTGCGAGGGGCGAGAGCTCATTCTCCACCTCGTCGAAGCACCGGCGGCCCGGTCATTCGAGAACTTACTTCAGCCGAACGTGAAAGCCGTACCAAAAGGGGTGAAGAAACTGAAGTCATCTTTTCCAAAAGGCAAAAGGCATTTGCAAGAAAGACTTGTCACGCGGAGCGTTATGTGAACTTCAGTGAGCTGACACGTGAAGTTCCAGACTTTGCTCACCTACTTCAAAGAGCTCCGATCGAACCAGTTGGTCGCATCCCGGCCCGTGCCCTTTGCTGCGTTGAATTGATACGTGAATTTTACATGTGTGGAAAGGTCACTGTTGAAGATTCGGAGACGGGGAATTATCGCTTTGAAACTTTTGTCCGAGGAATACGCGTTGTGGTCACTCCCCAAACTGTTGGAGACATTTTTGGCTTAAATGTGAGTACTACGGGTTTGCATTATACACAAGGGAATGTTCAGCCTTCCTCACATTGGAATAACATGACTCATGCTTTATGTAAACCGGGCACGTATACAAACCGGTTGTATGTGGAGTCAAGGGAGTTGAAGTCCGAGTATCACATTCTCTCCTTGATTGTCTGCTACAACATTGTGCCGACTATTGGAACAAAGCGCATCCGGTAGGATCATCTAGTGCTTCTCTATCTGCTTGGTCATTCGGAGCGTGCACAGGGACTAAACATCAATATTCCGTTCTTGATGTGGCAGCGCATGGCTAATGTGATTCAAGCTTCGGGGCGTCGTGTGCTTCTTCCTTTTCCTATCTTGATCACACGGATTTTGGAAGCAACTGGAGTGGATATCACATGTACCAAGTATGATTATGGCTTGGGTCCCATTGATGGCGTTACCTTGGCTAAGTCGATCAGTACTTTGAAGACGTATCAGCAAGTCAAGGGTTATACTTCTGCTACCCCCGGTACAGCAGCTTGTCCTATTGAGCATAAGGGATCATCTAGTTCAGGGGAAGCTGTAACCGTTGAGTCTCTCCCTCATGAAGTTCGATCCTTAAAGAAGAGGGTTGAACAGGGATTTAAGTAAATGGAGGACCGTTTCAAAAAATTGGAAGATGGTGTCAAGAAAATATTGAAGATGCTTGGCTGCCGACATGACGATGTTGCCGACGGTGCTGAACCGAGCACTTCACATCCACCTGTTCCTTCCTCAGTTGAGCAGCAGTTTCATGGCACTGAGGGTGAAGAAGAAGGAGATGGTGACGACGGCAGTGACGACGAGGAGTGATGTTATCTTCTACTTCTTTTGGTTTAGTTTTTCATTGTCTTTATGTTATGCATGTTTTTGCCTTATGCTTGCTTTAGAGGCTATCTCTCCTTGTAACTATGGACTAACTCTACTTTCCTAGTTTGCTTTTATTGTTATCTCTTTGTGTCTTTTTCGCAATTTTTGACAAAAAAAGGGGAGAGAGAGGTGATGATGATAAGTTTTTGAACTTAAAAGCATGAACAAAGGGGGAGAGAACCATGCTGTTGATAGAGAATAAGTTGAACATTGAACATAGGGGGAGAAGAAGATGAACTGGCGCGAGGCGAAGAAATGAGTATTGATCATACGCGAAGGGGGAGGCGAAGAAATGAGTATTGATCATACACAAAGGGGGAGTATTTAAACTTAACAAACTTAACTTGCTTGTTCTACTTTGTCTGAAGTTTGTTTTGCAGAAAACTTTTTGAAGACTTCAAGACTCCAGGTCCTAAGTCATAGAGTTTGTCTTAGGAGTTGATCATATGTAATTTTGTTTCTTTTTGGATCATACACGCGTGGAGTTCAATGTTTTGGTGATGACATTGGATTTCATTTTTCTTGGTTCGGGTAGAACTTTGTATTTTAGGTTTTGTCACGAAATTGCCAAAGGGGGAGATTGTTACGAATTTTGTATTGGCACATTTCGTGAGCTGTTGAGTCAGAGTCTTGAAGGTCAAGGTGTTACTTGAACAAGTTGAAGAATCTGAGACTTTAAGAACAATGTATCACGACTCGCAGGGTGAATCACGACGTGAAGGTATGATTTACTGTTTATATGGTGATTCATAGTTATTTATGGTATTGGAATCATATTATATGCTTAAACTGGATTAGACGAGTTTTTGGGAACTTTCGTTTCTTATTTAAAACTATGTTATATTGAATTCCGGAATTATATTTGAAGTTCCTCAAAACCCGAAAGTTAAAATTTTTGGAATCTGAACTGCATTACAGAATGTCCTTTTGGTACCGAAATGGATTTAAAATATTTCGGTACTGATTACCGAAATACTGTGGCGTAAAGTTTCTGTTCCATCATTGCATTTCGGTATCTCATTACGTATTCCGGAATACAGTGTCCAGATATGGTAATATTTGATCTAATCCGATTCTGTTTGATTCCAACATAACATGTTAGGGTTCTCTTTGACGTTGAACAACTCAGAATTCATGAGAGAGTAACTCTAGAGGCTAGGATTTTCGTTCTAAACCTTTTTCCATGAAAAAGTAATTAGCATACATATAAACAAACTTATAGCAATTTGAGATCAATTCGAGATAGTTTAATCTCTATTTCCATATGTCGAATTGATCTTCATCTTGCTTAGAACTCTTTCTTCTGGTTCTTAATGAAATTCTAAGCAAGGAATCACCATTATAAACCCTGAGTTTGTGTTCCAAACGGCGTCGTGGATTCGACGTGATCGAGGCGGTTCGTGGATTCGGATCGTGAAGGCTTCGAGGAATCGAAGTGAGGCGTCTTGTGGATTCGAGGCGTGGCGTTCGTGGATTCGAACGTGTGGCGTGGACAGCCGTTAGTGCGCGTGATCCGCTGAAGAGAAGGGAGAGGTTAAGTCCGTGGAGTCGGTAATCACCTTGTAATTCTTTACTCTTAGTGGATTATTTTTCGCGTGATTGGTCCCGTGGGTTTTTCTCCAAAGTGGAGTTTTCCCACGTAAATCTCGGTGTGCTGATTTTATTTTCTGCATTACTTTATCGCATTGAGATTTGTAATTTTTGTTTATAAATCTATTCACCCCCCTCTAGGTGATCGATATACTCTAGATAGATCCTAGGGCTCCCCGTAACTTACAAGTTGAAAGGTGGAAAAAAGTTGAACGTGAAATTCTACAATAAGCGCGTTGTTGGAAAGAATCATAGGGTATTTTCGAGGCACCTAGGAAGAATCGTGTACGATCGCAATATTTGTCTACTTCGTGTGCACTCATGAAAGGAGATTGGGGATGAAGAAAAGGAACATATGTGGGCTGCGGTGATGGTAAAACTATTTAACTTGATATCAATTTGAGTTGACTATAAAATTATTCCACCATATTATAAGTTTTTTCAGTTGTAAGTTTTACAAACTTATATAAATATGATTTGAACTTGAAGGATAAACTTGAGAATACAAAAATGGAGGAGTTTCGTGAAGATATCCTAGCTCATATGAATGCTTTATGAAACAAATGGAGGGGAATTAAGGTATAAGCTATTTATCCTAAAAGAAGCTTTTCTTACGGTACATTCTGCTATTATTTTGGAATTTTTTTCTATATAAATATAGATAACAAGCAGACAGAAGTCCAGCAATAGGGCAAAGTTAACAATGCCTCATCGTACAGGTAGTAAGCCAATTCGACAAGTTATTTGGAAGAAGATAATAGAAAGTTAGCATTATACTTTTTTGATATTTTAATTTTTTTTATTTATGAATGTTATTTGAGTTTGATTTATGTACAAAAGGGAGCCAAAGTCGGTCAACCACCAAGTTTAGCAACTATATTTTTTGAGACTCGAAAAAGGGTGACAAGTTAGCTAGTGAAGACACTATAAAGCAATATGTATGTGGAACATATTTTTTGTTTTAGTTTTATCACTTTTAATGCACTATCAACTTACTATTGTTTATCTTATTTCATAAAGGATAAAATTGTTGATGCTACTCAATCGGGACCCTCTTTATACAATATAGAGTTAGTTGAAGAATGTTTTGGGCTACAACGTCATAATCATATTGTTTGCTATGGTGGTGGCTTAAAGTCTAATGATATGAAGACTATTGGAACTAGAGCTGAGCTTCAAGCTAAGCTTCATGAAACTCAGAAAGAAAATGATTCGCTTAAGAGCCGTATGGATGAAATGGAAGCAGAAATAAGAATGATTAAGGAAATGTTTCAACGCCAACATTCCAATAGCCTACCTCCTTCATCCGAAGGGTAAAAAAAATGTAATCTTATTTAGGTTAATTTGTATAGTTTCTGCATGTTTATATTGATACACAAAAGTTATTTTAGATTCTATGAGTTGTTTAATTATTTGCTTTATTATTCAAAATCTATTTGCATGACTTACTTTTATATTGTTTTAACATTTATTCTTTTTCTCTTTTGTAGGTAGTTCATGGTGATATTTGGGAAAGAAAGACAATGAATTGCAAGCTCCCTTTTTTGTTTTTAAGCTGATCTCTTTTTTTGGAAAAATGGTGATAATACTTGATTTTAGCACTTTGATTTTTGGTGAATGTTGATTATGTATGTAATGGTGTGATGGAAACTATATGTATCGGATGAATGTTTTGGGAAAAAAAACATGAATATTATGTATGCTAATTACTTTTTTTTGTTAATGAAATTTTATTATAAGTTTACAAATTGTAGATTTGCTATAAGTTTGTTTATATGTATATATATCATTGTGTATGTGATGTGGTTAAAATTAATAAATAGTCAAAAATAAAATATGGCCAAATGCAATATTTATATCATTAACGACGAAAAGAGTGGTCGTTATTATGCTATCTTTTTCTACTTTTGAAATGCTTTGAACGACGGGAAATATGGTTGTTATTAACACTATGGATGTGATAATTATAGTTTTTGTAATCTCTATTACGACAGTAGAACTAGTCGTTATTGTAAAATGGAGTGGTTACTATTGTAACTAAATAACGACGATAAATAATGTGATCATTAGTAGTCTATAACGACTAGTAGTTCATTTTGGTCACAACTATTTTTAACGAAGGAAGATTTTACGACGAGTCACGACAGATGAACTGTTCGTCGTTATTGACTTTTAACAACGAAAATATGGGTTATCAACGACGGTTTCTCCTTTCGTTAAATGAGGTACTTCCTGTAGCTAGGAGTTCACAGGTAGACAAAGATCCTAGAAGTCTACAACTAAACACCACAGGTATCAGAGTCTGTAAAATAAACTATATAATATAACTACACTGTACATATACATCCAACATCCACACATCCAAAAAAACATAACACATAGTACAACCCTGGCACAACCAATCCCAAAATGTATAGTATGCTATATATACAACTCCAGCTCAGGTCCTCTCTAGCTCAGGTACACAGATAGGAGACACTATCAAGCTCGCTATCCCCTTACATCGATCGGAAGCATATGCTGAAGACTCTAAAATGAAAAAAATAATAAAATGAGGGCGTGAGAACTACCGAACATTAGTCCCTAGTGGGTAATAGCCGCCAATCACAATGACCTATACCACTAGGTCTATAAGAGGGAAAATAGTAATAACTGAACAGGTAAAGAAACATAATTTGAAGTGGAAAGAAAAGTTAACTATCATGCCTCTAAAGTAATACTGTCAACTGTAAACTCTAAACAGGTAATGAAGAATGATAAATTATAAATATGCATCAACTAGGATAAATAAATAGCCAATGTCATATCCCCTAATCACATCGACCAACTCAACAGTCTGATCAAGCCTCTATAAGTGCCATCCTAAGGAGGAAGAGGAAGAAGAAATCACAGCACTAAATCCGGCAAGCTCCCACCGTATCAACTTCTCAATTGTTACACGAAGGAAGTAAAGAAACTTGCATATGCAAGTCCAAAATCATCTCCAAAGTCACCTCTAGCACCAACTCCCTATATCTCCCTCTCTCCCTCCCTCCCTCTCTCCCTCTTTCTCTGATTGTGGAAGATGAAGAAAAATGAAGAAAAGAGAAAAAACCCTCTGTCAGCTAAAGAGTGTCCTCAACGAACGCCAGGTTTTGGGTGCCTAAAACCACTTTCGGGCATCTGGAATCATGTTGACTCACCAGCTGACTAACTTTCTTCACAACGCATGTCACATCTCTCACCAACTTACTTTCAGGTTGCTAAAGTAACATTCGGGCGCCCAAAACATGTGCCCGAATCACCCGAATGAACCCTCAGCACAAGGCGTCCAGAAAGGGTCCGGAACTGCATCAATCCGAATCATCACATTCGAGCGTCTGAGTCAAAGTTTTAGGCGTTCGAAATGTGCCCAAAATGCCCAGTGAGCTTATTTCACTCTCCGGAGTCCGTTTTCGCATCACCTCAGTCCAGCACTCTCCGGAGGTGTTGACTAAAATCTTACTCTGCAACCTTGCCTATTTGCCAAGTTCCATGTAGCACTTTGAATTTCGGTGCGTTGTCTCGAACTTTACTAAATTTGATGAAGTTCGGAGAGAGCCGGTAATGGCTAGTGTTGAATTGGGTTCCGAAGGTTTCGAAACATTATGGGTGCGAGTGGGAACCCAGAAATCGAAGATTTCGAAGAAAAGGACCTACTAGAGCAAAACTGCTCACGGGGTCCGGACCCTGGAAACTGGGGTCCGGACAATGAAGTTCGTGGCCGGCTGCGGTCCGGACCCGAGCCGCGTGCCAGGTTGGGGTGCGTACGGGTTCCGGACCCTGATGCCAAGGTCCGGACCCGGCCTGCGCACTGACTAGAGTAACAGTGCGGGGTCCGGACCCTACTCGCAAGGTCCGGACCCGGCTGGTGCAGAATGCCCAGTGAGGGATATTTTGGTAATTTCTTGGGGGATAGGCTATATATAGAGGGCTGGGGTCCCTCTCCTCATTACTCCTCCATTTCTCCTCACTTCCCTCTCCCTCTCCCTCACTTTCTCTCTCTAGAGATCTCTCCAAAGCTTGGAGAAGTGAAGGATTTGACCTTGGGAAAAGCTTCTAAGGTGGATTTGGAGCTTCTTGGTGCAAGAAGAAGCTTGGGAGCTAGGGCTTTGAGGTGAGTTCTTGTGATTTAGGGTTTGAACCTAAGATTTAATCCTTTGAAATGAGGTTTTTTGGAAACCCTAAGTAATCTAAACCACAAATGGTGAAGGATTGGCCATGAAATCTAGGGTTTGGCTTGCATGCATGCAAACCCTAGGTAGATTTGGGGCTTTTGCAATGAGAGGTTCTAAAAATATTTGGACCTTCGGGAATTGCAATTGAGGCCTAGGAAATCATGTTGGGACACTTGATTTCACATGTTGAGTTGAATTTAGGGTTCGTAATGAGTAACGAACCGTTTTCTTGTAGAAGCTTGGGTTGAAGCAAGAACTCAAGGCTTGGACACTTAGGAGCTTGAAGAACACAAGGATTTGAAAGCTTTTGAGGTGGGTTTGTGTTTACCGAAGTGATTCGGTCACTTCCATGTCTAGGGTAAATATCCATTTAAAGATAAAATGGTATATGTTGTGAACCCTAGAATTTGCATGTTGGCAAAGGTAAAAATCATGATAGGTTGAACAATGAGATCCTATTGCATGATGTACATTTCAAGTATAATTCAAATATTAATACTTGTTGTATGGTTGCATGTATGGTTAAACCTAGTGTTATTGAACATAGGTTGGACATGTGAGATTGAAACCTAGTGTTATTGAACATAGGTTGGAACATGTGAGATTGAAACCTAGTGTTATTGAACATAGGTTGGAACATGTGAGATTGAAACCTAGTGTCATTGAACATAGATTTGACATGAGATTGGAACCTAGAGTCATGGAACCTAGGTTGATAATGAGAAAGTAAGCCTAGTGTTATTGAACATAGGCGAGACTTAGTGACTTGAACCTAAGGTCATGAGACTTAGGTTGGCAAGTGAAAAACGTGAACAACGGGATGTGCGACGATTTTGCTATCCCGGGTAGGCGACGATTTCGCTACCATGCCATGAGTTGGCCGTATTGAGACGGGATGTGCGACGATTTTGCTATCCCGGGTAGGCGACGATTTCGCTACCATGCCATGAGTTGGCCGTATTGAGACGGGATGTGCGACGATTTTGCTATCCCGGGTAGGCGACGATTTCGCTACCATGCCATGAGTTGGCCGTACCGACACGGGATGAGCGACGAGTTTGCTATCCCGGGTAGGCGACAATTTCGCTACCTCGCCTTGAGTTGGCGGTGTCGAGAGGGGATGTGCGACGAGGTTGCTATCCTGGGTATGCGACAAGTTCGCTACCCATGCCATGCAGTGGCCGTGTTGAGACGGGGTATGCGATGATTTTGCCATCCCGAGTATGTGACGAGTTCGCTACTCGAACTAGGAGGTGACGAGTTCACTCCTAGAATGTTGGAATAATTATGGTGAGACGGCGATTCCGAAACCATAAGTAAATGATAAGTAAATGAACTTAGTCAATGTGAGACCTAGGATGAACCTAGGAGAGAATGATAAATTATATTTTATTTGGTTGCATCCTTTATGTTTATTTACAAGCATGTAAATAATTGTTGCATAGTTATATGTGATCTAACTTATGCATATGGTGTTTCTTTGGACCTGGTGGGTCGAGCTTCTCCCTTGGGTGGCCTTACCCACTGGGAACTATGTTTATAGTTCTCACCCCACATTTTCCAGGTCCTTCCGCGAGTGAGGCGGCGGAGCGAGGCAAGGGTTTAGCTCTCTAGATAGCGGCCCTTCCATTTTGGTGACACATAGAGTGTACCCCTAGTTTTGGACTACGACAGCATAGGGAATTTTTATTATACGTATGAAATTGTATATTCCATCGTTTTGGAACATAGTGTATGGAACGAAAAAGAAAGAAAAGAAAAATTTGGACATGTATATTGTGTCATGTGATGTAATAGAAGTAGAACTTCTTTATGTTGATGCTTTCCTTGTGCAATTCTTGTACTCCGTTCCTAGTTGGAACATTGTGGATAAGCTTGTGTTGTGACGCCTTGGGCGGATAGAAAGGATTCTATCCGTTCGGCGGGTCTTGTGCATGCGCCCGTGCGGTTATCCTTTCCACCTAGTTGGTGTTTAAGGCCCGGCGGGGCGTGACAGACTGAGGTGGTATCAGAGCGTAGAAACGGTCTAGGTTGACCTAAGAACCCTAGGATGGAAATGACCCTAGGAGTGTAGGCTCGTGAGTGACGAGATCTTTGATGTGGCGAAAGATAAGAGATTGGGTTATGTCCTTATACCTCTAGTTGGAAATAGAGGTAAATTCGAGGTGTGTCTTATTCTTCACCAAGTGTGTTCGTGTTGGCGGCCGACAACATGAAACCAAGTGAGGGGAATAAGGACCCTTGTGTGACTTTCGCCTAGATTGGGTTCACGTTTATTTTCGTGAAACGTTATGTTACAAATGACTTTGAATGTCACGAAATGACCAAAGTCATTGTGTTTTCAGGATAATGGTACGTGGACGGCCTCCTTTGAGGGCTGGGCTCGGGAGAGCGAGCGCGGCTTCCGAACAACTCGGGGAGGGCGAGAACTCGGGTCTTCGCAATGAGTTGACCGAGTTGATGGGCGTGGTTCGGCAACAGGCCGAAGCCATGCAACGACAGAAGGAGCAGATTAAAAAGCTCCAAGACGAGATGGCGCAGCAAGCGGCTGCGGTTAGGGAGGAGAGAACGGGAGTACCTCCGGCCTCTGCTTCGGCACCGGCCGAGGAGGTGACACCGGCGCCGGCTGTGGCGCCACCGGCATCACCGATTGTAGCCGGTGGGTCGGGTACTCCTATGCCCGACTCCGAGATGGAGGATGTGGAGCGAGAGCGCGCAGTTACGGCTCTCATGAGGTTTAAGAAATTCAACCCGCCTATCTTCAACGGGGAGAACGTGGATCCATGGGATGTAGAGACATGGATCGATGCCATGGAGACACTCTTCGAGGATCTATACACCTTGGAGAGGGACAAAGTGCATCTCGCCGTTCATTGCTTGGAGCGATCGGCGAAGGTGTGGTGGAAGGGAGTCCGGCGTGATCGACTCCCTAGCCTTCTGCCACCGACATGGGAGGAATTTCGGGGTATAGTGTTCGCTGCCTACTTCCCCGATAGCGAGAAGAGAAAACTGCAAGAAAGGTTTCGAAAATTGAAACAAGGGAACCGTACCGTGCGCCAGTACGAGAGAGAGTTCTCGTACATTATAAATTGCGTACCGCACGTTGTCCGCGGAGAATTGGACAAGGTCGATTGTTTCGTGCGCGGACTTCGACCGGAGATCTTTCGGGCGGTTCACGCCCTTAAGCTTAGGACCTTTGCGGAGGTCTTGGACCGTGCTCTTTGGGTGGAGCATGGGAATGCATGTGCGCGCGAGGAGCGCGAGTCTTGGGAAAAAGAAAGAGAAAAATAAAAAGAGAAAGGAAAGAAGCGACCGGCGGGTGGCTCGGGTGGGCAATCTAGCTCTAAGCGGCCCCCGAAGCACTCGCAGTCGCAAAACCAATCGCGGGGATTCCGAAAGAATCGACCCGCAACCCAGTGCCCGATTTGTAGCGGCCCCCACCACCCTCAGCAATGTGACTATCGTGAGGGCCGGTGCTACAAATGCGGACAACAAGGGCATATGCGGTACAACTGCCCGATGGATGATGGCCGAGCACCGTCATCGGCATCGGCATTTGCATCGCCGAGACAGCTTGCGGGCATCCCACCCGCGGCGATGTCGGCAGGCCGTGCACAGTCGCCGAGACCAGTGGAGGGCCAGCGGCCAGCACCCAGTGGTCGAGTATTCGCCTCTCAGGTGGAGGAGCCTTCTGCCCAGGATGACGTCGTGGCAGGTATTGTGTTAATTAAAAGCATCCGATGTAGAGCTTTGTTTGATACTGGTGCATCGCATTCATTCATTGCTCGATCATTTGCTATTGCACATGGAATAGAAATTATAAATGCCACACATGCAAGAACTGTGCAAGTACCTGAACACACCTTTTGCGTACATCACGCGTGTGTAGATTGCCCCGTGAGGGTTGAGAACTGGATCATGCCAGCTGATTTGCTGGTATTAAATCGAATGAATGAATATGATTTGATCCTAGGAATGGATTGGCTCTCGAAGTATCACGCCACTATTGATTGTGAGAGCCGGATAGTGAAGTTTAGAGAACCCGGGCACAAGGAATTTGTGTACCGTGGGTGTAAGAGTTCTCTCTTTGCGTCGATGGTGTCCACGTCGCAAGGAAGGAAGCTTATTGCTAGGGGATGCATTGCCTACTTGGCGACGGTAGTGGATGACCGGAAGGAAGTGTTGGGACTTGAGGACATTCCTATAGTCCAAGAGTTCCCGGATGTATTTCCGACGGAGTTGCCCGGAATGCCACCGGACCGGGAAATAGAATTTGTGGTCGATTTGCTCCCGGGTACGGCGCCGATCTCTAAGGCCCCGTACAGGATGGCACCCGCGGAACTGAAAGAATTGAAAACACAATTGCAAGATTTGATGGACAAGGATTTCGTGAAGCCAAGTGTGTCACCTTGGGGAGCCCCTGTTCTATTTGTGCGGAAAAAGGACGGTTCGCTGCGGTTATGTGTAGATTACCGCGAGTTGAATAAAGTGACCGTCAAGAATAAGTATCCGTTACCCCGAATTGATGACTTGTTCGATCAGTTTCAAGGGTCTCGGATGTATTCAAAGATTGATTTGCAATCCGGTTATCACCAATTGAAGATCAAACCGGAGGATGTGCATAAGACCGCATTTAGGACGCGGTATGGACATTATGAATTCACGGTTATGCCTTTTGGGCTTACTAATGCCCCGGCAGCGTTCATGGATTTAATGAACCGTGTGTTCAAACCACTATTGGATCAATTTGTGGTTGTGTTTATAGATGACATTCTTGTCTACTCTCGGAGTGAAGAGGAGCATAGGGAGCACCTGAGGATTGTGCTTCAAGTTCTTCGAGAGAACAAGTTATTCGCCAAATTGAAAAAGTGCGAATTCTGGATCCGTGAGGTCGCTTTCTTGGGTCACGTAATTTCTGCAGGAGGAGTATCTGTGGACCCTATGAAAGTAGAGGCAGTCAAGGATTGGCCTCGCCCGACCAATGTCACGGAGGTGCGAAGCTTTTTGGGTCTTGCGGGGTATTATCGGCGGTTCGTGGAGGGATTTTCAAAAATCTTCGGTCCACTAACGCGTCTTACCCGCAAGGGAGCCAAATATGTTTGGAGCGAGGAATGCGACCAAAGCTTTAAGGAGCTAAAGGAAAGGTTGACTTCGGCTCCGGTACTCGCCTTGCCGATTGCGGGGGAGGGTTTTGTGGTGTATAGTGATGCATCACGGCGTGGTCTTGGGTGTGTGCTTATGCAAAGAGGACAAGTAATAGCATATGCCTCTCGACAGCTGAAGAGCTATGAGCAGAATTACCCCACCCACGACTTAGAGCTTGCGGCGGTGGTTTTCGCACTCAAGTTGTGGAGACACTACTTGTACGGGGAGCATTGTGAGGTTTACACGGATCACAAAAGTTTCAAGTACTTATTCACTCAAAAGGAGTTGAATTTGAGGCAGCGGAGGTGGTTGGAGTTGATAAAAGATTACGACTTAACCATCTTGTACCACCCCGGTAGAGCCAATGTGTTGGCCGATGCGCTCAGTAGAAAATCCGTGGAGAACTTCGCAATTGATATGACGGGACAAATACCGTTAATCAAGGAAATGGGCCGATTTGACTTGGAGATCGTGGCCCCGGGCGTCCACGCTAGACATATGAATCTCAATGTATGGCCGACCTTGTTGGAGCAAATAAAAGAAAAGCAATTCAGTGATCCGGAACTCCAAAAGGTGCGGGGTGCTATCGAGAGCGGGCGCGCCGGTGATTATCATGTAGATTCGAAGGGCGCAATTCGATTTCGAAATCGATTGTGCGTGCCGAAAGTCGAGGATATTCGTGGGGAGATCTTGAAAGAAGCTCACGCTTCTCCCTATGCGATTCACCCGGGCGGCACCAAAATGTATAAGGACCTCAAACTACATTATTGGTGGCCGGGGATGAAACTTGATGTGGGACGCTTTGTGGCACAATGCTTAGTGTGCCAACAAGTGAAGGCCGAGCGTCGCTTTCCGGCGGAAAAACTGCAAGGATTGCCCATTCCGGTTTGAAAATGAAAAAATATCGCGATGGATTTTGTTGTGGGCTTACCTCGATCATTAGGTGGCCACGACGCGATATGGGTGGTGGTGGATTGTTTGTCAAAGTCGGCACACTTTTTGCCAATCCACACCACTTGGTCGGGGGACAAGTTAGCGCAAGTCTACCTGGACGAAATTGTGCGGTTGCACGGGGTCCCAACCTCGATAGTTTCAGATCGAGATCCCCGTTTCACATCGCATTTTTGGAAAAGCTTGCAAGAAGCTTTGGGTACACGGCTCGATTTCAGTTCAGCTTTTCATCCTCAAACTGACGGTCAATCGGAAAGGACAATTCAGATTTTGGAGGATATGCTGCGAGCGTGTGTGTTGGACTTCAAGGGTGCATGGCCTACACATTTGCCGATGGCTGAGTTCGCTTATAATAATAGCTATCAATCTAGCATCGGAATGGCACCTTTTGAGGCCTTGTATGGAAGGAAATGCCGCTCTCCTATTCATTGGAGTGAAGTCGGCGAGAAAAGGGTCTTAGGACCTGATGTGTTGCGTGAAGTGGAGGAAAAGGTCCGCTTGGCGCGCGAACGCTTATCGACGGCGCAATCTCGACAAAAGAGTTATGCGGATCGACGTCGACGAGATTTGGAATTCGCGGTAGGAGACCGCGTCTTCTTGAAAGTATCACCCATGAGAGGGGTGAAGCGATTTGGTGTTCGGGGTAAGTTGAGTCCCCGTTACATCGGACCTTATGAGGTCTTGGAGCGTGTGGGATCCGTGGCGTACCCGCTAGCTTTGCCGCCAAAACTTGCGGGGATACACAATGTGTTCCATGTATCGACGCTCCGCAAGTACGTGTATGATCCGGTGCACGTCCTTGAGTATGTGCCTATGGAGCTTCATGAGGATATGACTTATGAGGAATTTCCCTTGTGTATCATGGATCGCGAGGTGAAAAGTTTGAGAAACCGTGAAATTCCTTATGTAAAGGTACAATGGACGAATCACGGTGAACGTGAGGCCACGTGGGAATTGGAAAGCTCGATGAAGGAGCGGTTTCCTTACCTCTTCGCTGAGTCCAGCTGAGGTATGATTTAGTTTCGCGGCCGAAACTCTCTTTAAGGGGGGAGGAATGTAGCACTTTGAATTTCGGTGCGTTGTCTCGAACTTTACTAAATTTGATGAAGTTCGGAGAGAGCCGGTAATGGCTAGTGTGGAATTGGGTTCCGAAGGTTTCGGAACATTATGGGTGCGAGTGGGAACCCAGAAATTGAAGATTTCGAAGAAAAGGACCTACTGGAGCAAAACTGCTCACGGGGTCCGGACCCTGGAAACTGGGGTCCGGACAATGAAGTTCGTGGCCGGCTGCAGGCCGAGTCGCGTGCCAGGTTGGGGTGTGTACGGGTTCCGGACCCTGATGCCAAGGTCCGGACCCGGCCTGCGCACTGACCAGAGTAACAGTGCGGGGTCCGGACCCTACTCGCAAGGTCCGGACCCGGCTGGTGCAGAATGCCCAGTGAGGGGTATTTTGGTAATTCTTGGGGGATAGGCTATATATAGAGGGCTGGGGTCCCTCTCCTCATTACTCCTCCATTTCTCCTCACTTTCCTCTCCCTCTCCCTCACTTTCTCTCTCTAGAGATCTCTCCAAAGCTTGGAGAAGTGAAGGATTTGACCTTGGGAAAAGCTTCTAAGGTGGATTTGGAGCTTCTTGGTGCAAGAAGAAGCTTGGGAGCTAGGGCTTTGAGGTGAGTTCTTGTGATTTAGGGTTTGAACCTAGGATTTAATCCTTTGAAATGAGATTTTTTGGAAACCCTAAGCAATCTAAACCACAAATGGTGAAGGATTGGCCATGAAATCTAGGGTTTGGCTTGCATGCATGCAAACCCTAGGTAGATTTGGGGCTTTTGCAATGAGAGGTTCTAAAAATATTTGGACCTTCGGGAATTGCAATTGAGGCCTAGGAAATCATGTTGGGACACTTGATTTCACATGTTGAGTTGAATTTAGGGTTCGTAATGAGTAACGAACCGTTTTCTTGTAGAAGCTTGGGTTGAAGCAAGAACTCAAGGCTTGGACACTTAGGAGCTTGAAGAACACAAGGATTTGAAAGCTCTTGAGTTGGGTTTGTGTTTACCGAAGTGATTAGGTCACTTTCATGTCTAGGGTAAATATCCATTTAAAGATAAAATGGTATATGTTGTGAACCCTAGAATTTGTATGTTGGCAAAGGTAAAAATCATGATAGGTTGAACAATGAGATCCTATTGCATGATGTACATTTCAAGTATAATTCAAATATTAATACTTGTTGCATGGTTGCATGTATGGTTAAACCTAGTGTTATTGAACATAGGTTGGACATGTGAGATTGAAACCTAGTGTTATTGAACATAGGTTGGAACATGTGAGATTGAAACCTAGTGTCATTGAACATAGGTTTGACATGAGATTGGAACCTAGAGTCATGGAACCTAGGTTGATAATGAGAAAGTAAGCCTAGTGTTATTGAACATAGGCGAGACTTAGTGACTTGAACCTAAGGTCATGAGACTTAGGTTGGCAAGTGAAAAACGTGAACAACGGGATGTGCGACGATTTTGCTATCCCGGGTAGGCGACGATTTCGCTACCATGCCATGAGTTGGCCGTATTGAGACTGGATGTGCGACGATTTTGCTATCCCGGGTAGGCGACGATTTCACTACCATGCCATGAGTTGGCCGTACCGACACGGGATGTGCGACGATTTTGCTATCCCGGGTAGGCGACGATTTCGCTACCATGCCATGAGTTGGCCGTACCGACACGGGATGAGCGACGAGTTTGCTATCCCGGGTAGGCGACGATTTCGCTACCTCGCCTTAAGTTGGCGGTGTCGAGAGGGGATGTGCGACGAGGTTGCTATCCTGGGTATGCGACGAGTTCGCTACCCATGCCATGCGGTGGCCGTGTTGAGACGGGGTATGCGACGATTTTGCTATCCCGAGTATGCGACGAGTTCGCTACTCGAACTAGGAGGTGACGAGTTCACTCATCGAATGTTGGAATAATTATGGTGAGACGGCGATTCCGAAACCATAAGTAAATGACAAGTAAATGAACTTAGTCAATGTGAGACCTATGATGAACCTAGGAGAGAATGATAAATTATATTTCATTTGGTTGTATCCTTTATGTTTATTTACAAGCATGTAAATAATTGTTGCATAGTTATATGTGATCTAACTTATGCATATGGTGTTTCTTTGGACCTGGTAGGTCGAGCTTCTCTCTTGGGTGGCCTTACCCACTGGGAACTATGTTTATAGTTCTCACCCCACATTTTCCAGGTCCTTCCGCGAGTGAGGCGGCGGAGCGAGACAAGGGTTTAGCTCTCTAGATAGCGGCCCTTCCATTTTGGTGACACATAGAGTGTACCCCTAGTTTTGGACTACGACAGCATAGGGGATTTTCATTATACGTATGAAATTGTATATTCCATCGTTTTGGAACATAGTGTATGGAACGAAAAAGAAAGAAAAAAAAAATTTGGACATGTATATTGTGCCATGTGATGTAATAGAAGTAGAACTTCTTTATGTTGATGCTTTCCTTGTGCAATTCTTGTACTCCGTTCCTAGTTGGAACATTGTGGATAAGCTTGTGTTGTGACGCCTTGGGCGGATAGAAAGGACTCTATCCGTTCGGCGGGTCTGGTGCATGCGCCCGTGCGGTTATCCTTTCCGCCTAGTTGGTGTTTAAGGCCCGGCGGGGCGTGACATTCCAGTACACTACAAAGTAAATAATAACATTTATAAGGGATAATTGTATAAAAAGTCTAACTTTAATAGCTAGGCTTTCTACCTATGTTCAAGGATCATTATTTAACAAGAAATCTCTATTTTGACTAGGTTTATCTCATGCAACATGGGATAGAAAAACAACTAAAAATAACAGGGAGGAAATATAGGAAGACATCACTCATTTCGGCTATTTAAATCTACCGATTCTTCGAGACAATTCGATGAAAGCTCGATCGAAAGTGTGGAGTTCACCAAGGAACCCTATAAGAGTGTTTCCAACCTATCAATATTATTCAAAAGTCTCCAAAGAGAAAACTCCCAAATCTAAACCCTAAAACCTCATTCTACCCAAAATCCCTCAAAACTACCAAAAACACACTATTTAAATTCGAGGGGGTACAAGAAACTCACCTTTTCCAAGCTCTTCTTTCCAAATTAAGCCTCTCAGATCTAGGGTTGGACTCTTTAAGAATGGTTTCTCCTCTTCTCTTGCTCCAACTCCAAGCATAGGTTGAGGTTGGGCCTTCAAGGAGAGAGGAAGGTGTGAAGGTGAAGCTTGGAGGAGATCAAATGGAGGAAGGGAGAGAAAGGATGAAGGTGGAGGAGAGGGAGAGGGTTTCTCTTTTTAGCTGTGAGAAGAGAGGGAAAGAGAGTGAGGGAGAGAGATTCATATAGAGACAACAAAAGCCTCCTCTCAATAAAGCTTACATATAGGCGAGTATCGGTACTTCCTCATTAGTATCAGTACACTCCTATCGTTACACAAAACCCAGAGTGCCAATAGCTTAATCAAAGGTGTACTAGTACTCCCTATCGAGTACTGGTACACGACAACTAGTACTGGAACCCAAACGGAGTTATGCAAAACTCAACGTTCCCCTGCGGGAACTTCTATTGAGTACCAGTACGCAGAGAATCAGTACCAGTACTGAAATGAGGATTTGCTCAAAACTGTTGGTTGGTTCTGGAACTTCATTTTTCGTGTTGTTTTCACGCCAAAACAGTTCCAACCCATCTCAAAACAGTTACTCGCTAGGCTATACCTCCGGAGGGCCACGACTTGTCGGGAATGACTCTCATAAGCTAAAGTGCTCGTTGAGCTCATTTTGACTCTTGCAAGCTATGTTCACATAATTCCACTTATTATGCCACAATAGAAACACATATGAAGGTTTTCTAACTACATTGGCATTTCGTCGAACACTTAGTGTCAATTTCATAAATCAAGCTCTACATGTCATATCTCTTGTCCAATTGCTATGACACTATTATGACATATTTGCTTAGTGTGTTTCATCATAGAGAATAGGTTAACAACAACTACAAATATGTAAGAATAGATGTCCCATTATGATCAATTTTAAAAATAAGGGTTTTGTACTTATATCCATGAGTCATCAATTAATAGAAAATTTCTACTTCAACCAGGATTTCTCTGCAACATAGAGTAGAAAAATAACTATAAATAAGAGGGACAAGACATAGAGAGAGATCAACCATTTCCGAGACTTAAACACATTGGATTCTGAGAAAGGATCATTGTAAACCCAAATAGGTTGTCGAGTCCATCAACAAATCCTGCAAGAGGGTTTATAACCCATCAATTTCATTTGAAATCCTCCAAAATGAAACCCCCCAAATCTAAAACCTAGAATTTCATAATCTACAAAATACCCCCAAAACTTCCCAAATCACACTATTTAAAGTGTAGGGAACAAGAACTCAATTCTTTCAATCTCTATCTCCTAGATTCAAGCCTTTGAATTAGGGTCAAACTCTCCAAGAACTTTTTCTCTTCCTTTCTTGCTCCAACTCCAAGCTTGGGTTGAGGTTAAGACTTCTAAAGAAAGAAAAGAGAGTAGAGCTAAGGCTTTGGAGGAGAACAAATAGTGGAGAGGGAGAGGAGGAAGAAAATGGAGGAGAGGGAGAGAGTGTTATCCCTTGTGTCTAAGAAAAATAAGGGAGAAAGAGCGAGAGAGGGGTTTTATAGTTAAAGCAATACCCCTCTCAATATACAGCCTGAGTACAGGTAAGTACTGGTACGTGAACTTGAGTACCAGTTCTCTCTCACTTAGAATCGGTAAACCCCTGAAGTTTCGCAAAACCCGAGAGCTCCAACAGTAAAAACAACTCATGGAGTATCGGTGCTCCACCTTGGGTACCCATACACAGTAATTAGTACTGGTACTCAGTCGGTGTTCCGTAGAACCCGAATGTGCCCTCACTGGGATTTCTATTGAGTACTGGTACTCCAAAACTTCAGTACCAGTCTTGAAGTTGAAAAATGGCTAGTTACAATTTTGGTTTTGGAACTTCGTTTTGGTGCCAAATTAGTTCCAACTCAACTCAAACTCTTTCAGAACCTTTCAAATGACACCATAAGCTATTTTACATTGGATCTTAGCAATTTGCAAAGTTTAGTATACTGCATTCTCCTTTTGTTCAAAAAGTTTTGTATGCAAAACTTCAAAATCCTTACTTCAAGCCACCACATTGAAAAGATGGGGGAAACGCTCCAACATCAAGCTTTCCAACTCCCAGGTTGCTTCACGCTCATCCTGACCTTTCTAAAGGATCTTCACATAGGGAATCCTTCTATTCCATAGTTGCTTCACTTATCGTGCGAGGATTCTCATAGGTTGTTCATCAAAGCTTAATTCCTCTCGCAGCTCCAACAGGGCGAAGTCAGTAATGCGAGAGGGGCCAAACACGTACTTCTGAAGCGTCGAAACTTGGAAGATGTTGTGAATTCCCGAGAGATTCGGTAGTAGAGCGAGTCGATATGATACTGGGCTGATCAACTCCAAAACCTCAAAATGTCCGATATAATAGGGACTTAGCTTCTCGAACTCCAAATCTCTTCACACCCGTTATGGGTGAAACCTTTGAGAAGACTCAATCTCCAACTTGAAGCTCCAAGCCACGTCGTCTCTTGTCTGAATAACTCTTTTGCTGACTTTGTGCCATGAAGAGATATTGACAGGCAGCTCTAATCTTTTTATCGACTTCTTGTAGCACATCGTGACCCAAGACTAACTTTCTTCCAACTTCAATCCAATAAAACGGGAAATGACATTTCCTTTTGTAGAGTGCTTCAAATAGAGTCATTTTGATGCTCGTTTGGTAGCTATTATTGTAGGCGAACTCCGCCATTGGTAGATGTCATCGCCGCCCATTCCCGAAGTCGATGACGCACGCCCGAAGCATATCCTCTAAAATCTGAATAATGTGCTCGGATTGTCCATCAGTTTGGGAATGAAATGCGGTACTAAAATCAAGTTGGGTCCCCAAGGCCTTATGCATATTTTTCCAAATTTGGGAGACAAAACGAGGGTCCTGATCTGGTACAACCGATGTCGGTACTTCGTGGAGTCGCATGATCTCATCAAGATAGACTTGCGCGAGCCTGTTCACCATCCAAGTGGGATGAATCAACAAGAGGTGAGCATACTTGGTTAATCAGTCTACTACAACCCACACAACGTTATGACCTGCTTGGATCACGGCAACTCGACTACAAAATCCATCGTCATATTTTCCACTTCCACATGGGGATAGGTAGACTCTGAAGTTTTCTCGTTGGGAGCCGGTGTTCCGCTTTCGCTTGTTAGTACACAAGACAACAGAACTGTCCAATATTTATCTTCATTTTGGGTTACCAAAAATGTGATTTTAGATCCTTGTACATAGGTGAGCCTCCTGCAGGATCTCTTCTCAAATCTCTAAGTCTGTTGGCACACATAATCGGTCTCGATACCGAAGCACTCCATCGACCAAACAAAACTCTCTCACTTGTCCACATTCAATGTCGGAATGTATCTTTTGAAGATTTGAATCCGCACCTTGCTTGTCCTTGATCTTCTCCAACAAGGTGGATTGAAGCATTAGTGACGTAAATGTTGCCGGGGCCTCGGTTGCCACAACTTCTAGCTCGAACCGTCGCATCACCTCAAGTAAAGGTACTTGAATAGTGATCATCATCGCCAAAATATCCACAAATTTTTGGTTCAAGGCATCTGCCACTACATTAGCCTTGCCGGGGTGTAGTCATGTTATAATCCTTAAACAACTACAACCACCGACGTTGCCTCAAGTTCAATTCATTTTGGATGAACAAATACGTGAGGCTGTTGAGATCAGTGTACATCTCGCAATGCTCACCGTAAAGATAGTGGCTAAAGCCGTCCAAAATACCTGATATCCCACACTTGACCCGGACACCACCGGACTTGAACCGGATCCGATAAAAAATGGATAGCATATGGGTAAAAAAGTTACCCATTAAAGTTTCGGGTATGGGTCTGGATACTTTATACCCATACCCGACTTGGACCCGACCCGAATCCGACCTTTTAATAGGTAGGGTCTGGAAGAGTTTTCATATCCAAACCCGGATCGAGATCCGGACCCGATGAAATACCCGATAGTAAATAAAAAAATTTAAAGTTGAGTGATCAATTTCAATAGGACTTATAGATGAAGGGTCTCTGTGTATTTTCATCCTAGTGAAAATCCTAGTCGCTTTGTTTACTCTTTCTTTATTTTTTTTTAATTTTACTCAATTTTTTAACCCTTGCTATTTACTACTTGAATCTTTCTTTCAAACGACTTCTATTGGACGATGCAACTAATTAGAACGCGAGTTTTTTATAGTGAGAGGTTTATGGTTTGTCTATAAACTATTTAATAAAGTCTATAAAAAATATATGCATAAGGATATCCGTACCCAATCTAGACCCGACCTGTACCCCGATTTTAAGCGGGTACTATGAGTAGCCACTACCCAGACCCGCTCAAATAGACCTGATGGATATATTATTTGCTTAAGTACCCAGACTCGGAGCCGATCCGAAGTTAAATGGGTAGGGTATATATATATTTTTCTACCTATTTCTTTTTAGGGCAGGGGTACAGTATATCAACTACCCAGACCCAACCCGATCCACAGACACATCTAATAGTGGCGCCAAAGCTTGAGAGTAAAGACCACCATTGCCAATTCCAAGTCATGTGCAGGGTAATTTTTTTTTCATATTCCTTTAATTGATAGAAAGTAGAGGCAATGACCCTATCATGTTGCATTAACACACACCCAAATCCATGTTGCGAGGCATTGCTATACACAACTAATCCATCTCCTGGAATAGGTAAGACAAGAATCTTTGCCGATGTCAATATAGTCTTCAGCTTCTCGAAACTACTTTCGCAGCCGTCACCCAAGCATACTTGGTCCCTTTATGTGTTAGACGAGTGAGAGGAGCAGAGATCTTGGCAAAACCCTTAATGAAACGATGGTAGTATCTGGTGAGACTGAGAAAACTTTTTACTCCTATGACATTTGTTGGCCATGGCCAACCTTGTATAACTTCAATTTTCTTCAGATCCACTGATACACCAGTCTTGGAAATCACGAGTTCCAAAAATGAGACCGCTCGAAGCCAAACCTCACATTTCTTCAATTTGGCAAAAAGCTTCTCGCTTCACAAGATATTCATTACTTGCCTCAAGTGCTCCTCATGTTCAGCATCATTCCGAGAGTACACTCGGATGTCGTCAATGAAGATCTCCATGAACCGATCCAAAAATGGCTTGAAAACACGATTATCAAATCTATAGGCCACCAGAGCATTGGTGAGCCCGAACAGCATTATAATGAACTCATAATACCCATACCGTGTCTTAAAGACCATTTTATGCACATCTCCACTTTAATCTTGAGTTGATGATATCTCGATTGGAGGTCAATCTTTGAGTACACTTGCGACACTTGAAGTTGATTGAAGAGGTTGTCGATAAGTGGCAACGAGTACTTGTTCTTAATCGTCACTACGTTCAATTGTCAGCAGTCGACATACAATCGGAGGGATCCATCTTTCTTCTCAATGAACAATACAGGAGCTCCTCTAGGCGACACGCTCGTCTTCATAAAACCATCTCCAAAAAGTTCTATAGGTGTGCCTTCAATTCTCTCAATTCCACTGGTGCTATTCTATGGAAATAGGTGTCGTACTAGGAATCAAATCAATAACAAATTTGATTTTCCGATTCGGGGGCATCCCTGGAAGTTCCAAAAGAAAGACATTGAGAAACTCATGAATTATTGGAATGTTCTCGAGTCCCAGTACCTCCTTAAGCATCTACACTACCAACGCCAAGTAGGCTATAGTACCACTATTCATCGAGTGGTTCGCCCGTGACATCGAAATCATTAATGCAAAGAGGGAACTCCTACACCCATGATAGACAAAATCCTCTTGACCCGGCTCATGAAAGATCATAGTTCGATTTCTGCAATTGATCGTAGCATAGAAGCGGGTAAGCCAATCCATACCCAAAACCACATCAAAATCCTTCAACTATTTTAGAGCCAACAAATCTAAGGGTATAATCCAAACACCAATTTTAACCGGGCAAACTGGACAGAGTACAACCAACAATACATGATCAGGGATCTGAACCCTTTCTACATACGGCAAAATAACTACAATCCATGTGATGTAGCAAATGAATGGGTCACAAAAGAATGAGATGCACTAGTGTCAAATAATACTCTAGTTCTCACATCATTAATAAAAATTATACCTCCCACGATGTTGTCTGCCATCGATGCATCCTCAACTTGCGCTGCATAGACTCGCCTGCTCGGCATCTGCCAAGATCCATCGTGTTGGTGCTGCACCAATGGGCGTGTTGCCAGGGTGTAAGCGGGCGGACTCCCCGCCTCCTGCCTTGGCATCGAAGGAGTCGGTGCCACCAATGGTGCTAATGGTGCCCCCCTAGGGCACTTGGACTGAATATGTCCCAGTTGCCCATAATGATAACACCGGCCCACACGCTACGTACAATGGTTAAGCGGGTGGGGCCTTCACAAATCACACACTTCCGTTGGTGTCGGGACTCAAACGATTGTCGGCTTTGCATTCGAGAGCGTGGGTGCTTCGGAGGCCTCTTTGAGCTCGATTGCCCACCCCAGCCCTCCAATGAGTGCTTCTTTTCCTTCTCCTTCTCATAGGCTTCTCTTTGCTTGCATGCCACCTCCGCCCCCCCGTTCAACCCATACGCCCTCTCAACCACCTCCCAGAGGTTTGGAGGTGAAGGGCTTGCATAAATTTGTATCTTTTCAGTTGAAGGTGGCATTTAAAGCATTGGGCTTTGTGTCCTCCAACTTCATCTTGACGCTCTTGGGGAAGTAGGCATCATAGAGCATTCCCGAAACTCTTCCCAAGTCATTGGGGTCGCACCCCCCAGGTCGACCACTCTTAACCTTTCTCCGACAAGAGTGGGCTTCACCCTCTAGGTAATGCGCCGGAAAGTGGACCTTTTCCCAGTCTGCGATGAATAAGTCCTCAAAGAGCTTCTCCATCGAGTCGACCCACACTTCCACCACCCATGGGTTGGTGGTCTCTCTATTAAACCTTGCCGGGTTGAACTTCTGAAGTTCGCATGACTTGCCCAGGCTCACTCTTACTCTACCTCAAGTGTTGCTTAGTCCATAGCGGAGGTATTCGATGAAGTCCTCGAAGGCAAGCGACGTGCTGTAATAAACTCGACCGCCCTCATGACCCCCTTGGCATCAGTCAGGGCCGTGGCCGGGGGCAGATCCTGTTGGTCCTATCCAGGACTAGTCTGAGCCGCACTCGCCTACTGCTACTCTAGCTCGTGTAGTTTCTTGATCTGCTTCTCTTGCCTTTGAGAGGCTTCAGCTTGCCTCTTAACTGACTGCCATTGCATAGCTCCTATTAAGACAGCCATTTATTCCCAAAGCTCCTGAACCTCGTTTGATCCGATAGCTGGGGCACCTCGGGTCATACCGGGAAGACCACTTTGGTGGTCGTCCAAATTGTGCCATCTCACTTCCTGAAATATAACAACATTGGTTATTCAATAATCACAGTGAGCGATAAGCTTAAGAAAAATAATTCATGACCCGATCCAATTAAGCAAAAGTCTTTGAAAGACACTCCCTTTTCCATCTTGTCGTCATGTTGTCTATAGCCAACATGACCACTAAAGGGAAAATAGGATAACACCCTTTGATCCATCTCTAACACATAATTGGAGACACCACTTGACTTAATCAATTCACTTTCGGCATAATTTACGTCTCTTAGGCACTTAAGTCCTTAGGTCAACAATAGCCTAGGGCTTACTAAGTCCACCTAGAGACATTTTCTTAGGCTCTGATACCACTCTAATCTTTCATGCCCCTGGCTTGAGCGGGTGTGACGCCCCAACTTCCCAGGGAGGTCACCCATCCTAGGACTACTCCCGTCCTAGCACGCTTAACTCTCCAAACCTCTTGGGCCTTGCCACCACCCAAAATGCTTAAGCCGGGTTGAGAGTTTAGCCCTATTATATATGTTATATAGGACTACCCGGGGTGTCACAATCTCCCCCCTTTAAGCCCTGACGTCCTCGTCAGGCTCAGACTCACAAGTACCAGGCGGTGTGAGACTCATCTCGCTAGCCTAAACCGAGAGAGCCGCGCTCAACCCATAACTACACCTAGCTCAGCCGAGACTTATCTCACACTTCCGGCTGGTAAATGGCTCTGATACCAACTGTGACGCCCCAACTTCCCACGGGGTCACCCATCCTAGGACTACTCCCGTCTAGCACGCTTAACTCTCCCAACCTCTTGGGCCTTGCCACCACCCAAAATGCTTAAGCCAGGTTGAGAGTTTAGCCCTATTATATCTTTTATATAGGACTACCTGGGGTGTCACAGCGGGAGTATCCCAGGAGCATGCCCAGATCTGCTATGTGCATAGGACTTCCCCGCACACACGAAGTGACAAACATTAACAAATCAACTCGTACAAATAACAAGAGTTTCATGCAAGTTGGAGTATCAAAGCATGGGACTACTATTCTGTTACAACTGCAAATCCCAAATAAGCTATTATAAGTTTAGTCCAATAATGTGACTTTTCAAAATATTAAGGTCCTAAATAAAGTTCCACCTCTAAACAACATCAAAAGGAAGGGTAGAGAGTTAGCTAATGCGCGACACCCTTGCCACGATCACCCACGAAGAATGAGGGGAACTCTGATAAAGAAAGCAACAAGAGGGCTTGAGAATTATTTTAAATAGTTCCTAGTGGAACTCTAATAAAGAAAGCAACAAGAGGACTTGAGAATTATTTTAAATAGTTCCTAGTGGATACGGTTGCCGTAAAGTGCATTTTTCTCACAAGGTCTAGTAGAGGCATAATAATGAAACATGAAAAAAAAGGTACTGAAACAATATGTGCTCATAATAAGAAAAGTTTACTATCATGCCAATTATCCTCTCTATATGCATCAATTTTTATGAATATAAGTTGACTACCCATTATCCAATTATCTTGACCAACATAAGATCTGTTTAAGCTTGTGCCTTGCCTAGTAGGACGTCGAAAAATCTTACACGTACCTAGATCAACACTCAACAGCTATGGTGGGATGAGCAATCCATCCTCTCTAAGCTATACATTTGGAGGGCGATGACTTGTAGGGAATGATATTCACAAGTTAATGTGCTCTCATTTAGCTCATTTTTACTCTTGCAAGCTATAATCACATAATTCCACTTACTATGCCAGAATAGACACATATATAAAGATTTTCTAACTACATTAGTATCCCGTTGAACACTTAAGTGTGCGTTTTCATGAATCAAGCTCTATATGTCATATCACTTGTCCAATTGCCATTACACTACCATGGCATGTTTTCTGAGAGTGTTCTTCATAGAGAATAGGTAAACAACAACTACAAACATGCAAGTATAGATCTCCCATCATGATCAACCTTGAAAATTAGGGCTTTTTATTTATGTCCATGATTCATCAATTAATAGAAAATTTATATTTTAACTAGGATTTCTGTTGCAGTATAGAGTAGAAAAACAACTATAAATAAAAAAGAGAAGGCGTAGAGAGAGATCACCCATTTTGAAGACTTAAACCCACCGGATTACAGGAAGGATCGTCATAAACCCGAATATGGTTGCCGAGACCATCAATGAATCCTATAAGAGGGTTTTTAATCCATCAATTCTATCTAAAAGCCTTCAAAATGAAAACCCCCAAGTCTAAAAATTCTACGATCTAAAATCCCTCCGAAACTTTCAAAATCACACTATTTAAAGTAAAGGGAATAAGAATTCTCCTCTTCCAAACTCTTCTTCCTAGATTCACACCTTTGCATCTAGAGTCGGGTTCTCCAAGAACTCTTCCTTCACTTCTCTTACTTCAACTCCAAACTTGAGTTGAGGTTGAGCTTCCAAAAAGAGAAGAGGGAATAGAGGTGAAGGCCTTGGAGGTAGGGGTGGAAACGAGCCGAGCTCGAGCGAGCTTGCCTCAGCTCAAGCTCGGCTTGAAATTAATTTCGAGCCTAAATTTAGGCTCAAGCTCGGCTTGAAATTAATTTCGAGCCTAAATTTAGGCTCAAGCTCGGCTTGAAATTAATTCGAGCCGAGCTCGAGCGAGCCTAATTTCGAGTCGAGCCAGCTCGAGCCCTAAACAAGTCGCTTGAAATTTTTAACATCATGCAATCTATAGTTTAATTTTTATGAAACACTATCTAAAATTTGATACCAAAAGTCTAATAATTCAACATACAAAATATATGCATGAAATATGATATTATAATATTAAAAAATATTTAGAAAAAGTGACTTCGCGAGCAAGTGGAAGAGAGAGAGAGTAATTAGAGTGGAGTTTTACTGGTTTGGTTTTGTGGGCCAGCATATATGCCCAATAATCTAAACACTATAAATATATAATTAAAATATATAATATATATTATTATATATAATTAAAATATAAATATATTATTATATATAATTAAAATTATATATATATATATATATATATATATATATATATATATAATATATATATATATATATATATATATATATATATATATATATATATATATATATATATATATATATATATATATATATATATATATATATATATATATATATATATATATATATATATATATATATATATATATATATATATATATATATATATATATATATAGAACTAGGCTACTATACTATTAATAGCACCAAGTCATTGGTGCTACTAGATTTTCGGCCATTGGATTAAAGGATATGCGGTTAGGATGATGTGGCCCCCTAGGGTTGAGTGGGTGGTTGGTTGAATAGTATGATCTAACGGGTGGAAATAGTAAAAGAGGTAGATCTAACGGCAGAAAACTTGGTAGCACCAAGTGCTAGGTGCTATTGATAGCATAGTAGCCGGACTCTATATATATATGTCACGCCCCGTCGGGCCTTTAACACCAACTAGGTGGAAAGGATAACCGCACGGGCGCATGCCCCAGACCCGCCGAACAGATAAAGTCCCTTCTACCCGCCCAAGGCGTCACAACACAAGCTTATCCACGAGGTTCCAACTAGGAACGGAGTACAAGAGTTGCACAAGGAAATCATCAACATAAAGAAGTTCTACTTCTATTACATCACATTGCACATTTATACATGCCCAAATTTTTTCTTTTCATTCCATACACCATGTTCCAAAACTATGGAATACATAAGTTTCATACATGTAATAGAAATCTCCTATACTATCAAAGTCCAAGACTAGGGCGAGAACAGCCCCACAACAACACAGATCCACCAAGTGACGTTTCCCAAGCCCACGAGGGCCACCACTCACCAACGAGTGGTTACACAAAGGGAAAAACACCCAGCCACTTGGGATCTGTCTGGTACTCCACCACCACTACCAGAAACAGCACGAGCCTGCGAACTAGGGCAGATCAAACACAGGAAATCCGTCCAACACGCTTGAGTGTGACCACCACCCCCAAACACGGGGTCGGCGTCCACGCGCGAAACAGCCGACAAAGTTGCTGTCATCGTCACGGTCGTCGCACATCGGAGTGGGTGCCACAGGAGGGTCTACAGTCATCGGGGTACACGGCGAAGGAGTAGGAGGGGCTAGGGCGGTAGCTGCCGTAGCCTGTTGCGAAAACCACCGGAACAAGCCGGAACATGCCGGAGAGGGTCGCCAACAGACCCCTCGCCTCGGCCTCAAGCACACAGGGTACGGTACACACCAGGCTGTCCGCCTCCCGCCAGCTCCTCACTCGAACCAGCCGCAACAGCCCGAAACAGAACACCAGTAGACGGCTCCGCAGGCGCACGCCCACCACCACGACCCGGACAAGGAGGTCTACCAAGACCACAAGCCAACTGCAAAAGCAGAAACCAGCGCAAGAGAAAAGGGGTCGGCAACTCCCACAAAACACAAGCCGAAAACAAACCCCTCGAGCTCGCGCGCCTATACATCCTAGGTCTTCCTATGGGTCAGCCTAGCCAGTGGTTCAGTTACAAGTTGATGAATGAATGAGTGTTTGTTCCCTTTACTCTCTGATACCATCTTAATCTGTCACGCCCCGGGCTAGTTCTAGATGCGGAAAAACGTGCTAATTTTTTTTTTTGAAAGCCTAGCCCGCGCCACGTACAGACCCGCCACAAATACAGGGTCCGCTGTACACACGGACAGAGCCTCCCCTGTATTTGCACGGCGTCCAACAACAAACAACAGGATCACAACCACCATTCATTCATCCCAACAGCACAACAACACAGTAGATTCATACAGCTAGCCGTCCTTAAACCTGTATGAATCTAAGCAGATCCTTAAGCGAAGGATGATGCAATGCACAAGCAACAAACATTCTAGAAAGCTGCTCCTTACCCAGAAGCTTTATTTGAAACCCTAATTTCAAACATCCAAGAATCATTTGAAAACTGTTCTCCACACGAGAACTCTCTTTTGAAATCACAAAACCGAGCAATCAGAAATCCATTTGAAAACCGTTTCCCACACGGAAACCTTGTTTTACGACGCTACCACGAGGGGTAGAAAACCAAAACTGCCCGACAAAAAGAAACGATCGAATACAACCAATCAGTACAAGCATGCTATCATCACTCAATCATAAAGAGTAGATCTACAACACATAAGCATGCTATAGTAAGCCCAAAGAATAACTGAACCACAAATGACATCTAATAGGCGAAAGTAGGGTGATAACCAAATCTGGGGATGTAGCCTCATGAGTCGGAACCTCTAGAGCTACTATCTAGGCGTGCCTCGCAGCGTCCCGACACTCACCACCCTGCTCACCTGAAACCTGCAATGGGGGTGGGGGGTGAGAACATGCACGCATGTCTCCCCTCCCAGTGGGTACCGCAAGCCGACGAAGGCGAGGTGTACACACCGGCACGAGGGTCAACAAAAGATAGATATGGTATACAGTAGCACAAGTAAGTATGAGGCTAACATACAACTGAAATAACTATGCTACTGTAAGCAACTAGTATGCATCAAAGGAGATAACCACAAAGTAAACCCAATCTATAGCCACCGGGACGTGGCCCTGGCACTGTCACCCTGCTCAATCCAACGGCACCATCCATCCCGACGCAATGCTCGGGGCTCACGGGTCGGTAGAAATTCACGACCCTTTTCCGGAAAAGAACACCTCCACACGGTGGATCAGACCGCGGTGTACGTGAAGTGCGGGAAGAGCTGTGACGATCGATGCATATGCTCAATCTACAGAACGGCAAAGAGCCGAGAAGCAACCAATAAACTACAACTAGGATCGCTCGGAACAACAGGCGATCACCTCCGACCAACTGGGTCGTCTCAAGGAACATGCAAGCCACAACTACTCTACTATCCAAGCACGCATATAAGTAGAGTCTACGGGAGTCAAGTGAACTAATAACTGTAATGCAAAGGAAGGGATAGAAAGGTATCACCGTAGTCCACTGAACCGACTCCGGATCGAAGCACCCACCTGTAGGTAAGATCCAATCTAACACCGACGGCTCTCGGGAACCGCGACAGGACCTACGAAAGACTCACAGGGTCAAGGTCCACCAAGTCGACGCTAAACCCAAGCTCACACAAACCCGAAACCGACGGATCGCCCGGGAAACCCACCGGGACGATCCCGAAACCACACAAAGCCCCAGAGGGGTACCAAACAGCCAACAAGGTCCCTCGCTGTCCCCGAACACATTAAACCGAGTGACGGGACAGCAAGCACAAGCTCGGGGTGCCACGAACAGCAAACGCACCCGAAAAGGCTTCCCGGGTTCCCGAAAAGTGCCGATTTGGCACCGGAACCCCACATCACTCATCCGCTGTCCTCGGAACTTCGGGACAGCGATGAGGAACAGCCAACGAGGCTACACGATGAAGCCAAGTCGCTCGCGAAAAACAGCGAGTGAGTCGCACAACTAGAAACGTGCGTTTCGTCGATTATTTCATCGAAAAACGCGTCGAAAACAAATCCGAAACTCCACGAAGGGCGAGGGGGTTGGACAACCAGTCCTCAGGGTCCCAAAGACCATACCCTTGCTGCCCACACGTCGCTACGCTGTCGCAATCACCAAAGTCCACAAACAAGCAACATACACATACATACAAGCGCTAAATTAAGCCGTTCGAGCAATCCGTTCGTCCGCTCGACCTTCCGCAAGTACCAGCGGAAAGGTAACAACGTCACGGAAACCGTGCTCACTGTCCCACTGCGACAGGACCAGTCGCAAGCCGGGAAATCCCATAAAAATAGTGAGCGCGCGCACAAAAGCAAGCTTAACTAAGGCCGTGTGAGCAAGCCGTACATCCGCACGACCTTCCGCAAGCACCAGCGGATAGTCAACGATGTCACGGAAGCCATGCTCACAGCCCCTCTGCGATAAGAACAGTCGCAGTCCGGGAAAAAGCACAAAAACAGTGCAACAAAAGGCAAAGAGGCCCGACAAAGGCCGAACGACGAAGCGGCTCAACGAAACCCAAAACTAGGGTGAGCACGGTGTTCAGCACATCGCTGCGATCGTCGGGCTCACCCTCCCGAGCTTCGGGAGTCGGCAGAGAGCTCAAACAACCCAACAACACTAAAAACACCACACAAGTGACCCCTGGCCGGAGCAGCAGCTAGCTCCGGCCGGCTGCCGGCCGACGTGCAAGGCCGGCGGCGGCCAGGGGTGGATGCGGAGGAGGTGGGGAAGGTGGTGCTCACCTTGGTCGGCGACGGGAAGCGGCGGCGGCGGCGCGGGGAGGAACCCCACTCTCGGGTTAGCAACCCGAGCCAAGGGCACGGCGGCGCCGGCAACAAACGGCGACGGCGGCCGGCGGCGACGCGAGCACCGGGAAGAGGAGGTCGCCGGCCGTCGTCCTGTCGGTGACCGCGACAAAAAAGGCGGCGGGTGGCGGCGGCGGAGCAACCCCAAGCTGCGGATGCCCTAGCTGCCCCGCCGAGGCTTGCGGCGGCTCCGGCGGCGCTCCGGCGGCACGGCGATGGTCGGGGAGGCAGGGTCCGGCAGCGGAGGTCCCGAGGGTGACCAAGCACACCCTCTCCGCGTCAGGAGGCGGCGGCGGCGCGGCCCCACCAAGCTCGGCCAGCACAGCTCTCGGCCAGAGCTTGCAGTGGCTCCGGCGGCCCACGGCGGCGGCTCCGGCGGCGGCGGCTCTCCACTCCGGCGGTCGTGCCACCTCAGGGGAAGCCCAAGCATGGGTTTCCCCTGGGTGCACACCGCAGGGAGAAGAAGAGGGAGAAGAAGAAAGAGAAGAAGAAGAAAAAGGGAGAGAGAGAGGGTGGCTGGGGGAAAACTCCGGCCAGGCAGTGGCCGGCGGCGGCCGGCGCAGCTCGGGGAGGAGGCCAAGGGGCAGGGGAGCCCTGTGCTCACCCCTGGGAGCAAGGGGAGAGAGGGGAGTGAGAGAGAGAGAGAGAGAGAGAGAGAGAGAGAGAGAGAGAGTGTGAGGGGATGTTTCAACCACCCCCTCCACCTACTACACCCACACCAACACTCAACCTCTCTCTTCACTCAAACACAAAAACCCCCCCTTCTCAGCCAGCACAAGATGCTAAAACACCCCTCCACCTGCGATCTCACGCGAAACGGTGCGAAAACAGGGTCTAAATCGCGAAACCGAAAAACGTGACATACGACCTCTCGGCGATCAAGATGGAATAACTTTTTCATCCGCTCGTCGCACGACGACGCAGATCGCGCCATCGCGTTCAGCACTGCCGAGACATCGAACTCACCATTTTGGTTTGTCAGATTCGGACTCCGGATCGCGCCGTTAGCCGTTCACTCTCCGCGACGAAAAAAACCAACAAACTATTAAAATCCACTAAAATCACTTATATACATATATATATATATATAAAATACCGGTATATATATACGTATACTGATCAAAAACACAGTAATGGGGGAGAGGAACACTGAGAATTTCAAATTCCCAAAATTCGGATTCTCACATCACTCCCACCTAACAAGAAGTTTCGTCCCCGAAACTTACCCACACACTATCCGCGAACAACAGCGGATACCGCTCACACGACGAAGCAGACTCTAGCTCCCAAGAAATCTCGCGCTCCTCGCGACTCATCCACCGCAGTCTCACCAACAGAAAGCTCCGGTTCCTCAACTGTTTCACATTGCGAGCCAAAAACCTCACAGGCACCTCACCGCAACTGAGGTCCTCTCTCAGCTGAACCGTTGTCGGGCCGATCACACGACGCTCACCCCACGTCAACCAAACAGAACGGTGATCGACAACGACTTCCACAAAACGCCTCGTGCGGTGCCAATCCAATGCTCGCTAGGAAGCTGTAGAACGAAGCAAGCTCCATCAAGGAAGGATACCTGAACCAATCCTCACCAAAATCCAAACGCATGCCCGGAGCATAACTTCGAGAGTCTAGAAGACTCGCTCCGACTGCCCAACACTCTGAGGGTGGTAAACCGAGCTGAAGTTGAGCCTCGTCCCCAGTGCCTACTGCAAGCACCTCCAGAACTGGGAAACGAAGCGAGAATTTCGATCCAAAACGATCGACACTGGCACTCCCAAACAGCCCGACGAACTCATCCAAGTAGAGCTGCGCCAGTCGATCCCAAGACTAATACGGATGTACCGATAGGGAGTGAGCTGTTTTCGTCAGACAATCCACCAAACCCAGATCGCAACATGACCTCGTAGAGAACGAGGCAACCCGGTGACGAAAACCATGGTGATCCGCTCCCACTTCCCTACAGGTATAAGTAACGGTCGAAGCTTCCCTGATGATGCACAGCCTTCACTTGCTGACAAACCTGGCACAGTGCCACATGCTGAGCCACAACCAGACACTCTACCTCAAGTCGCGGTACATCTTCGTCCCTCCAGGATGAACGATGTGCGGCGACCGGTGTGCCTCAGCCAAACTCTCATCTCAAATCCTAAACTCTGGGCACACGACTCCGTCCTCAAAGGAAACCAACAGCATGTAGCACGAAGTCACCTTCTCTATCCTGCTCGCACTCTCTACCAGTGCGGATCCATCAGATGCCCACCGAAAATCTGATCCGTCAAGGTGGGTTGCACCTCCAACGACAACAACTGTGCGGTAGCTCCACAAGGTAAGGTCTCCAAAGCTTGAGAGCGAACACCACTGCTGCTAACTCGAGATCGAGCGTCAGATAGATCTTCTCATAGTCCATCAACTAGCGCGGAGCATAGGCGATAACCTTCTCATGCTGAATGAGCACGCACCCCAATCCCATCCAAGATGCATCGCACAAGGCCACGACAACCTCACCAGGCTGTGTCGATGCTAAGATAGGGGCACGGGTCAAACAGTCCATCGGCTCCTAGGCGCTCAACAGACAAGCGGGAGTCTAGAGAAACAACGCGCCTTACCTCGGCAGCTACTCAAAGGGGCGGCGATCTTGAGGAGAACCCTCAACAAATCGCCGGCATCAACGCCCAAGCCGAGGAAGTTCCTAAACTCTGTCTGTCACAGAAGTCGGAACAGGTCAAACCACTACAGAGTCCTCCTTCCTTGGCTCCTCCACAAAACCAACCCACGTCACGACGCGAACCAAGAAGGAAACTCTTCGAAGAGATCAGTATGTCGTCAAAGGGAACCACGACAAATTGATCCAAGAACTGCCGAAACCCAGTTCAACAAGTCCAAAAAGCTGCCGGGACGATCGCTTAACCGAACGGCAAAACCGACCAACAGAAACCTTGAGAGTCCATCACTCAGGTGTACAGGGCTGCCAATCGCAGCACGCGATAAAACACCTACGATGCCGAACATCAGATCAAAAAGATCGGACACGCGCTCCAAAGCACGGCTACACGAAAGACGCGGCGAAAACCCAGCACGCGAACACAAGCACAAAGACCTCGGAGCCAACAACCAGGCTCCCGTCATCCCGAAACCGAGCTAAAAGGGCACCCTGACTCAACCGGAGTCAAACCAACGGCAGTGATGGCCAATCCACTGCGCAAAACCACACCAGGATTAGCTCCAGGTTCATCACCAGAACGGGGATGACTAACACACAGCTTTCCGCAAGACGGCCAAGAGCGAGAGAAAGTCTTGCAAGGGAAAGCACCGACCCAATCCAGAAGTCCCCAAGAAGGGATAGGGTATTTCGTCCTAACTTTCGACACTACGTTGTCTGCAGCCAACGTACTTATCAAAAAAAGACGAAATATCCCAAGGTCAAGGCCAACAACCAGTCGGCAACACCACGAAGGTACTGGGTCAACCAACTCCAAAGCTGGACCAAAGTCACAGACGAGTCACCGAATTAACGGGAAAAGCAGACCGACCCACAAAACCAAGTCTGCCCTGAGCCAACTCCCTAGGAGTCATCGGCTTCCAACAACGAACCGACAGCTACAGGTGACAAGGGTCGTCAACCACACGAATCAAACCGGAGGAAGAACAAAACCAGCGTCGACTAACCGACGTCGAACGCGGTGAGACCTCCAACAAGAACCAGGAAGGTCTCGCGGCAGCACAGAAACCTACAATTGCCACCAGAAATCTCAGAACACAACAATTTAGGCGTTAGGATAGCCGCAAGCCACGTAGGCACCAACAAACACCCGACACTCAACAGTGTCCACTCAGTCTAGTACACGTCAGTTCGACGCTAGAACTAGCCAATGGTCGAAAAAAAAAACACTGACGATGCCACCAGCAAGACATCAGAGGGGTAGGCTTCACCTTCCTACCCAACAAAACAGGGGGAAAAAACACCCAAACTGCGGTCGAAACCGCTCAAAACAACATCTCCGTGGAGACGCTCGCAGAGGCCCTCGTGCTCAACACGGAAAGTGGGGACAGGGCGAGAACAGCCCCACAACAACACAGATCCACCAAGTGACGTTTCCCAAGCCCACGAGGGCCACCACTCACCAACGAGTGGTTACACAAAGGGAAAAACACCCAGCCACTTGGGATCTGTCTGGTACTCCACCACCACTACCAGAAACAGCACGAGCCTGCGAACTAGGGCAGATCAAACACAGGAAATCCGTCCAACACGCTTGAGTGTGACCACCACCACCCCCAAACACGGGGTCGGCGTCCACGCGCGAAACAGCCGACAAAGTTGCTGTCATCGTCACGGTCGTCGCACATCGGAGTGGGTGCCACAGGAGGGTCTGCAGTCATCGGGGTACACGGCGAAGGAGTAGGAGGGGCTAGGGCGGCAGCTGCCGTAGCCTGTTGCGAAAACCACCGGAACAAGCCGGAACATGCCGGAGAGGGTCGCCAACAGACCCCTCGCCTCGGCCTCAAGCACACAGGGTACGGTACACACCAGGCTGTCCGCCTCCCGCCAGCTCCTCACTCGAACCAGCCGCAACAGCCCGAAACAGAACACCAGTAGACGGCTCCGCAGGCGCACGCCCACCACCACGACCCGGACAAGGAGGTCTACCAAGACCACAAGCCAACTGCAAAAGCAGAAACCAGCGCAAGAGAAAAGGGGTCGGCAACTCCCACAAAACACAAGCCGAAAACAAAAACCCTCGAGCTCGCGCGCCTATACATCCTAGGTCTTCCTATGGGTCAGCCTAGCCAGTGGTTCAGTTACAAGTTGATGAATGAATGAGTGTTTGTTCCCTTTACGCTCTGATACCATCTTAATCTGTCACGCCCCGGGCTAGTTCTAGATGCGGAAAAACGTGCTAATTTTTTTTTTTTTTGAAAGCCTAGCCCGCGCCACGTACAGACCCGCCACAAATACAGGGTCCGCTGTACACACGGACAGAGCCTCCCCTGTATTTGCACGGCGTCCAACAACAAACAACAGGATCACAACCACCATTCATTCATCCCAACAGCACAACAACACAGTAGATTCATACAGCTAGCCGTCCTTAAACCTGTATGAATCTAAGCAGATCCTTAAGCGAAGGATGATGCAATGCACAAGCAACAAACATTCTAGAAAGCTGCTCCTTACCCAGAAGCTTTATTTGAAACCCTAATTTCAAACATCCAAGAATCATTTGAAAACTGTTCTCCACACGAGAACTCTCTTTTGAAATCACAAAACCGAGCAATCAGAAATCCATTTGAAAACCGTTTCCCACACGGAAACCTTGTTTTACGACGCTACCACGAGGGGTAGAAAAACCAAAACTGCCCGACAAAAGAAAACGATCGAATACAACCAATCAGTACAAGCATGCTATCATCACTCAATCATAAAGAGTAGATCTACAACACATAAGCATGCTATAGTAAGCCCAAAGAATAACTGAACCACAAATGACATCTAATAGGCGAAAGTAGGGTGATAACCAAATCTGGGGATGTAGCCTCATGAGTCGGAACCTCTAGAGCTACTATCTAGGCGTGCCTCGCAGCGTCCCGACACTCACCACCCTGCTCACCTGAAACCTGCAATGGGGGTGGGGGGTGAGAACATGCACGCATGTCTCCCCTCCCAGTGGGTACCGCAAGCCGACGAAGGCGAGGTGTACACACCGGCACGAGGGTCAACAAAAGATAGATATGGTATACAGTAGCACAAGTAAGTATGAGGCTAACATACAACTGAAATAACTATGCTACTGTAAGCAACTAGTATGCATCAAAGGAGATAACCACAAAGTAAACCCAATCTATAGCCACCGGGACGTGGCCCTGGCACTGTCACCCTGCTCAATCCAACGGCACCATCCATCCCGACGCAATGCTCGGGGCTCACGGGTCGGTAGAAATTCACGACCCTTTTCCGGAAAAGAACACCTCCACACGGTGGATCAGACCGCGGTGTACGTGAAGTGCGGGAAGAGCTGTGACGATCGATGCATATGCTCAATCTACAGAACGGCAAAGAGCCGAGAAGCAACCAATAAACTACAACTAGGATCGCTCGGAACAACAGGCGATCACCTCCGACCAACTGGGTCGTCTCAAGGAACATGCAAGCCACAACTACTCTACTATCCAAGCACGCATATAAGTAGAGTCTACGGGAGTCAAGTGAACTAATAACTGTAATGCAAAGGAAGGGATAGAAAGGTATCACCGTAGTCCACTGAACCGACTCCGGATCGAAGCACCCACCTGTAGGTAAGATCCAATCTAACACCGACGGCTCTCGGGAACCGCGACAGGACCTACGAAAGACTCACAGGGTCAAGGTCCACCAAGTCGACGCTAAACCCAAGCTCACACAACCCGAAACCGACGGATCGCCCGGGAAACCCACCGGGACGATCCCGAAACCACACAAAGCCCCAGAGGGGTACCAAACAGCCAACAAGGTCCCTCGCTGTCCCCGAACACATTAAACCGAGTGACGGGACAGCAAGCACAAGCTCGGGGTGCCACGAACAGCAAACGCACCCGAAAAGGCTTCCCGGGTTCCCGAAAAAGTGCCGATTTGGCACCGGAACCCCACATCACTCATCCGCTGTCCTCGGAACTTCGGGACAGCGATGAGGAACAGCCAACGAGGCTACACGATGAAGCCAAGTCGCTCGCGAAAACAGCGAGTGAGTCGCACAACTAGAAACGTGCGTTTCGTCGATTATTTCATCGAAAAACGCGTCGGAAACAAATCCGAAACTCCACGAAGGGCGAGGGGGTTGGACAACCAGTCCTCAGGGTCCCAAAGACCATACCCTTGCTGCCCACAGCGTCGCTACGCTGTCGCAATCACCAAAGTCCACAAACAAGCAACATACACATACATACAAGCGCTAAATTAAGCCGTTCGAGCAATCCGTTCGTCCGCTCGACCTTCCGCAAGTACCAGCGGAAAGGTAACAACGTCACGGAAACCGTGCTCACTGTCCCACTGCGACAGGACCAGTCGCAAGCCGGGAAATCCCATAAAAATAGTGAGCGCGCGCACAAAAGCAAGCTTAACTAAGGCCGTGTGAGCAAGCCGTACATCCGCACGACCTTCCGCAAGCACCAGCGGATAGTCAACGATGTCACGGAAGCCATGCTCACAGCCCCTCTGCGATAAGAACAGTCGCAGTCCGGGAAAAAGCACAAAAACAGTGCAACAAAAGGCAAAGAGGCCCGACAAAGGCGAACGACGAAGCGGCTCAACGAAACCCAAAACTAGGGTGAGCACGGTGTTCAGCACATCGCTGCGATCGTCGGGCTCACCCTCTCGAGCTTCGGGAGTCGGCAGAGAGCTCAAACAACCCAACAACACTAAAAACACCACACAAGTGACCCCTGGCCGGAGCAGCTAGCTCCGGCCGGCTGCCGGCCGACGTGCAAGGCCGGCGGCGGCCAGGGGTGGATGCGGAGGAAGTGGGGAAGGTGGTGCTCACCTTGGTCGGCGACGGGAAGCGGCGGCGGCGGCGCGGGGAGGAACCCCACTCTCGGGTTAGCAACCCGAGCCAAGGGCACGGCGGCGCCGGCAACAAACGGCGACGGCGGCCGCGGCGACGCGAGCACCGGGAAGAGAGGAGGTCGCCGGCCGTCGTCCCGGTCGGTGACCGCGACAAAAAAAAACCAGGCGGGCGGGTGGCGGCGGCGGAGCAACCCCCCAAGCTGCGGATGCCCTAGCTGCCCCCCGCCGAGGCTTGCGGCGGCTCCGGCGGCGCTCCGGCGGCACGGCGATGGTCGGGGAGGCAGGGTCCGGCAGCGGAGGTCCCGAGGGTGACCAAGCACACCCTCTCCGGCGTCAGGAGGCGGCGGCGGCGCGGCCCCACCAAGCTCGGCCAGCACAGCTCTCGGCCAGAGCTTGCAGTGGCTCCGGCGGCCCACGGCGGCGGCTCCCGGCGGCGGCTCTCCACTCCGGCGGTCGTGCCACCTCAGGGGAAGCCCAAGCATGGGTTTCCCCTGGGTGCACACCGCAGGGAGAAGAAGAGGGAGAAGAAGAAAGAGAAGAAGAAGAAAAAAAAGGAGAGAGAGGTGGCTGGGGGAAAACTCCGGCCAGGCAGTGGCCGGCGGCGGCCGGCGCAGCTCGGGGAGGAGGCCAAGGGGCAGGGGAGCCCTGTGCTCACCCCTGGGAGCAAGGGGAGAGAGGGGAGTGAGAGAGAGAGAGAGAGAGAGAGAGAGAGAGAGAGGGAGAGAGGGATGTTTCAACCACCCCCTCCACCTACTACACCCACACCAACACTCAACCTCTCTCTTCACTCAAACACAAAACCCCCCCCCTTCTCAGCCAGCACAAGATGCTAAAACACCCCTCCACCTGCGATCTCACGCGAAACGGTGCGAAAACAGGGTCTAAAAAAAAAAACCGAAAAAAAAACGTGACATACGACCTCTCGGCGATCAAGATGGAATAACTTTTCATCCGCTCGTCGCACGACGACGCAAATCGCGCCATCGCGTTCAGCACTGCCGAGACATCGAACTCACCATTTTGGTTCGTCAGATTCGGACTCCGGATCGCGCCGTTAGCCGTTCACTCTCCGCGACGAAAAACCAACAACTATTAAAATCCACTAAAATCACTTATATACATATATATATATATATATATAAAAATACCGGTATATATATACGTATACTGATCAAAAACACAGTAATGGGGGAGAGGAACACTGAGAATTTCAAATTCCCAAAATTCGGATTCTCACAGTTCTATTCTCACATGTTCCAACCTATGTTCAATAACACTAGGTTCAATCATACATGCAATCATGCAACAAATATAGGTAATTGAATTATACTTGAATTCTATATCATGCAATAGGAGCTCATTGCTCTACCTATCATGATTTTACCTTTGCCAACATGCAATTTCTAGGGTTCACAACATACCATTTTATCTTTAAATGGATATTTACCCTAGACATGGAAGTGACCTAATCACTTCGGTAAACACAAACCCACCTCAAGAGCTTCCAAATTCTTGTATTCTTCAAGCTCCTAAGTGTCCAAGCCTTGAGTTTTTGCTTCAACCCAAGCTTCTACAAGAAAATGATTCGTTACTCGTTACGAACCCATAATTCAACTCAATACTTGAAATCAAGTGTTCTAACATGATTTCCTATGCCTCAATTGCAATTCCCGAAGGTCCAAATATTTTTAGAACCTCCCATGGCAAAAATCCTCATTTAATCTATGTTTCACATGCATGCATGTAGAACCTCAAAATTTCTTGGCCAATCTCCATATTTTGTGTTTTAGATTGCCTAGGGTTCCCAAAAACCTCATTACAAAGGATTAAATCTAATGTTTGAACCCAAAACGTGAGGAACTAACCTTAATCACGAGTTCCCCAAGCTTCTTCTTGCACCAAGAAGCCTCTTTTCTCCTTTGGAAGCCTTTTCCAAGATCAATCCACCATTTTCTCCAAGTTTTGGAGAGATCTCTAGAGAGAGAAAGTGAAGGAGATGGAGGGGAGAAGTGGAGAGGAAGACAATAAAAAGGGGAGAAGGTCTCAGCCCTTCATACACCCCCAATACATGTGAAAAGACTGTTTTGCCCCTCTCCACAAACAACACAAACAACCAGCCAAAACTGGAATTTCGTAACACTGTATGCCGGTATGTGCATTGCATACCGGTATACGGGTGCTATTCCGGTATACCCCGGAGGATTCCGCAGAACTCGAGAGCTGGGTTCTCGGTTTAACCATGGCATTCCGATATACCCTCATCACATACCGGTACTAATCACTTCAGTACCGGTATGGAGGTCCACATACCGGAATCCAGTGCAGACTTCACAAGTTTAGCAGTTTTAACTTTTCGAAGTCCGTTTTCGCGCCTCATTTGCGCCGAAAACACTTCTCACCAGTCCCAAACTTGGCTGAAGCCTCACATATAGCCTCTCTTGCTATTTTTCCATCGAAACTCCACAATTTGTAGAAGTTCGGTACGATGCACTGAAATTCAGTGTACTACAATATATATATATTTTATGAGTGGTGCTACCCGTACACCCGTAAAGGGGGTGTATAGGATACACCCACCCATCCAAGGGTGGGTGGGCTTTTGCTTGTCACATCGATGTGACAGGCAAAAGCCCACCACCCTAGGATGCACGGGTGTATCCCATACATGGATAGACTTTTCCTTATTTCATATATATATATATATATATGTATGTATATATGTATATATGTATGTATATATGTATATATGTATGTATATATGTATATATGTATGTATATATGTATATATGTATGTATATATGTATATATGTATGTATATATGTATATATATGTATATATGTATATATGTATATGTGTATATATATATATGTATATATATATGTATATATGTATATATGTATATATGTATATATGTATATGTATATATGTATATATGTATATGTATATGTATATATATGTATATATGTATATGTATATATGTATATGTATATATGTATATGTATATGTATATGTATATGTATATGTATATGTATATATATGTATATATATATATATATAATTGGGTTGGAATACTATTAATAGTATTTGGGCTCTTTTGCTATCGAGTTTTTAACCATTGGATTAAAAATTGTAAGGATAGGATGATAGTGGTCCCCTAGGATTTAGTGGTGGTCCTCATAGGGTTGAGTTAGTAGTTGGTTGAATAGTATGATCTAAAGTGTGGTATTGATTAAAGTATAGATCTAATGGCTAAAAAAAAGATAGCAAAAGAATTCAAATACTATTGATAGTACTGCAGCTCAACTATATATATATATATATATATATATATATATATATATATATATATATATATATATATATATAGAGTCCGACTACTATGCTATTAATAGCACCAAGCACTTGGTGCTACCAAGTTTTCTGCCGTTAAATCTACCCCTTTAATAATTTCTATCCGTTAGATCATATTATTCAACCAACCACCCACTCAACCCTAGGGGACTACTATCATCCTAACCACACATCCCTTAATCCAAGGGCCGAAAATCTAATAGCACCAATGACTTGGTGCTATTAATAGTTGTAGTACACTGAATTTCAGTGCATCGTACCGAACTTCTACAAATTGTGGAGTTCCGATGGAAAAATAGCAAGAGAGGCTATATGTGAGGCTACAGCCAAGTTTGGGACTTGTGAGAAGTGTTTTCGGCGCAAATGAGGCGCGAAAACGGACTTCGAAAAGTTAAAACTGCTAAACTTGTGAAGTCTGCACTGGATTCCGGTATGTGGACCTCCATACAGGTACTGAAGTGATTAGTACCGGTATGTGATGAGGGTATACCGGAATGCCATGGTTAAACCGAGAACCCAGCTCTCGGGTTCTGCGGAATCCTCCGGGGTATACCGGAACTAGCACCCGTATACCGGTATGCAATGCACATACCGGTATACAGTGTTACGAAATTTCAGTTTTGGCTGGTTGAAGGTGTTAAGTGTGGAGAGGGGCAAATGGGTCTTTTCACACTCGAGGGAGTGTTAGAAAGGCAGGAAACACCCCCCTTTCTCAGTCATCTTCCTCCTCCACTTCTCCTCTCCATCTCCTTCACTTTCTCTCTCTAGAGATCTCTCCAAAACTTGGAGAAAAGGGTGGATTGATCTTGGAAAAGGCTTCCAAAGGAGAAAAGAAGCTTCTTGGTGCAAGAAGAAGCTTGGGGAACTCGTGGTTAAGGTTAGTTCCTCACGTTTTGGGTTCAAACCTTGGATTTAATCCTTTGAAATGAGGTTTTTGGGAACCCTAGGCAATCTAAAACACAAAATATGGAGATTGGCCAAGAAATTTTGAGGTTCTACATGCATGCATGTGAAACCTAGGTTAAATAAGGGTTTTTGCCTTGGGAGGTTCTAAAAATATTTGGACCTTTGGGAATTGCAATTGAGGCATAGGAAATCATGTTAGAACACTTGATTTCATGTATTGAGTTGAATTAAGGGTTCGTAATGAGTAACGAACCATTTTCTTGTAGAAGCTTGGGTTGAAGCAAGAACTCAAGGGTTGGACACTTAGGGGCTTGAAGAATACAAGAATTCGAAAGCTCTTGAGGTGGGTTTGTGTTTACCGAAGTGATTAGGTCACTTCCATGCCTAGGGTAAATATCCATTTAAAGATAAAATGGTATGTGTTGTGAACCCTAGAACTTGCATGTTGGCAAAGGTAAGATCATGATAGGTAGAGCAATGAGCTCTTATTGCATGATATAGAATTCAAGTATAATTCAATTATCTATACTTGTTGCATGGTTGCATGTATGATTAAACCTAGTGTCATTGAACATAGGTTGGAACATGTGAGAATAGAACCTAGTGTTATTGAACATAGGTTGGAACATGTGAGAATAGAACCTAGTGCTATTGAACATAGGTTGGAACATGTGAGAATAGAACCTAGTGTTATTGAACATAGGTTGGAACATGTGAGAATAGAATCTAGTGTTATTGAACATAGGTTGGAACATGTGAGAATAGAACCTAGTGTTATTGAACATAGGTTGGAACATGTGAAAATAGAACATAGTGTTATTGAACATAGGTTGGAACATGTGAGAATAGAATCTAGTGTTATTGAACATAGGTTGGAACATGTGAGAATAGAACCTAGTGTTATTGAACATAGGTTGGAACATGTGAGAATGGAACCTAGTGTCATTGAACATAGGTTGGACATGAGATTGGAACCTAGAGTCATGGAACCTAGGTTGAGAATGAGAAAGTAAACCTAGTGTTATTGAACATAGGTGAGACTTAGTGACTTGAACCTAAGGTCATGAGACTTAGGTTGGCAAATGAAGAAAATGTGAACAATGGGATGTGCGACGATTTTTCTATCCCGGGTAGTCGACGACTTCGCTACCATGCCATGAGTTGGCGGTGTCGAAACGGGATGTGCGACGATTTTGCTATCCCGTGTATGCGATGATTTCGCTACCATGCCATGAGTTGGCGGTGTCGACACGGGATGTGCGACGATTTTGCTATCCCGGGTATGCGACGATTTCGCTACCACGCCATGAGTTGGCGGTGTCGAGATGGGATGTGCGACGAGGTTCCTATCCCGGGTATGCGACGAGTTCGCTACCCATGCCATGTGATGGCGGTGTTGAGATGGGGTATGCGACGATTTTGCTATTCCGAGTATGCGACGAGTTCGCTACTCAAACTAGGAGGTGACGAGTTCACTCCTTGAATGTTGGAACCCTTATGGTGAGACGGCGATTCCGAAACCATAAGTAAATGACAAGTAATTGAACTTAGTCAATGTGAAATATAGGATGAACCTAGGAGAGAATGATAAGTTATATTTCATTTGGTTGCATCCTTTATGTTTATTTAGAAACATGTAAATAATTGTTGCAAAGTTATTTGTGATCTAACTTATGCATATGGTGTTTCTTTGGACCTGGTGGGTTTAGTTTTTCTCTTGGGTGGCCTTACCCACTGGGAACTATGTTTATAGTTCTCACCCCACGTTTTTCAGGTCCTTCCGCGAGTGAGGCGGCGGAGCGAGGCAAGGGTTTAGCTCTCTAGATAGCGGCCCTTCCATTTTGGTGATACATAGAGTTGTACCCCTAGTCTTGGACTTTGATAGCATAGGGGATTTCCATTACATGTATGAAACTTATGTATTCCATAGTTTTGGAACATGGTGTATGGAATGAAAAGAAAAATTTGGGCATGTATAAAATGTGCAATGTGATGTAATAGAAGTAGAACTTCTTTATGTTGATGCTTTCCTTGTGCAACTCTTGTACTCCGTTCCTAGTTGGAACCTCGTGGATAAGCTTGTGTTGTGACGCCTTGGGCGGGTAGAAGGGACTCTATCCGTTCGGCGGGTATGGGGCATGCGCCCGTGCGGTTATCCTTTCCACCTAGTTGGTGTTAAACGCCCAACGGGGCGTGACAATAGTATAGTAGCCTAGTTCTATATATATATATATATATATATATATATATATATATTCTAACTGTGGTGCTTCTGGAAGCATAAGGGAATTGGTGCTTATAAAATTTTAACTCTTGAATCAACTCCTTTGATCATTTCTACTCCTTGGATTAATATTGTTCCCCAAGAGAGACCACTAAACCTAAGGGGGGACCACTATCATCACAACCGTACAGTTCTGAATCCAAGGGTTAAAAAGTCAGAAGCATCAAGTCATTTATACTTTCGAAAGTATAGTAGTTATACTATATATATATATATATAGTATAACTATATATATATATATATATATATATATATATATATATATATATATATATATATATATATATATATAGAGCTAGTCTCCTATACTATCTATAGTACCGGGGCTTCGGTACTATAGTTGCTTTTTCGATCTTAGGGTGTTCAAATCAACGATCCACACCATTGAAACTGATCTAGAATATTTGAAGTTCTTAGGAATAAAATTTTATAATTTTTCGACGTAGTTTACTTTGTGATCAAACCGTTTCAAAATTGTCAAATTTCAATGGTTATTATAGCGAGTTTGTAGTTTAACGGTGGAGAAGAATCTAAATTTATTCAAATTTTGATAGAAAATACTTTAAACTACATAGATGAAGGTCAACATCCTTGATCTTGAATTTGAAACTCCTATACTCAAATTTGAAGGATTATTCAATTTTCACCGTTCATTTTGACATAATTTATTTACTAAATAAACGACATCGAAAAAAACTAAAATTTTATTCCTAAGAACTTCACATACCCTCGATCAGTTTCAACGGTGTGGATCGTTGATTTGAACAACCTAAGATCGAAAAAGTAACTATAGTATCGGAGCCCCGGTACTATAGATAGTATAGTAGCCTCATTATATATATATATATATATATATATATATATATATATATATATATATATATATATATATATATATATATATATATATATATATATATATATATAGTATAACTACTATATATATATATATATATATATAGTAGTTATACTATATATATATATATATATATATATATATATATATATATATATATATATATATATATATATATATATATATATTTATATATATATGAGTTGGGCTGGAATACTATTAATATTATTTGGGCTTGATTGCTATCAATTTATTAGCATCTACACTTTAATCAATTCTACCCTTTAGATCATACTATTCAACCAACCACCCACTCAACCTTAGGGTGACCACCACTAAATCCTAGGGGACCATTATCATTCTAACCATAAAATTTTTCATTCAAGGGTTAAAAACTCGACAGCAAAAGAGCCCAAATATCATTAATAGTATTCCAGCCCATCTATATATATATTTTTGTGCTTTTCGAGCCAAATTCAAGCGGACCCAGTAATACTCAAGCTCGGCTTGAAATAAATTTTGAGTTTTTTTTCTGTTCAAGCTCGACTTATTTAATTTTGAGCCGAGCTCGAGCGAGCTGAATTTCGAGCCGAACGTGAGCCAAACACGAGCCGGCTCGCTCATTTTCCAGCCCTACTTAGAGGGGAACAAGCAGGGAAGAGGGAGAGGAGGACAAAGATGGATGAGAGGGAGAAAGTGTTCTTTCTTGTGTCTAAATGTGACACCCCAGGTAGTCCTATATAAAAGATATAATAGGGCTAACCTCTCAAACCAGCTTAAGCATTTTCGGCGGTGGCAAGGCCGAAGAGGTTGAGAGAGTTAAGTGTGCTAGGACGGGAGTAGTCCTAGGATGGGTGACCCTATGGGAAGTCCAGGGCGTCACAGTTGGTATCAGAGCCAATTACCAGCCGGATGTGTGAGATGAGTCTCGGCTGAGCCAGATGTATTTATGGGTAGAGCATGGCTCCCCAGTGTTTATGGGTAGAGCGCGGCTCCCCCGGTTTAGGCTAGCGAGATGAGTCTCATACCGCTTGGTACTTGTGAGTCGGAGCCTGATGTGGACGTCAGAGCTTAAAGGGGGGGAGATTGTGACACCCCAGGTAGTCCTATATAAAAGATATAATAGGGCTAACCTCTCAACCCGGCTTAAGCATTTTCGGCGGTGGCAGGGCCGAAGTGGTTGAGAGAGTTAAGCGTGCTAGGACGGCAGTAGTCCTAGGATGGGTGACCCCCTGGGAAGTTCGGGGCGTCACACTAAAAGAAATGAGGTGGAGAAAGTGAGAGAGAGGTATTTATAATTGAAGCAATACCCCCCCCCCCCCCAATACACAGCCTGCGTATAGATGAGTATCAGTATTCAAACTTAAGTACCGGCACTCCCTCACTTAGTACCGGTACACCCCTGAAGTTTCGCAAAACAGGAGAGTTCCAATAGCAAAAATAATGCAAGGAGTATTGGTACTCCACCTCGGATACCGGTACACAGTAATCAGTACTAATACTCGGCGAAGTTTCGCAGAACCTGAACGTGCCCTCGCTGGGATTTATATTGAATACTAGTACTCCAAAACTTCAGTGTCGGTACTAAAGTTGGAAAATAGCCAGCTGCAGGTTTGGTTCTGGAACTTTATTTTTCACGCCGTTTTGTCTCAAAATAGTTCCAACTCAATCAAACTCGCCCAAAACCTCACAAATGGTATCGTATGCTATTTTACACTAGATCTTAATAATTTGCAAAGTTCAGTATAATACAAAGATTGTTTTTAAATATTTAAAATGATTACCTTATTTGTCCTTCAAATTATTTTTTTCAAAATAAGGTAAATCATATAATAAATGAAATATGCTATTATTTATTGCCCTTACCTATTCTATAGGGAAAAAATAATTTTTCAACGTATTTCTGTCATTTTGAAGGGTATTTTCGGTATAAATTATAAGAAATAAATGGAATAGTGATGGAATCCTAACAGAGGGGGGGCTAAATGCAACAACTTAAAATATTGAGGGGGTAAAATATAGATTTTGAACAGTTTGTGTAATATCCGAACATTTGAATTGAATGAAATTTGAATTCAAATATATGTAAATAACTTGTATATATATATATATATTATATGTGAAGGTGAGAGAGAATGGATTTGTTGCGAATCTGCGACCGAATCAAGTGAAATGAAAACGTGGATCTGATGGTCTGGCAGTGCTGAAAGTAGTGGCGTGATCCGTTCGCAAATTCGACTAGCGGATCGTCCGAAATTGCATGCTTTTCGAGGAGAGGTCAATTTGGGTAGACCGGTATTTTTGAAAAACTCCTTATATTTTATGTACCAAAATGCGTGATATCGCATGTGGAGGTGCCTTCCCGCGTTTTACACGCACTGTGACGGACTCGGTTAAAATTTTTGATGTTCGAAGGAGTTGTGCGCAATTTGATCCAATCTTTATATAATTGGGTTTAGGGTTTCTTTCTCCCAAACCCTAACCCTAGTTCCTCTCCTCCCAACTCGAGCCCTAACCACCTCCCCTCTCCTATTGCGCAGCACCCCTCTCCGGCAATCCCTGGCCTCCGTCCGGCCCAACTGCAGCCACCCATCTTCTCTCTCTCTCCCTCAAGCTTCCCTCCCTCACTACCTCTCTCATTCTCTAGACCCGAGGGCAACCATGGAGGCCGCACCCTTGGTGGACCTCACCTGCGGCACCCTAAGCCTCCGACGACCTCCCTCTGGTGACCCCAGCGATCGCCGACCGCCGCCGCCGTCGTACCTCCTTTGTTGGTGCGGTTTAGGGCTGGGGCGGCCGTGTCTCTCTTGCACCGCCGCCGTCGCCGCCCCTCGTCGTTGTTGCCGCCCCTCATCGTTGCCGTCGCCTCCCTCCGGCCTTAGAGGCCTTCCCGTCGTCGCCCCGAGCTGCCCCGGCCTCCGCCATCGTTGGGAGTAGCCACTCGAGCCTGAGCTCCATTCTTGGTGGCCGTGGGTGTCCTAGCACCGCTGCCGCCGCCTCCCGCCGCCGGATAGAGTGAGCACGGTCCTTCCCTCGACCGCACCCGACCCTTGCCGGTGCGCGAGCTGCCGTGCCGCCGGTGGCCGGCCGCAGCAAGCCTGTTCTCAGTCAGCCCGAGCTAGGGCAAGTTTGGGGCTCTTCACCGTTTCGGCATTTCGAGAATGCTTCGACTCTTTGGAAAGTAAGCACGGTGACCCTGAGAAATCGCTGATCACTGTGCTCGCCTCACTTTCTGTCGAAGAGGCCCCGCATTGTCGTTTCGGCTTTGTCGCTCCCGGTGGACGATATAATCGGAGTCCAAGTAGCCCCGACGAGCTCTCGGCTGTCATTCGTGCTCTTAACAGTGAGCAGGGCTTTGTTGCGTCGAGACCTACTCGCTGGTACCCTCGGTTGGTCTCTGAGTCACATGGTTTTGGTAACAGCCCTAAACATCGCATTTATATATCTATATTATACAATTGTTGGTAGCGTAGGGGCTTTTGTGCAATTGTGACAGCATGGGCTGCCTCAGGCAGGGTGAGTTCACTGAATGTGACCCCTTGGACTGATTGTCCAAATCTCCGAGGCCCCCGTGAAACCAAAAATTGGTTTCAAAGTGTATTCCGGCAAAATCACTGGCGGAACGTACTTTTGAGTCGTGATTCGCCCGGCACTGTGTGGATACCCTGGAAATTGCCGCTGAGCCTTTTTGGCTGGCTACCTATGTTGCCTCGGGTGTTCAGAGGCAACGGGTGAGCGGCAGAGGGTCCCGGTGCCAATTTAGACACTTCCGGAAGCCCAAAATGAAACGGTTATCTGACGATAACCTTGTTGGCTTTGAAGTTAGGGTTGGCTACTCAGACAGCCAAATCAGTGCATTTTGGGTCAGTGAGTGACTCGTGGCACGATTCGGAGCGTTCGGGGACACTTCGTAGGTCTCGGGGACATCCCGACGTGTTTTTCGGGATTTCCAGCGAGAACGGAGTTTGGTTTTTGGGAAACCGATTCCGCGGGAAGTTTTGGAATTGTGAGTGTTGTGTTACGAGTCAGTTGGGTTAGACCCTAACTCGGTGGATCTATCTAGGTCCGGTCATCCTACGCACCTCGTGAGCTAGGTGCGACTGCTAACACAAGTGGGTACTTCGATCCGAAGTCGGTACAGTGGTGCACGCTCGGTGATGTCCCTTCCATTCTCTCCTCAGTACTTATTTCATACACTCATTTCATGTTGAGCACGTTACCACATGACTTTACCCTCATTGCTCTATTTAGTTCTATTCCTATCTTTATGACCTAGAAGTAGAGCAGTAGTTTCTCCGTAGCTTATGCATGATTATTATCAGTTGTTGACCTGAGTGGTCGGTTCTTATGAGACATGTGTAGTTTGATGACCTGATTGGTCGGTACACCCTTAGGGGTATGATTGTCGGCTATTCGCTAACGGATGGCTATTGATCATATTCGCATCGATCGCCACAGCTTATGAGCATTTCACGTACACCAGCGGTTTGGCCACCACAACGGTGTACTTTTTCAAAAAAGTGGTCGTACTTCTGACCCGTAAGCCTAGCGGCCTACTGCTAGGGTTACATGCCAGATAGAGCAAGCATGGCAGTTGCCTGAGGTCTTTAGACCGACACGGTGGTTAGATTGGGTATATTTGGATTATTCATCCGGTTTGACGCATCATCACATTTACAGTAGCTGTGTTTGCATATTTATTGCTATTCCTTTTAGTTTACTTTTGCTACTATATATCCCGTAATATATCATATATTTTTGGTTACCAGTGAGTACACTCGCCCTTGTCGGCTTGCAGTACCCATCCGGAGACCTTTTGTTGGTTTCTCATCCCCCTTCTTTTCAGGTGATATGGGCGGTGGGAGTCGAGACGGTGCGTGACGCGCGGTAGCCAGCGAGAGATAGTGGTCCCGACCTTGTGGCATCGTTTTGGTTCTTAATTCTACCTCTGACCTTTTGTTAGTAGATAGATTGCGTGCTGGTTTAGTTTGGTTTTGACTCTTGTTGTGATTTCGATTTGGGATTTTAAATATTATTGTTTTGGAAATATTGTGGATTTATGGAAAACGATTTTCTACCCTTCGTGGTAGCTTGTTTTCAAAAGATAAAAGGTTTCCGTGTGGGAAACAGTTTTCAAAAGGGCTTTTTCGGCTTTTGTGAATCTAGTGTTTCAAAACAAAATTTTCGAGTGGGAAACGATTTCGAATAATAGATGTATTTGTATATGTTGTGATAAGGACGGCTAGCTGTATGCTGTGGAATTGAATATGCCTTTGATGTTCATTTTGTATATCGCTAATTGTTGTATGTGAGTGAATGTTGTCATTGTAACTTGTATGTTGTGGTGCGCCATGCAAATACAGAGGAGACTCTATCCATTTGGACAAAGGGGCTTCTGTATTTGTGGCGGGTCTGTCTTGTCCCTGGGTCAACATTAGATAAAAAAAAGAATGGGCATTTTTTGCTGATTATGATTTACAAAATTAGCCCTGTTTCAAAATGGCTTTACAAAAAGGGACTCGGGGGCATGACAGTTAGAGAGGGAAAGTTAGGGAGGCAATGTAAATGCAACAACTTATGAGGGGGTTTTCTATAATTTAGCCTCTATGTATGTATGTATGTATGTATGTATGTATGTATGTATATACGTACATACATACAAATATATATATATAGAGTATGACTTGTGTGCTATTAGGAGCACGGAGGCCTATGTGCTCCTAAGCCGTTTTCGATGATTAAACTTTCGAATCGATGATCAGCTCCGTTAGACTTGATCTAGCGTATTTGAAGTATGTAGAAAATAAATTTTGAATACTTTTGCACCATTAAACTTGCAAACGGCACACATCAACCATTAAAATTTGTTGATTTTGAACCCTTTCGATCATTAGGTAAATGATATCAAAAATCTGCAAAATTTATTTTCTAGATATTTCAAATACGCTAGATTAATATTAATGGAGTCGATCGTCGATTCAGAAGTTCCATTATCGAAAATAGCTTAGGAGCACGGAGGCCTCCGTGCTCTTAGGAGCACACAAGTCCTACTCTTTCTATCTCTCTCTCTCCCTATATATATATATATATATATATATATATATATATATGAGCTATATCAAGCCAAACATGAGCAAGCTGGCCCAAGCTCGTGTTCGGTTCATTAAGATTTCGAGCTAAAACCCATGACCCTTTTTGTAGAGCCTTTTCAGAAAAGGTCTAATTTAAAAAGTAACGGAAGCAGAAAATGCTCATTCTTTTATATAAACAACGTTACCCATAGGACAAACAAACCAACAACAAACACATGGATTCCTCTATCCACGCGGATAGAGTCCTCTCTTTATTTGTATGGTGTCCACTTGTTACATTCCACATCTAATAATTTTCACTCACCAAACAACAATCAATTCATGCTAAATGCACATACAGCTAAGCAGTCCTTAGCAAAGATGATGCATGCCCTGTCATACACCTAAATAATCTTTACCAAAGATGACGCAAATGCACAATACATCTGCCATTAAAAATTTTATTTTTAAAATCTAGGATTTACGATAAAATCGAAAAACTATTTTGAAAACTGTTTCCTACACAAAAACTTAGTGATTGAAAACCAACTACTGTGAAGGGTAGAAAACTTTTTGCCATAAAACCAAAACCATTACCATAGATAATAAACATAAATCCACAGTTTATTAATCCAAAAATAAGCATTTAACAAAAATTGAACCATCACAATGTCTAAATTATTTAACGAACAACTGAAGGGTCAAGAAGGAATGAAATAAGGAAATGTAGCAAAAGGAAGAATAATTCACAGGATCTCTAGGCTCACTAGTTATACCGAACCTCACACACCATCGCGACCCTCACCATCTTTGTCACCTATAAAAATAGGGGGGGTGAAAAACTAATCTGAGGTTTCCCAGCAGGTACCGCAAGCCCACGAAGGCAAGTTGTACTCACCGGTAAATGAGATATAATGTTAACTTTAAGGATAGGTAAATAAGATATAGTAGCAATGATAACTAGAAAGAAACTACAACTATAACTAGATGAATAAACGACCGAATGTGAAGTTGAATACAAGCATGCGTCAACTGGACAAATAGTCCAAAAGTACCCAATCAATCGCCATGTCGGTCTAAAGATCTCAAGCAATGCCACATTGTGCTCACTCACCTTTGCACATAAGTCCATGCTAAACGCACCTCCGCATAGTGCTCATGGGTCGAAAATACGACCATTCATACATAAAAGAATACTATTGCGGTTACCAAACTGCTAGTGTATGCAAAATGCATATGAGCTAGGGCGATCGATGCAATATACTCAATAGCTAACAATCGGCAAATAGCCGAAATCAAATCAACAAGGAAACATTGACCAAATCTAGTTACTCATATCTCATAGAATATCACCTATCACCGATCAATCAGGTCTATCAAATACAAGTCATGTAATGACATCCAACCGAGTACCGCTCTACTACTAAGTCGAGATGAACATGTATAAGAATAAAAGTAGAGCAACAGAAAGTGAAGATCAGTGATGATCAAGTGCTCAACATGTCACGCCTCGCCGTCCCTTCCCCAAATAGGTGGAAGGAGCCCCGCACGGGCACGTGCGCCAGACCCGCCGAACGGACAGAGTTTTTCATGTCCGCCCAAGGCGTCACAATCGGTACAATTCAAAACATTCCAAACAGGAATATAATTCATACACATATTGTATAAGAAAAGCATCATAAACATAAATAACTATGCTACTACAAGCATTCGTCTCATTCAAATTACATTTATATTTTTCTTTCCAAATACAATTAAATTGTTATTACAATTTTCTCTTTTTTTTCTATACCCTTAAGCTACGCTGATCTAGGGTACATCTATCTCTGGTCACAATGGCAGGACGCTAACTATCGAGTTATGTCCATTCCTTGAGCCGCCGCGCCGCTCACATGTGGACCTGTAAAACATGGGGGGGTGAGAACTATAAACATAGTTTTCAGTGGGTACGGCCACCCAAGGGAAGAGCTCGACCCACCAGATCCAAAGGAGGCAACATAAGTAGGTTCGTATACAACATGTAACTATATAAGCATATAACTCTACTATATGCAAATAACAAAACATCAGGCTTAGGCCTCAAGTAAATGTGATAATGAAAATCATGCAAGTAGATCTACCTTTTCTACTTTCTACTTCATTACCCATATCGCATCCAATCCGCTCCTAAGGTTTTTCTTACCTTAGTCAAGCTATACCACCCGACTCACTCTGGAGTCAATCATCAGCGGAGCACCGCCATCCTTTAGCATAGAGCGGAGCACCGCCATCCTTTTATCATAGAGCGGAGCACCGCCATCCTTTTGTCATTGAGCGGAGCACCGCTATCCTCATGACATCGGGTGACGAGGTTGTCGACCACCCCCGGCCATCGGGTTATTAGGAGTTCCGAAATTCCTTCTTTCACGGTCACAAGGGTCATTGTCTTTACCACATATTGTCAATCTTTCTAGGTTCGAGTCATTCATGTCCACGTGGTCAACCTACCACTATATTTCCAACCTATGTTCAATGACACTAGATCCAATGACTTTCCAATCCAAGTGGTCTCCCTACCACTACATTTTCCAACCTATGTTCAATGACACTAGGATCAATACCCAATCATGTTCTTTCTTATCCTAGTTGTCCACACCTAGGATTCATGATTCATGTGACATATAGTCCTTGATTCCTTACTTGTCGAATTCTCTAATTTTTCTAGAGTTCATCGACCTATGTTCAATGTCCACACCTAGGTATGCATATATATACATACATATATATCACACATCCCCACTATTCTTGTCCGATGGTGGCTAATTTCTCTAGTAACATATGATTCACACATTCATATGTACCAATTAACCTACCATTACATGCATCAAATAAAAAAATATTAAATTTTACTCTTTGACATGGAAGTGACCTAATCACTTCGGTGAAGCACAACCCACCGCACAAAGCTTCCTAATTGCTTGTAGACAGTTGCAATTAGTCTCTCTCTTTAGCTATGAGCTTAATTCCAAGCTTCTTGTCGTACAACAACAAAAAGAATTCGTTATCCCTTTCGAACCCCTAATCAATTTTATATCATGAAATCAAGTCATCCCTCTTGATTTCCTAACCTTTATTAGGGTTTTAAAGGTTTAAACAGTTTTTAAACCCTTCAAATCCAAAAACCCTCTTTCAACCTTCAAATCCAAAAACCCTCTTTCAACCTAGGGTTTTCTAAAATTCATGCCAAAACCCAATTTCAATTGCTAATCTCTACAATTTGTAGCCAAGATTACCCTAGGGTTTGATAAAAATTTATTTTAGAAGATTTAAATCCAAAATCCTAACTTTAAATCCCAAAACTCACCGTTGCCACAAGTTCCTCAAGCCTCTTCTTGCTCCAAGAAGCTTGCTCCCACCATCAATCACTCCTCTAAGCTTGATCTTCCAAGCTCCAAGCGTTGGAGAAGAAGAAGATGAAGAAGAGCAAGAAGAGAGAGAGAGAGAGAGAGGAGCTTCTCTCTCTTCTTCTCCTTGTGTGTATGCGTGTGGGGTTTTAGAGGAAAAAGGAGAGAGGGTTCCCCTTATATAGGGCCCCACCCTGAAATTATCAAAATACCCTTAAAAACTGCATTCTATAGAACTGCGTACCGGTACTCGAATTGGCGTATCGGTACACGGGCTTTTAGTTTCGGTTCCCAGTTTTCAGTTCCTCAGAACCCGAATGTTGGATTCTCAAATTTTCTATTGCGTACTGGTACCCAGATTTTAGTACTGGTACACAATTTTTCAGTACCGATACTCAGGTTCAGTTCCTCAAAACCCGAGAGCTAATTCCTCACCATTTTGTATTGTGTACCCGTACCCAGATTTCAGTACCGGTACTCAATACAAAATCTGCAGCTTTAACATGTTCGACTTTTTGGAGTCCGTTTTCGCGTCAGTTTTGCACCGAAAACGCTCGAATACTCTCCAAACCTCGCCAAAACTATTTAAATAGTTTTTTTTTGGCTACTTTCCACTAGAACTCCATAATTGTAGAAGTTCGGTACTGTGAGACCCCCGGTAATCCTATATATAAGATATAATAGGGCTAAACTCTTAACCCGGCTTAAGCATTTTGGGCGGTGGTTAGGCCCAAGAGGTTAAGAGAGTTAAGCGTGCTAGGACGGGAGTTGTCCTAGGATGGGTGACCCCCTGGGAAGTTGGGGCGTCATAGTTGGTATCAGAGCCAATTACCAGTCGGAAGCGTGAGATGAGTCTCGGCTGAGCCAGGATTGTACAGTGGGGAGAGCGAGGCTCTCATGCTGTTGACTGTTGTGGGTAGAGCGCGGCTCACCACAAGGTCAGTTTAGGCTAGCGAGACTAGTCTCTCATCGCCTGGTACTTGTGAGTCTGAGCCTGACGAGGACGTCAGAACTTAAAGGGGGGGAGATTGTGAGACCCCAGGTAGTCCTATATATAAGATATAATAGGGCTAAATTCTTAACCCGGCTTAAACATCTTGGGCAGTGGCTAGGCCCAAGAGGTTAAGAGAGTTAAGCGTGTTAGGACGGGAGTAGTCCTAGGATGGTGACCCCCTGGGAAGTTGGGGCGTCAAAGGTACACTACTTTCCTTCCTCCTTAAAAGGAGTTTCGTCCGCGAAACTAAGATTACACCTCAATTCGACTTGTTGAATAGATGAGGGTATTATCGAGTTCTCCCAATCCTATGCAGCTTCACGATCTTCGTGATTGCTCAAGTGGCTCATAATGAAGGACGTGGGTCCGACCATAAACATACTTGCGGAATGTGATACATGGAATACATTATGAACTCCTGCAAGTCTCGATGGTAGCGTAAGTCAATATGTAATGACCTTAAACGCTCCAACACCTCTCACGATCCGGCATATCGAGGACTTATCTTGCCCCGCATCTCAATCCACTTCACCCATCTCCCAGGTGGCACTTTCAAGCAATTGCGGTCATCTACCGCACACTTTCCTACTCAACTGATGGTCGCCACATAACTTTCTTTATCGGGACCTCGCCGTCAATAACCGCCATTAATAGACGACAGACTTTATTAATCAGTGGATACTACTTTCCTCCGAGGCCAGGACTACCCCTCATTCTCGTGATGTTGATCGAACAAGAATGAACTGACGAGTCGGATGATCCACCATCACTATGTATTGCATACGGGTAAACCTCTTCGATTCCCACAAGGGTCCACAGAGTGTCACTCCATTACCCTGTCCCAACACTTTTCATCGTCGGCGCATTCCGCCAACAACCTAAGTTGGCGATATCCACCCCCTTTCACTTAGTAGGCCCGGTATCTTGGCCATTCAAGAGTCCATGTCATCACATGCGACCCTCCCTCACATTTATCGTTCCATTGCGGAGCTCACCCTGATTCGATCACCGGAATTGCTTAAAAGCAATATCATTGGTGCATCATCCCATCATGAGTGGTCCTACCATACGTGGACTTACTAGCTCTACAGCGAGATGGCACATGTCGGCACATCCCCAAGTTCCTGTTCACTTGAGAGCATAGTCCTCAAACCCCACGTGGCTTTTACTATTCCAATGTGTCAAAAAGAGCACGTCACTTTGCTTTCATCAGCCATGGGACAACATCACGTCGTTCTCGCGACGAGTCCACACAAACACTCCATTCGTAAATTCGATTTTATCTTATCAATAATGCCAGACTCGGCGGTTGGTGACTTTACCGACAAGGTGAGCGGTATGACCGAGCCTTCGCTTCTTTGGTCACCACCCACAGTCCTCCTGTCCACAACCCACGCTCTCTTACTATCATAGCCATTGACTAAACCGCTTACTTCGGTTTATCACGGGTGGTCCACAAACCAAAATTCTTACGTAGGCCTACAGTCAAAAATCCGTCTCGTCATTGCGTAACATCTCTCGTTCGCACACGCAGGCCCAAATCATCACTTGCCGGAGTCCTCATTTGGGACTTCGCACATACACTCCAACCAGGAGCAACCAAGACCCTGAACCACAACAAGTCCCCGTGTTGGGTCATATCTACACCCTCGATATACTATTGATCACACAGTATCACACGTGGCATTCCACGTTCTCGGGTCATAGCTCGGACTATCGTCCCGACCATAAATCTCTGCCCTACCCTCAGGTCTTGGGCTGTTGTCACACACAGCTGACTGCGCCTGTCCATACGGCCCCAGGCTCCACAGTCCACATATGGTCTGGGCACAGATCATCCCCAAGAAAGACCCGTCACCGTCGTCACACACGACACGCTCTACCAAGCAACACATATCTCTATCGGCTCCTATGCATCCAGTGCAAGCTGCCAGCCCTTCGAGCGGTCCATGCCTCCTTCACACTTAATAATGCTCAAGTGCTACTGCTAACAAATCCTCTCGGCTGAACAAAATCTGCACTCCGCATGTACCTATACTCGAGCGTTCTACGCTTCTATACTTTTCTATGCTTACCACAAGCACTAGGCAATCTTGCCTAAGCGCACAAGTAGACAAGCACAGTTCTCCCACCTCAGTTGGGGTACGACTAGACCCACTCGCCAAAACTTGGCGACTGTCTTATTAATTCCGCAATAGTGAGTCCACTTTCACTATCGATCCGCCGGAGCAACATCCGGAACTCTTGGACTACTAGGATGTCCTCGAGTGCCACGACTCAACTCTCACAATGGGCTACTCATATTGTCTCGAGAGTCAATTCACTCATTATCGTCACTATCTTGAGCCCTACTCTCGGCTCATCACCAGCAATTCGCTGGTACAATCTAAATTCCCTACCCGCTCTAGCAGGCGATACACTTCCATGATATGAGCATCACCGGGTATCTATTCCTACCCATATCTTTGGTCCCTACTATATTTATACCTGAATAGTAGCAAGTGACCACATGATAAATACATGCCATGCTCCAATGTCAAATCATGCTCTATGTATGATTTCTTCAATTAAATAATACCCGCCACGACGTCGTCGGTAGCAGTAGGCTCCTCAACCTAGGTCGCATACCTGTGGCCACTTGGTGCCCGTTGTGAACCCTCCGGTTGCCTTAACATCGGTGCACGTTCTCCAGACCTTGTCACAGGTGGCATACCCGCAACTATCGCGGAGAGGAAAATGCTGTTCCGGTCGGTAGGGCTCGGCTATTACCCAAAGGACAGTCATATTTCATGTGACCCAATTGCCCACATCGAGTGCATTTTTTCGCCCACAGCGCACATCACCAAAAATAACACACCTCGTGGAAGATTGAATAGAAGACATCTCCGGGGTTTGCGATTGCATTGCAAATGTCTCGAGGGTCACCTAAAGCTTGATTGACCACTCGAACTGCCCATCAATCGCCTCATCCCCCGTCTCTTGGCCATAAGATTCGCGCTCCTCCCGCGCGAATGCATTGCCTTGCTCCACCTACAAGGCCCGGTCCAACACCTCGGCAAAAGTTTGTAACTTGAGCGAGTGGACCACCATAAGATTTCTGGCCGAAATTCTCGCTCGAAGCAATCGGCCTTGTCCTTGTCATCCCGCACCACATACGGGATACAATTTATAATGTAAGAGAATTTTCTTTTGTTAGTTACGGGGGAGCCCTAAGGATCTATCTAGATACTATCAAAACCTAGAGGAGGGTGAATAGGTATAACGGCCAAACCACAAATCTCGATGCAATAAAATAAGTGCGGAAATAAAAATAGCACACCGAGAATTACGTGGGAAAACTCCAACTAGGAGTAAAAAACCCACGGGACCAACACGCGATAACAATCCACTAAGAAATAAAAGATTACAAGGTGATTACCGACTCCACGGACTCAAACCTCTCTTTTATCTTCTTTGGATCTCGCGCACACCACCGGGTTTCCCATGCCCCACGTTCGAATCCACAAACGTCACGCCTTGAATCCACAAGACGCCCAACTTCGAATCCATGAAGCCTTCTACACGTCAAATCCACGACGCCCACCCGAATCCAAGAGCGCACTCCGTCCAGAGCAAGAACAATAAAGTTGATGATGATTTATTGCTTAGAATATCATCAAGGATATGTGGAAATAATCTCTAAGCAATTCTCAAATTGATTCTAAAAGAATATTAAAGATCTATGGCACCATGAATCAATTTGAGAGAAGCTTAATGTAGAAGATGAGGAAAACGGCTACCTACAAGCTTCTAGGGTTTCTAAAAGATAATCTATGCTTAACCACGTTTTAGAGACATCCCCACATCTTATTTATAGATTTAGAAACAATCTGAAATAGACTAGGATTGAAAACAAATTTAAAAAAGGTTTGGAATCAAATTAGGATTGCAAAACTGATTTTAAAAATGTTTGGAAGCAATTAGAATCAAAATAGGATTGCAAAACTGATTTAAAAAATCTACAATATTATTTATAGGTTTGGGAGACATTAGAATCAGAGTAGGATTGAAAAAATATATTTTTGAAAAATCGCGACTGGTCGGGGTCCGGACCTTGGATGCAGGGTCCGGACTCTGAAACTCTCTAGCGTTTCATAGTCTGGACCTCAGCCCTCAGGGTCCGGACCCTCCCTGCGTGACAGCCAGGGAGGCGTACAGGTTCCGGACCTCACCTCAGGGTCCGGATCCTGAAAATTGAAAAACTCAATTTTTATATTTTAAATCAATTTTTATCTATTCTAATGTCTTCCAAACACTTGTAAATGATCATAAATCATCATAAAGATTATTTAAACTTACCAAGCATCGTGAATTCATACGTTGAGTCTTCGAGTCTTCAAACTTCGTCTCTTCTTCTGTGAACCTTCAAGACTCCGACTCACTTCACGAAATATGCCAATATAAAATTCGTAACATCTTTCATATTTCCTCACCGTGCGGTCTCCTTGCCGTAGCTTCCTAAACCTTTCAGGCCCAGATCCCTTCAGAGGTCACCTGTGCAATACCATAACTTAGGTCAAATCCTCGACCTTCAATACAAGACAACATTCAAGAATCAAACTCAATTAGGCGAAAGTTATGCAAGAGCGCCTATTCTCATCACTCGGTTTCATGTTGTCGCGCGCCAACATGAACACGCTCGGCTGAGAATAAACCACACCTGGAGTCTACCTCTAACATCTAATTAGAGGCATACAACACTTGACGCAATCGATTAATCTTTCGCCACATGTCACAAGTACTCCTCTCACGAGCCTAGGTCCTTATGGTCTACCATCCTAGGGTCTCTGTCACGCCCCGCCGGGCCTTTAACACCAACTAGGTGGAAAGAATAACCGCACGGGCGCATGCCCCAGACCCGCCGAACGGATAGAGCCTCTTCTACCCGCCCAAGGCGTCACAACACAAGCTTATCCACGAGGTTCCAACTAGGAACGGAGTATAAGAGTTGCACAAGGAAAGTATCAACATAAAGAAGTTCTACTTCTATTACATCACATTGCACATTTATACATGCCCAAAATTTTCTTTTCTTTCTTTTCATTCCATACACCATGTTCCAAAACTATGGAATACATAAGTTTCATACATGAAATGGAAATCCCCTATACTATCAAAGTCCAAGACTAGGGGTACAACTCTATGTATCACAAAAATGGAAGGGCCGCTATCTAGAGAGCTAAACCCTTGCCTCGCTCCGCCGCCTCACTCGCGGAAGGACCTGAAAAACGTGGGGTGAGAACTATAAACATAGTTCCCAGTGGGTAAGGCCACCCAAGAGAGAAGCTCGACCCACCAGGTCCAAAGAAACACCATATGCATAAGTTAGATCACAAATAACTATGCAACAATTATTTACATGCTTGTAAATAAACATAAAGGATGCAACCAAATGAAATATAACTTATCATTCTCTCCTAGGTTTATCATATATTTCACATTGACTAAGTTCAATTACTTGTCATTTACTTATGGTTTCGGAATCGCCGTCTCACCATAAGGGTTCCAACATTCAAGGAGTGAACTCGTCACCTCCTAGTTCGAGTAGCGAACTCGTCGCATACTCGGGATAGCAAAATCGTCGCATACCCCATCTCAACACCGCCATCACATGGCATGGGTAGTGAACTCGTCGCATACCCGGGATAGCAACCTCGTCGCACATCCCATCTCGACACCGCCAACTCATGGCGTGGTAGCGAAATCGTCGCATACCCGGGATAGCAAAATCGTCGCACATCCCGTGTCAACACCGCCAACTCATGGCATGGTAGCGAAATCGTCGCCTACCCGGGATAGCAAAATCGTCGCACATCCCGTTTCAACACCGCCAACTCATGGCATGGTAGCGAAATCGTCGCCTACCCGGGATAGCAAAATCGTCGCACATCCCGTTGTTCACATTTTTCACTTGCCAACCTAAGTCTCATGACCTTAGGTTCAAGTCACTAAGTCTCACCTATGTTCAATGACACTAGGTTTACTTTCTCATTCTCAACCTAGGTTCCATGACTCTAGGTTCCAATCTCATGTCCAACCTATGTCCAATGACACTAGGTTCCATTCTCACATGTTCCAACCTATGTTCAATAACACTAGGTTCTATTCTCACATGTTTCAACCTATGTTCAATAACACTAGGTTCTATTCTCACATGTTCCAACCTATGTTCTATAACACTAGGTTCTATTCTCACATGTTCCAACCTATGTTCAATAACATTAGGTTCCAATCATACATGCAACCATGCAACAAGTATAGATAATTGAATTACACTTGAATTCTATATCATGCAATAGGAGCTCATTGCTCTACCTATCATGATTTTACCTTTGCCAACATGCAAGTTCTAGGGTTCACAACACATACCATTTTATCTTTAAATAGATATTTACCCTAGACATGGAAGTGACCTAATCACTTCGGTAAACACAAACCCACCTCAAGAGCTTCCGAATTCTTGTATTCTTCAAGCCCCTAAGTGTCCAAGCCTTGAGTTCTTGCTTCAACCCAAGCTTCTACAAGAAAACGGTTCGTTACTCGTTACGAACCCTTAACTCAACTCAATTCATGAAATCAAGTGTTCTAACATGATTTCCTATGAATCAATTGCAATTCCCGAAGGTCCAAATATTTTTAGAACCTCCCAAGGCAAAAACCCTTATTTTACCGAGGTTTCACATGCATGCATGTAGAACCTCAAAATTTCTTGGCTAATCTCCACATTTTATGTTTTAGATTGCCTAGGGTTCCCAAAACCTCATTTCAAAGGATTAAATCCAAGGTTTGAACCCAAAACGTGAGAAACTAACCTTAATCATAAGTTTCCCAAGCTTCTTCTTGCACCAAGATGCCTCTTATCTCCTTTTGAAGCCTTTTCCAAGATCAATCCACCATTTTCTCCAAGTTTTGGAGAGATCTCTAGAGAGAGAAAATGAAGGAGATGGAGAGGAGAAGTGGAGGAGGAAGATGACTGAGAAAGGGGGGTGTTCCCTGCCTTTCTAACACTCCCTCGAGTGTGAAAAGACCCATTTGCCCCTCTCCACACTTAACACCTTCAACCAGCCAAAACTGGAATTTCGTAACACTGTATACCGGTATGTGCATGTGCATACCGGTATACGGGTGTTAGTTCCGGTATACCTCGAAGAATTCCGCAGAACCCGAGAGCTGGGTTTACTGTTTCGACCATCGCATTCCGGTATACCTCATCACATACCGGTATATGGTGACAGTTCCGGTATTCCCCGGAGAATTCCGCAAAACCCGAGAGCTGGGTTTTCGGTTTCAACCATGGCATTCCGGTATACCTCATCACATACCGGTACTAATCACTTCAGTACCGGTATGGAGATCCACATACCGGAATCCAGTGCAGACTTCACAAGTTTAGCAGTTTTAACTTTTCGAAGTCCGTTTTCGCGCCTCGCTTGCGCCGAAAACACTTCACACAAGTCCCAAACTTGGCCGAAGCCTCACATATAGCCTCTCATGCCATTTTTCCACAGGAACTCCACAATTTGTAGAAGTTCGGTACGATGCACTGAAATTCAGTGTACTACATTCCTCCCTCCTTAAAGAGAGTTTCGGTCGCGAAACTGAATCATACCTCAGCTGGACTCAGCGAAGAGGTAAGGAAACAGCTCTCTCATTGAGCTTTCCAATTCCCACGTAGCTTCGCGCTCACCGTGATTCGTCCATTGTACTTTTACATAAGGAATTTCACGGTTCCTCAAACTTTTCACCTCGCGATCCTTGATACACAAGGGAAATTCCTCATAAGTCATATCCTCATGAAGCTCTATAGGCACATACTCGAGGACGTGCGCCGGATCATACATATACTTGCGGAGCGTCGATACATGGAACACATTGTGTATCCCCGCAAGTTTTGGCGGCAAAGCTAGCCGATATGCCACGGATCCCACACGCTCCAAAACCTCATAAGGTCCAATATAACGGGGACTTAACTTACCCCGAACACCAAATCGTTTCACCCCTCTCATGGGTGACACTTTCAAGAAGACGCGGTCTCCTACCGCGAATTCCAAATCTCGTCGACGTCGATCCGCATAACTCTTTTGTCGAGATTGCGCCGTCGATAAGCGTTCACGTGCCAAGCGGACCTTTTCCTCCGCTTCACGCAACACATCCGGTCCTAAGACCCTTCTCTCGCCGACTTCACTCCAATGAATAGGAGAGCGGCATTTCCTTCCATATAAGGCTTCAAACGGTGCCATACCAATGCTACATTGATAGCTATTATTGTAAGCAAATTCAGCCATCGGCAAATGAGTAGGCCATGCACCCTTGAAGTCCAACACACACGCTCGCAGCATATCCTCCAAAATCTGAATTGTCCTTTCCGATTGACCGTCAGTTTGAGGATGAAATGCTGAACTGAAATCGAGCTGTGTACCCAAAGCTTCTTGCAAGCTTTTCCAAAAATGCGATGTGAATCGGAGATCTCGATCTGAAACTATCGAGGTCGGGACCCCGTGCAACCGCATAATCTCGTCCAGGTAGACTTGTGCTAACTTGTCTCCCGACCAAGTGGTGTGGATTGGCAAAAAGTGTGCCGACTTTGACAAACGATCCACCACCACCCAAATCGCGTTGTGGCCACCTTGTGATCGAGGTAAACCCACAACGAAGTCCATTGCTATGTTCTCCCACTTCCAAACTGGAATGGGCAACCCTTGTAATTTTCCTGCCGGAAAGCGACGCTCGGCTTTCACCTGTTGGCATACTAAGCATCGTGCCACAAAGCGTCCAACATCAAGTTTCATCCCCGGCCACCAATAATGTAATTTAAGATCCTTGTACATTTTGGTGCCGCCCGGGTGAATCGCATAGGGAGAAGCATGAGCTTCTTTCAAGATCTCCCCACGAATATCCTCGACTTTTGGCACGCACAATCGATTTCGGAATCGAATTGCGCCCTTCGAGTCTACATGAAAATCACCGGCGCGCCCGCTCTCGATAGCACTCCGCACCTTTTGGAGTTCCGGATCACCGGATTGCTTTTCTTTTATTTGCTCCAACAAAGTTGGCCAAATCTCGAGATTCATAAGTCTAGCGGGGACGCCCGGGGCCACGACTTCCAAGTCAAACCGGCCCATTTCCTTGATTAACGACATTTGTCCCGTCTTCTCAATTGCGAAGTTCTCCACGGATTTCCTACTGAGCGCATCGGCCACCACATTGGCTCTACCGGGGTGGTACAAGATGGTTAAGTCGTAATCCTTTATCAACTCCAACCACCTCCGCTGCCTCAAATTCAACTCCTTTTGAGTGAATAAGTACTTTAAGCTTTTATGATCCGTGTAAACCTCACAGTGTTCCCCGTACAAATAGTGTCTCCACAACTTAAGTGCGAAGACCACCGCTGCAAGCTCTAAGTCGTGGGTGGGATAATTTTGCTCATAGCTCTTTAGCTGTCGAGAGGCATATGCTATTACTTGTCCTCTTTGCATAAGCACACACCCAAGACCACGCCGTGATGCATCACTATACACCACAAAGCCCTACCCCGCAATCGGCAAGGTGAGAACCGGAGCCGAAGTCAACCTTTCCTTTAGCTCCTTAAAGCTTTGGTCGCATTCCTTGCTCCAAACATATCTGGCTCCCTTGCGGGTAAGACGCGTTAGTGGACCGGAGATTTTCGAAAATCCCTCCACGAACCGCCGATAGTACCCCGCAAGACCCAAAAAGCTTCGTACTTCCGTGACATTGGTCGGACGAGGTCAATCCTTGATTGCCTCAACTTTCATAGAGTCCACCGATACTCCTTCCGCAGAGATCACATGACCCAAGAAAGCGATCTCACGAATCCAAAATTCGCACTTTTTCATCTTGGTGAACAACTTGTTCTCTCGAAGAACTTGAAGCACAATCCTTAGGTGCTCTTTATGTTCCTCTTCACTCCGAGAGTAGACAAAAATATCATCTATGAACACAACCACAAATTGATCCAATTGTGGTTTGAACACACGGTTCATTTAAATCCATGAACGCCGCCGGGGTATTGGTAAGCCCGAAAGGCATAACCGTGAATTCATAGTGTCCATACCGCGTCCTAAATACGGTCTTATGCACATCCTCCGGTTTGATCTTCAATTGGTGATAACCGGATTGCAAATCAATCTTTGAATACACCCGAGACCCTTGCAACTGATCGAACAAGTCATCAATTCGGGGTAACGGGTACTTATTCTTGACGGTCACTTTATTCAACTCGCGGTAATCTACACATAACCGCAGCGAATCGTCCATTTTCCGCACAAATAGAACAGAGGCTCCCCAAGGTGACACACTTGACTTTACGAAATCCTTGTCCATCAAATCTTGCAATTGTGCTTTCAATTCCTTCAGTTCCGCTGGTGCCATCCTGCACGGGGCCTTAGAGATCGGCGCCGTACCCGGGAGCAAATCGATCACGAATTCTATTTCCCGGTCCGGTGGCATTCCGGGCAACTCCGTCGAAAATACATCCGGGAACTCTTGGACTATAGGAATGTCCTCGAGCCCCAACACTTCCTTTCGGTCATCCACTACCGTCGCCAAGTAGGCAATGCAACCACTAGCAATAAGCTTCCTTGCTTGCGACGTGGACACCATTGACGCAAAGAGCGAACTCTTGCAACCACGGTACACAAACTCTTTGTGCCCGGGTTCTCTAAACCTCACTATCCGGCTCTCACAATCAATAGTGGCATGATACCTCGAGAGCCAATCCATTCCTAGGATTAAGTCATACTCATTCATTCGACTTAACACCAGCAAGTCAGCTGGCATGATCCAGTTTTCAACCCTCACTGGACAGTCTACACACGCGTGATGTACGCAAAAGGTGTGTTCAGGTACTTGCACAGTTCTTGCATGTGTGGCATCTACAATTTTTATTCCGTGTGCAATAGTGAAATGATCGAGCAATGAATGAATGCGATGCACCAGTATCAAACAAAGCTCTATATCGAATGCCTTTAATTAACACAATACCTGCCACGACATCATCCTGGGCAGAAGGCTCCTCCACCTGTGAGGCGAATACCCGTCCACTGGGCGCTGGTCGCTGGCCCTCCACTGGTCTCGGTAGCGGTGTACGGCCTGCCGACATCGCCGCGGGTGGGATGCCCGCGAGCTGTCTCGGCGTTGCAAATGCCGATGCCGATGACGGTGCTCAGCCATCATCCATCGGGCAATTGTATCGCATATGTCCCGGCTGTCCGCACTTGTAGCACCTGCCCTCACAGTAATCACACTGCTGAGGGCCGTGGGGGCCGCTACAAATCGGGCACTGGGTTGAGGGTCGGTTTCGCCGGGACCCTCGCGATTGGTTTTGCGACTGCGAGTGCTTCGGGGGCCGCTTAGAGCTAGACTGCCCACCCGAGCCACCCGTTGATCGCTTCTTTCCCTTTTCTTTTTCTTTTTCTCTCTCCCACGACTCGCGCTCCTCGCGCGCACATGCATTCCCGTGCTCCACCCAAAGAGCACGGTCCAAGACCTCCGCAAAGGTCTTTAGCTTGAGGGCGTGAACCGCCCGAAAGATCTCCGGTCGAAGTCCGCGCACGAAACAATCGACCTTGTCCAACTCTCCGCGGACAACGTGCGGTACGCAATTAATAATGTACGAGAACTCCCGCTCGTACTCGCGCACGGTGCGGTTCCCTTGCTTCAACTTTCGGAACCTTTCTTGAAGTTTCCTTTTCTCGCTATCGGGGAAGTAGGCGGCAAATACCATACCCCGAAACTCCTCCCACGTCGGTGGCGGAAGGCTAGGGAGTCGATCACGCCGGACTCCCTTCCACCACACCTTCGCCGATCGCTCTAAACAATGAGCGGCGAGATGCACTTTGTCCCTCTCCAAGGTATATAGATCCTCGAAGAGTGTCTCCATGGCATCGATCCATTTCTCTACATCCCATGGATCCACGTTCTCCCCGTTGAAGATAGGCGGGTTGAACTTCTTAAACCTCATGAGAGCCGCAAGTGCGCGCTCTCGCTCCGCATCCTCCATCTCGGAGTCGGGCATAGGAGTACCCGACCCACCGGCTACAATCGGTGATGTCGGTGGCGCCACAGCCGGCGCCGGTGTCACCTCCTCGGCCAGTGCCGAAGCAGAGGCCGGAGGTACTCCCGTTCTCTCCTCCCTAACCGCAGCCGCTTGCTGCGCCATCTCGTCTTGGAGCTTTTTAATTTGCTCCTCCTGTCGCTGCATGGCTTCGGCCTGTCGCCGAACCACGCCCATCAACTCGGTCAACTCATTACGAAGACCCGAGTTCTCGCCCTCCCCGAGTTGTTCGGGAGCCGCGCTCGATCCTCCGAGCCCAGCCCTCGTAGGAGGCCGTCCACGTACCATTATCTCCTGAAAACACAACGACTTTGGTCATTTCATGACATTCCAAGTCATTCACAACATAACGTCTCACGAAAAATAACGTGAACCCAATCTAGGCGAAAGTCACACAAGGGTCCTTATTCCCCTCACTTGGTTTCATGTTGTCGGCCGCCAACACGAACACACTTGGTGAAGAATAAGACACACCTCAAATCTACCTCTATTTTCAACTAGAGGCATAAGGATATAACCCAATCACTTATCTTTCGCCACATCAAAGATCTCGTCACTCACGAGCCTACACTCCTACGGTCTTTTCCATCCTAGGGTTTTCATAGGTCCATCTAGACCGTTTCTATGCTCTGATACCACCTCAGTCTGTCACGCCCCGCCGGGCCTTTAACACCAACTAGGTGGAAAGGATAACCGCACGGGCGCATGCCCCAGACCCGCCGAACGGATAGAGCCTCTTCTACTCGCCCAAGGCGTCACAACACAAGCTTATCTACGAGGTTCCAACTAGGAACGGAGTATAAGAGTTGCACAAGGAAAGCATCAACATAAAGAAGTTCTACTTCTATTACATCACATTGCACATTTATACATGCCCAAAATTTTCTTTTCTTTCTTTTCATTCCATACACCATGTTCCAAAACTATGGAATACATAAGTTTCATACATGAAATGGAAATTCCCTATACTATCAAAGTCCAAGACTAGGGGTACAACTCTATGTATCACCAAAATGGAAGGGCCGCTATCTAGAGAGCTAAACCCTTGCCTCGCTCCGCCGCCTCACTCGCGGAAGGACCTGAAAAACGTGGGGTGAGAACTATATACATAGTTCCCAGTGGGTAAGGCCACCCAAGAGAGAAGCTCGACCCACCAGGTCCAAAGAAACACCATATGCATAAGTTAGATCACAAATAACTATGCAACAATTATTTACATGCTTGTAAATAAACATAAAGGATGCAAACAAATGAAATATAACTTATCATTCTCTCCTAGGTTCATCCTATATTTCACATTGACTAAGTTCAATTACTTGTCATTTACTTATGGTTTCGGAATCGTCGTCTCACCATAAGGGTTCCAACATTCAAGGAGTGAACTCGTCACCTCCTTGTTAGAGTAGCGAACTCGTCGCATACTCGGGATAGCAAAATCGTCGCATACCCCATCTCAACACCGCCATCACATGGCATGGGTAGCGAACTCGTCGCATACCCGGGATAGCAATCTCGTCGCACATCCCATCTCGACACCGCCAACTCATGGCGTGGTAGCGAAATCGTCGCATACCCGGGATAGCAAAATCGTCGCACATCCCGTGTCAACACCGCCAACTCATGGCATGGTAGCGAAATCGTCGCCTACCCGGGATAGCAAAATCGTCGCACATCCCGTTTCAACACCGCCAACTCATGGCATGGTAGCGAAATCGTCGCCTACCCGGGATAGCAAAATCGTCGCACATCCCGTTGTTCACATTTTTCACTTGCCAACCTAAGTCTCATGACCTTAGGTTCAAGTCACTAAGTCTCACCTATGTTCAATGACACTAGGTTTACTTTCTCATTCTCAACCTAGGTTCCATGACTCTAGGTTCCAATCTCATGTCCAACCTATGTCCAATGACACTAGGTTCCATTCTCACATGTTCCAACCTATGTTCAATAACACTAGGTTCTATTCTCACATGTTCCAACCTATGTTCAATAACACTAGTTTCTATTCTCACATGTTCCAACCTATGTTTAATAACACTAGGTTCTATTCTCACATGTTCCAACCTATGTTCAATAATACTAGGTTCCAATCATACATACAACCATGCAACAAGTATAGATAATTGAATTATACTTGAATTCTATATCATGCAATAGGAGCTCATTGCTCTACCTATCATGATTTTACCTTTGCCAACATGCAAGTTCTAGGGTTCACAACACATACCATTTTATCTTTAAATGGATATGTACCCTAGACATGGAAGTGACCTAATCACTTCGGTAAACACAAACCCACCTCAAGAGCTTCCGAATTCTTGTATTCTTCAAGCCCCTAAGTGTCCAAGCCTTGAGTTCTTGCTTCAACCCAAGCTTCTACAAGAAAACGGTTCGTTACTCGTTACGAACCCTTAACTCAACTCAATACATGAAATCAAGTGTTCTAACATGATTTCCTATGCCTCAATTGCAATTCCCGAAGGTCCAAATATTTTTAGAACCTCCCAAGGCAAAAACTCTTATCTAACCTAGGTTTCACATGCATGCAAGTAGAACCTCAAAATTTCTTGGCCAATCTCCATATTTTGTATTTTAGATTGCATAGGGTTCCCAAAAACCTCATTTCAAAGGATTAAATCCAAGGTTTGAACCCAAAACGTGAGGAACTAACCTTAATCACGAGTTCCCCAAGCTTCTTCTTGCACCAAGAAGCCTATTTTCTCCTTTGGAAGCCTTTTCCAAGATCAATCCACCCTTTTCTCCAAGTTTTGGAGAGATCTCTAGAGAGAGAAAATGAAGGAGATGGAGAGGAGAAGTGGAGGAGGAAGATGACTGAGAAAGGGGGGTGTTCCCTGCCTTTCTAACACTCCCTCGAGTGTGAAAAGACCCATTTGCCCCTCTCCACACTTAACACCTTCAACCAGCCAAAACTGGAATTTCGTAACACTGTATACCGGTATGTGCATGTGCATACCGGTATACGGGTGTTAGTTCCGGTATACCTCGAAGGATTCCGCAGAACCCGAGAGCTGGGTTTACTGTTTCGACCATCGCATTCCGGTATACCTCATCACATACCGGTATATGGTGATAGTTCCGGTATTCCCCGGAGAATTCCGCAAAACCCGAGAGCTGGGTTTTCGGTTTCTACCATGGCATTCCGGTATACCTCATCACATACCGGTACTAATCACTTCAGTACCGGTACGGAGATCCACATACCGGAATCCAGGGCAGACTTCACAAGTTTAGCAGTTTTAACTTTTCGAAGTCCGTTTTCGCGCCTCGCTTGCGCCGAAAACACTTCACACAAGTCCCAAAGTTGGCCGAAGCCTCACATATAGCCTCTCATGCCATTTTTCCACCGGAACTCCACAATTTGTAGAAGTTCGATACGATGCACTGAAATTCAGTGTACTACAGTCTCCTAGATCCATCTAGACCGTTTCTACGCTCTGATACCACCTTAGTCTGTCACGCCCCGCCGTCCATTTTCCAAATAGGTGGAAGGAGCCCTGCACGGGCGCGTGCGCCAGACCCGCCGAACGGACTGAGTTTCTCCTGTCCGCCCAAGGCATCACAATCGGTATTCAAAACATTCCAAACAGGAATAGAATTCATACACAGATTGTATAAGAAAAGTATCATAAACATAAATAACTATGCTATTACAAGCATTCGTCTCATTCAAATTATATTTATATATTTTTTTTCCAAATACAATTAAATTGTTATTACAATTTTCTCTTTTCTTTTCTATACCCTTAAGCTACAGTGATCTAGGGTACATCTATCTCTGGTCACAATGGCAGCATGCTAACTATCGAGTTACGTCCATTCCTCGCGCCGCGGCGCCGCTCACATGTGAACCTGTAAAACATGGGGTGAGAACTATAAACATAGTTTCTAGTGGGTACGGCCACCAAAGGGAAGTGCTCGACCCACCAGATCCAAAGGAGGCAACATAAGTAGGTTAGTATACAACATGTAACTACATAAGCATATAACTTTACTATATGCAAGAAACAAAACATCATGCTTATGCCTCAAGTAAATACGATAATGAAAATCATGCAAGTAGATCTACCTTTTCTACTTTCTATTTCATTACCCATATCTCATCCAATCCGCTCCTAAGGTTTCTCTTACCTTAGCCAAGCTATACCACCCGACTCACTCTGGAGTCAATCATCAGCGGAGTACCGCCATCCTTTTAGCATAGAGCGGACACCGCCATCCTTTTAGCATAGAGCGGAGCACCGCCATCCTTTTGTCATTGAGCGGAGCACCGCCATCCTCATGGCATCGGGTGACGAGATTGTCGACCACCCCCAGCCATCGGGTTATTAGGAGTTCCGGAATTCCTTCTTTCACGGTCACAAATGTTCATTGTCTTTACCCTATATTGTCAACCTTTCTGGGTTCGAGTCATTCATGTCCACGTGGTCAACCTACCACTATATTTCCAACCTATGTTCCAATGACTTTCCAATCCAAGTGGTCTTCCTACCACTATATTTTCCAACATATGTTCAATGACACTAGGTTCAATACCCAATCATGTTCTTTCTTATCCTAGTTGTCCACACCTAGGATTCATGATTCATGTGACATATAGTCCTTGATTCCTTACTTGTCGAATTCTCTAATTTTTCTAGAGTTCATCGATCTATGTTCAATGTCCACACCTAGGCATGCATATATATACATACATATATATCACACATCCCCACTATTCTTGTCCGATGGTGGCTAATTTCTCTAGTAACATATGATTCACACATTCATATTTACCAATTAACCTACCATTACATGCATCAAATAAACAAATATTAAATTTTACTCTTTGACATGGAAGTGACCTAATCACTTCGGTGAAGCACAACCAACCACACAAAGCTTCCTAATTGCTTGTAGACACTTGCAATTAGGGTCTCTCTTTAGCTATGAGCTTAATTCTAAGCTTCTTGTCCTACAACAACAAAAAGAATTCGTTATTCCTTTCGAACCCCTAATCAATTTTATTTCATGAAATCAAGTTCTCCCTCTTAATTTCCTAACCTCTATTTAGGGTTTTAATGGTTCAAACAATTTTTAAACCCTTCAAATCCAAAAACCCTCTTTCAACTTAGGGTTTTCCAAAATTCATGGCAAAACTTAATTTCATTTGCTAATCTCTACAATTTGTAGCCAAGATTAGCCTTAGGTTTGATTAAAATCTATTTTACAAGGTTTCAATCCAAAACCCTAACTTTAAATCCCAAAACTCAACATTGCCACAAGTTCCTCAAGCCTCTTCTTGCTCCAAGAAGCTTGTTCCCACCTCTCATCACTCCTCTAAGCTTGATCTTCCAAGCTCCAAGAGTTGGAGAAGAAGAAGATGAAAAAGAACAAGAAGAAGAGAGCGAGAGAGAGGAGCTTCTCTCTTCTCTTCTCCTTGTGTGTGCGCGTGTGGGGTTTCAGAAGAAAAAGAGGAGAGGGCTCCCCTTACATAGGCCCCCACCATGAAATTACCAAAATACCCTTAAAAACTGCATTCTGCAGAACTGCGTACTAGTACTCGAATTGGCGTACTGGTACACGGGCATTTAGTTTCGGTACCTAGTTTCCAGTTTCTCAGAACCCGAACGTTGGATTCTCATATTTTTTATTACGTACCGGTACCCAGATTTCAGTACCGGTACACAGTTTTTCAGTACCGGTACTCAGGTTCAATTTCTCAAAACCCGAGAGCTAATTCGTCACCATTTTGCATTGCGTAGCCGTACCCAGATTCCAGTACCGATACTCAAAAAATCTGCAGCTTTAACATGTTTGACTTTTCGGAGTCCGTTTTTGCATCCGTTTTGCATCGAAAACACTCGAATACTTCCCAAACCTCACCAAAACTATTTAAATAGTCTTTTTGGCTACTTTCCACTAGAACTCCATAATTGTAGAAGTTCGGTACACTACACAACATGCAGTGTGTAATCAAATAGAAGGGGAAAGGAGAAAGAATGTCACTGAGCTGGCGCCACTATACCAATTTCGGATCGAGCATCCACCTCAATCGGATAAGGCATCTAACTCCTCCGACGATGCTCCTAACCGTCGATCGGATCTAAGAATGATCCACGGAGTTACAAACATTCACTAAACAAGACTAACCCTAAGTGACCCAAAGTCACAAATCTCACATTCCCGAAACCATAGAGCAATCGGTTTCTTTTACCGTTTCCCGAAACCCGTCAAATTTTTCTGAAAACTCACCGGAACAATTTCAAAACCCACGAAGTGTCCCAGAAGGTACCAATCCACACCGTAAACTACCTGCTACCCCGAAATGCATCGATTTGGGTGTCCGGGCAGCAACACAAGATATTAACGTTAACAAATGCATTTAATGAAAAATGAGATGTATCGGGTTTTCGAAAATGCCGATTTTGCCTCCGGAACCTTCCGCCACCCACTTGCTTTCATCTGACACACGAGATAGCGAAGGCAACTGACCAATAAGGCTTAGCGACAAATATCGGGCATTCATGTTGATTAAATACGAAATCCGAACCGAGCTTTCGATCGACGATTTTGCCAAAAATGCACTGAAATCATAAATACCATTCACGAAGGCCATCGAACCTAGGATGATCAGTCCAGAGGTCATACGTAGTGGGTTCACGCTGCCCGAGGTAGCCCACATGGCCAATTTATACAAAGCCCCTAAAATACCTTCTAAAGCAATATTACATATGGAAATTAGGGTTCTTAGACTGTTGCTGAAATTCGTGCGCTTTAGAACCCAATCGGCAATGTAGGTTGGAAGGTTTCGACGTACCGAAGCCCAGGAGCGCAGACAATGGCCGAGGAGTGCGCCGGGGCTACTTGATCCATAGGTTCCAAAGCCCCCGAAAGTGTCATAGCTAGATCCGCAATCAAAGGCCCCTCGGACTGCAATGAAAGTGAGCACAAATGTCCACAGCATCTCAGGAGGACCGTGCTCACCTTTTGGGGGTCGTCGGCATCGCGGAAGGCCGAAACAGTGAAGCTCGGCCAAGAAAACCCTAGCCTAAGGCAGCTAGAGGAGCACCTCCCTCTTCCTAAGCTCCAGCGACCAGGGATTACATTATAGCAGTTCGTACGAATTGCACTGTAGCAGTCCGTACGGATTTCTTTTAAATAATTTTTTTTAAAAAATAAAACTTTGATGTGATCAATTTCATTTAAAATACTAATTTGATGAGATCAAATTTGGATTTTAATATTTTGTAGTGTTTTTTACATGAGATGTGAATTTGCTGATGAGATCAAGTACCTATTTTTGCAGATTAAGTTTTGATTAAGATTGTATGAATTAACTGATAAGTTAATATAAACGATCGATAAGATCAACTTGTTTTGGTGATTTGATCACTGTTATTTTTTGAATCGTTGGCAAACGGTTAACTAAGATACCCAAAATTAATTATTATGCATGTGTGATGTATGAAATACATATTGGTGATGATCATGGATAGCGACCTATTTATTTTATTTTGACATGTGATGTATGATGTGTATATAGAATTCTGTAATTTTAAATTTGTTTCAATTAAGAACTCTGTATTAGAGATGGCTATTTTGGGTGCCTGAGTGCACAAACCAATTTATTTGGAGGCCTGCGTGTCTCAATAGATTAGAAATAAAAATTATCAAATGCAATTAATTTTATTTTATCATTATTGTTGGGTTGTATGTTGGATGGTTGCACGTCGTTGGTTGATCGGTTGCAAGCCGAAAAGCACGCAAAGCCCAGATAGAGATGAGTACTTGATGGCTGTTGGATCAAGATGTTGATACGGATCAGATCAAGTTGTAGCTCCGAATCGGATCAAATAGTTGAAGACGATCAAACCAATGACGTGTGTTACGACCCTAAGATCCTGATTCCGGCTCTGTGCCTCGAGCGTGAATCCACTTTTTAGATCCATAATTGTCACCAGTTACATTATGTTTTTATGCACAGATTATTTTTATTTGCATTAGATGTAAATAAATAAAGTAAAATCTGAGATCTAAATTTTAATCTCCTCACAAATATTAAGTCGAGCGGTCTTCCGCCGTTGTAGAAGTGCGGGCATTTTTCTAGTGTTGATTGGCACAGCTGGTTACAGTAGTCAATTGCATCGGAAAGGTGCAACCACTCTATTAGCATGAGATGCTGCAGAGTAAAGATAGGGTTGGGCCCAATGTCTGTCAGGTGAGGGACCCAATGATAGCTTTACTTACGCGTTTGAACGGTGGGTCTGACTTAACTAAGGAATGAGGCCAATAACTGTCAGGTGAGGCCTGTAGGACTTAGAGACCGATGACTGTAATTCGCTTGCGAAGTATTAGAGAAGAGTTGTCCACTCATCGGTTTGTGTGTTGTCAATATCTATCAGGTGAGGGGGTACGTTAAACTGGTGGGATCACAGTACCCACTTGAAACCTTTTGTCGCGTTGGGTTTTCGTTTCTCTACCCGAGGAGTATAAAAGACTCAAGAAAATAGTGGGAGGTTAAAGTTTATTTTTAAAAATCTTAAAATAAATTTTTTAAAATAAATACAAATATCTAACTTGAATCTTTACTCTCTACAAAGCAAATATCTGCTTCCAATCGTCTCTCTTATATTCTCGACACAAACCCCTTAACCGAACAAAATAATAAAGACTGGCTTAGGAACTTAAAAATTAGTTTTAAGTTCGAGAAACTCATTAATGCTCTCGACCAGAAAATCCTCACATTACCAAATCGTCTAATAGCTGACTAAAAGGCAGTTTGTTCATGATCATTGTTTGACAATGATCAAAAGATCTCGAAGTGATCAAAAGATCTCGAAGAGCTTGAGAAGCTCGACGTGAAAATGGATAAGGAATTGCAAGTTGATCTGATCCTACAATCCCTTTCTATTTCATATGGATATTTATTGCAAACTACCATATGAATAAAATTGACTGTACCTACACCGAGTTATTGAACATGCTGGTAACTATAGAGGAGATCTTTAAAAGTTCAAGAGGCTCGGTTCTCGCTATGGAGCGGCTTGCTCTTCCAAAAGAATGTTTAATTGGAAAGAAAAATTCGTGAAGAAACAGAGAGTAAGCCTAAGAGGGAAGCTTCTAGGAAGAAAGTCGTCGACAAAGGAAAATATTTCCATTGGAATGTTGACGGCCACTGGAAGAAGAACTATCCCGTCTACTTAGAGAGCCTAAAGAATAAGAGAAAAGACACACCTTCGGAACGTTTGTCAAACTTGCTCATAATAGAAACTAACCTTACGGTTTCCTCTACTTCCAGTTGGGTTATAGACTCTGATTCTAGTTCTCATTTATTTACTTCAATGCGGAGTCTAAGGAGAAGTAGAGGGCTTAGAGAAGGTGAAGTGACCCTACAGGTTGGCAATGGGGCAAGAGTTGCTGCTGTGGCTGTTGGTACCTATCCTTTGCGATTACCGTCAGGATATATTTTATTACTTAAAGACTGTTATCATGTACCTGTTGTTAGCAGACATTTGATTTCTATTTCTTCTTTAGCACAGAACGGCTTTAAATAAAGACTACTGCATGATTTATTTTAGAAATAAAATTATTAGCTGTGGTTTTATGATTGACAGTCTTTATTATTTATATATGGATGTATATGAATATTTCTGAGCAGGTAGTGAGTGCTGTTTAGACCTAGAGATGAGATGAACCTAAAGTATCTGTGGCACCTTAGGAGAAGAAAGGATTAATAAATTGGATAAAGATGGGCTTCTTGGCTTATTAACTTCTGAGTCTTATCCAGTTTGAAAATCTTGTCTTCAAGGAAAAATGACCAAATTACTCTTTGTAGGACAAGGGGAAAGGGCTACTGAGATACTTGCCTTGATACACTCTGATGTCTGTGGCCCATTTGATGTGCATGTTAGGGGTGGTTATCTCTACTTCATAATCTTTACCGATGATTATTTATAGTATGGGTATGTGTATTTTATGAGACACAAATATGAGGCTTTTGAAAAGTTCAAAGAATTCAGATATGAAGTAAAAAAATAAACCAAAAAATTCATCAAGATTCTTCGATCAGATCGAAGAGGAGAATACCTTAGTGGAGAGTTCCTAAACTATCTCAAAGAAAATGACATAGTCTCACAATGGACTCCTCCAGGAACACCTCAACTCAACGGAGTGTCGGAATGGAGAAACCGAACCTTATTAGATATGGTTCGATCCATGATGAGCTTCACTGATCTTTCTTTATTTTTTTTTTTAGGACATGCTTTGCTTAACGCAGCTTACTTGTTAAATAGGATACCCTCTAAATCTGTTCCTACCACACCGTATGAGATGTGGCATTGTAAGAAGCCAAGTCTTGGTCATATCAAGATTTGGGGATGTCCGGCCCATGTCAAGCGACTACAGGCAGACAAGTTAGAGACTAGGTCTGAAAAGGCTCGTTTTATTGGATATGCTAAAGAATCTTTAGGTTACTATTTTTATATCCGAGAGAATCACAATGTAGTTCTGAGCCGACATGCTACTTTCTTGAAAAAATAGTTTATTCAAGAAGCAGCTAGTGAGAGAAAAATTGAGCTTGAAGAGAGAGTCTTTGAAGAGCAACGAGTCGTCGAACCTATAGAACCTATTCAAGCTGAGCCAGTACATGTAGTACCTTATCCACCTCGTAGGTCGAGTAGAATTTCCCATCCTTCCAAAAGATACTTAAGTATTCTTACAGAGGATATAGAGAAAATATTCCTCATGGGAGATAGGGAACATGGAGATGATCCCAATACCTACAACGAGGCGATATTTGACATCGATTCCGAAAAATAGTTGGAAGCCATGAAGTCAGAAATTGACTCAATGTACTCCAACCAGGTCTGAATTTTGGTAAATCCACCAGAAGGTATAGTACCTATGGGGTGTAAATGGATTTAAAAAAATATAGGTTCGGATGGAAAGGTGGAAACCTATAAAGTAAGGCTGGTGGCGAAAGGCTATAGTCAACGCGAAGGCATTGACTATCAGGAGACCTTTTCGCCTGTGGCCATGCTTAAATCCGTTCGAACAATGCTTGCCTTTGCAGCATACCATAATTATGAGATTTGGCAAATGAATGTGAAAACTGCCTTCCTAAATAGATATCTTGAAGAAGATATCTATATGGAGTAGCGCCTGGATTTCACTTCTGGTGACGAAAGTCACAAAGTATGCAAGCTGCAACGGTCCATATATAGACTTAAGTAAGCATCTCGGAGTTGGAATATTAGTTTTAATGTCGTGAACAAATCGTTTGATTTCATTAAGAATGAGGAGAAACCATGTGTTTATAAGAAGATCGGTGGGAGTGCTATCACATTCCTCGTATTATACGTGGACACCATTCTCCTAATTGGAAATGATATTGCAATGCTGACTTCGGTTAAGGTGTGGCTGTCTAAAAAATTCTCCATAAAAGATTTAGGAAAAGCATCCTATATTTTAGAGATTAAGGTCTATAAAGATAGATCTAAGAGGATGCTAGGCCTCTCATAGAAAATGTACATCAAGGAGGTGCTGAAGAGGTTCGGCATAGAAAACTCCAAAATGAGACTTTTTCCTCTTAGTCATGAGATTTATCTCTCCAAGAAAATGTGCTCCAATATATTTGAAGAGATTCAACGTATGAGCAAGATCCCTTATGCCTCAGCTATAGAGAGTCTTATATACGTCATGCTATGTACACAACCAAATATCGCACTTGCTGTGAGTGTCACAAACAGATATCAATCTAATCCAGGCGAGGAGCACTGGACTGCTGTGAAGAACATACATAAGTTCTTGAGAAGGACAAATGATATGTTTTTGGTGCAGAGCCCTAGCTAACGAGCCCAGATCTTATCAGAAGTCCAAGCACATAGAGCGGCAGTTTCATATTATATGCGACTACCTCGACAAGAAGGATATCGAGGTGCAGAGAGTAGACTCTGCGGATAATATGGAAGACCCATTGAGTAAATCGCTTAGCCAGCAGAACACTAAAGCCCACCTTGAGAAGATGGGGCTTAGGTATATGGCTGATTGGCTTTAGAGCAAGTGGGAGATTGTAGTACACTGAATTTCAGTGCATCGTACCGAACTTCTGCAAATTGTAGAGTTCCGGTGGAAAAATGGCATGAGAGGCTATATGTGAGGCTTCGGCCAAGTTTGGGACTTGTGTGAAGAGTTTTCGGCGCAAGCGAGGTGCGAAAACGGACTTCGAAAAGTTAAAACTGCTAAACTTGTGAAGTCTGCAGTGGATTCCGGTATGTGGATCTCCATACCGGTACTGAAGTGAATAGTACCGGTATGTGCATAAGGAATACCGGAATGCCGTGGTTGATCCGAAAACCCAGCTCTCGGGTTTTGCGGAATTCTCCAGGAAATACCGGAATGTCGCTGTATACCGGTATGTGAAAGAGGATACCGGTACGCGATGGCCGAAACAGTAAATCCAGCTCTCGGGATTCTGCGGGATTTCTGAGGTATACCGGTATGCATATGCGCATACCGGTATACAATGCCCAGTTTTGGCTGGTTGAGAGTGTTAAGTGTGGAGAGGGGCATTTTGGTCTTTTCACACTCGTGGAGGTGTTTGAAAGGCAGGGAACACCCCCCTTTCTCAGTCATCTTCTTCTCCACTTCTCCTCTTCATCTTCTCCACTTTCTCTCTCTAGAGATTTCTCCAAAACTTGGAGAAAATGGTGGATTGATCTTGGAAAAAGCTTCCAAAGGAGAAAAGAAGCTTCTTGGTGCAAGAAGGAGCTTGGGGATTTCGTGATTAAGGTTAGTACCTCACGTTTTGGGTTCAAACCTTGGATTTAATCCTTTGAAATGAGGTTTTTGGGAACCCTTGGCAATCTAAACCACAAATGGTGAAGGATTGGCCATGAAATCTAGGGTTTGGCTTGCATGCATGCAAACCCTAGGTAGATTTGGGGCTTTTGCAATGAGAGGTTCTAAAAATATTTGGACCTTCGGGAATTACAATTGAGGCCTAGGAAATCATGTTGGGACACTTGATTTCACATGTTGAGTTGAATTTAGGGTTCGTAATGAGTAACGAACTGTTTTCTTGTAGAAGCTTGGGTTGAAGCAAGAACTCAAGGCTTGGACACTTAGGAGCTTGAAGAACACAAGGATTTGAAAGCTCTTGAGGTGGGTTTGTGTTTACCGAAGTGATTAGGTCACTTCCATGTCTAGGGTAAATATCCATTTAAAGATAAAATGGTATATGTTGTGAACCCTAGAATTTGCATGTTGGCAAAGGTAAAAATCATGATAGGTTGAACAATGAGATCCTATTGCATTATGTACATTTCAAGTATAATTCAAATATTAATACTTGTTGCATGGTTGCATGTATGGTTAAACCTAGTGTTATTGAACATAGGTTGGATATGAGGTTAAACCTAGTGTTATTGAACATAGGTTGGAACATGTGAGATTGAAACCTAGTGTTATTGAACATAGGTTGGAACATGTGAGATTGAAACCTAGTGTCATTGAACATAGGTTTGACATGAGATTGGAACTTAGAGTCATGGAACCTAGGTTGATAATGAGAAAGTAAGCCTAGTGTTATTGAACATAGGCGAGACTTAGTGACTTGAACCTAAGGTCATGAGACTTAGGTTGGCAGGTGAAAAACGTGAACAACGGGATGTGCGACGATTTTGCTATCCCGGGTAGGCGACGATTTCGCTACCATGCCATGAGTTGGCCGTATTGAGACGGGATGTGCGACGATTTTGCTATCCCGGGTAGGCGACGATTTCGCTACCATGCCATGAGTTGGCCGTACCGACACGGGATGAGCGACGAGTTTGCTATCCCGGGTAGGCGACGATTTCGCTACCTCGCCTTGAGTTGGCGGTGTCGAGAGGGGATGTGCGACGAGGTTGCTATCCCGGATATGCGACGAGTTCGCTATCCATGCCATTTAATGGCGGTGTTGAGACGGGGTAGGCGACGATTTCGCTATCCCGAGTATGCGACGAGTTCGCTACTCGAACTAGGAGGTGACGAGTTCACTCCTCGAATGTTGGAATAATTATGGTGAGACGGCGATTCCGAAACCATAAGTAAATGACAAGTAAATGAACTTAGTCAATGTGAGACATAGGATGAACCTAGGAGAGAATGATAAATTATATTTCATTTGGTTGCATCATTTATGTTTATTTACAAGCATGTAAATAATTGTTGCATAGTTATATGTGATCTAACTTATGCATATGGTGTTTCTTTGGACCTGGTGGGTCGAGCTTCTCTCTTGGGTGGCCTTACCCACTGGGAACTATGTTTATAGTTCTCACCCCACATTTTCCAGGTCCTTCCGCGAGTGAGGCGGCGGAGCGAGGCAAGGGTTTAGCTCTCTAGATAGCGGCCCTTCCATTTTGGTGACACATAGAGTGTACCCTTAGCTTTGGACGATGACAGCATAGGGGATTTTCATTATATGTATGAAACTTGTATATTCCATAATTTTGGAACATAGTGTATGGAATGAAAGAAAGAAAAGAAAATTTTGGACATGTATATTGTGCCAGGTGATGTAATAGAAGTAGAACTTCTTTATGTTGATGCTTTCCTTGTGCAACTCTTGTACTCCGTTCCTAGTTGGAACATTGTGGATAAGCTTGTGTTGTAACGCCTTGGGCGGATAGAAAGGACTCTATCCGTTCGGCGGGTCTAGTGCATGCGCCCGTGCGGTTATCCTTTCCACCTAGTTGGTGTTTAAGGTCCGGCGGGGCGTGACAAAGATTGTTAGATGTATGCCCTAGAAACCAACTAAGCTGACACATGTATTCTTTTTAGGACATATATTTGTATTTGATTTTATATATTATAAAAAAATTTGGGTTCTTATTTCAATTCATGTTGTGTATGTGTCCATGAATCGTCTAAGAAATTAATAAGATGATGACACTTATTCTCAAGAGTTGAGAATTTGAGACATGTGTCATTGGTGGTTAATTCCTACATGCTCTTGTGTGACGCCCCAACTTCCCAGGGGGTCACCCATCCTAGGACTACTCCCGTCCTAGCACGCTTAACTCTCTCAACCTCTTCGGCCTAGCCACCGCCGAAAATGCTTAAGCCGGGTTGAGAGTTTAGCCCTATTATATCTCATATATAGGACTAATCTGGGGTCTCACAATAAAAAAAAAGGTGGCAACAAAGGGTGTGAGAACTACTATCAAAAGAAGTAGTCCTCAGTGGGTACCGATACCGACCTCTATGGTCCACCCACTAAGTCTACGAGACTAACAGTATAGCTGGTAGGTAAAGAACAACAAAGTAAGCTGGAATAAACTCTACAGCTATCATGCCACTACCCTACCACTATCTTAGTCAACTCTCAAGTAAGCATCACCGAAGTGAAAGGAATATGAGAAGAACTACCCCACTCATGATTTGGAGTTGGCGGCGGTAGTCTTTGCTCTGAAGCTATGGCGTCACTATCTTTATGGTGAGCATTGTGAAGTGTATACAGATCATAAGAGTCTTAAGTATCTGTTTACATAGAAAGAGTTGAATCTACGGCAACGGAGATGGTTAGAATTATTGAAGGATTATGACATCTCTATATTATACCATCCCGGTAAGGCGAACGTTGTTGCCGATGCTTTGAGTAGGAAGGCTGTGGCAACTTTGAGTTTGTGTATTACTCAACAGCCTGTCCTAGTGGAGGAGATGCGGAGGTTGTCCCTTGAAGTGGTTACTTCTGGGATGACAGCGAGACTGATGACCCTGATCATACAGCCCACTCTGTTAGATAGGATTCGAGAGAAATAGAGTGTGGATCCTTACTTGGTGAAAGTTCGAGATCAATTGAGGAGTGGAGATCTCGAAGGGTTTTCTTGTGATGATGCTGAGACTCTTCGCTATAGAGGACGATTATGTGTACCTGCAGATCAGGAGATTCGAGAGGAGATATTGAAGGAAGCACATTATTCTCCTTATTCTGTACATCCTGGAGGGACAAAGATGTACCAGGATCTGAAGACTCACTTCTGGTGGAATGGTATGAAGCGGGATATTGGTAGAGCTGTAGCTCAATGTTTGACATGTCAGCAAGTTAAGGCTGAACATCGTGTACCAGCTGGTAAGCTACAGAGTCTTCCAATACCTGAATGGAAGTGGGATCATATTACGATGGATTTCATCGTAGGATTGCCGAGGACTTCTAGCGGCTGTGATTCTATTTGGGTAATTGTCGATAGGCTGACGAAGTCTGCTCATTTTCTGCCTATGCAGATTACTTGGTCACGTGAGCGACTTGCGCAGCTGTATATGGATGAGATATTGAGATTGCATGGAGTGCCAATCTCAATAGTATCTGATAGAGACCCAAGGTTTGTTTCTCATTTTTGGAAGAGTTTACAGACAGCTTTGGGGACTCAGCTTCGATTTAGCACTGCGTTTCATCCCCAGACTGGTCAGTCCGAGCGCACTATACAGACACTCGAGGATATGTTGAGAGCTTGTGTCTTGGATTTTGGTGGAGGTTGGGATCGACATCTGAGATTAGTAGAGTTTGCGTACAACAATAGCTATCAAGCGAGTATTAAGATGGCTCCGTTTGAAGCATTGTATGGACGCAAATGTCGATCACCTCTGTATTGGGATGATGTTGGTGAAAGGAAAACGTTGGGTCCAGACCTTTTGCTTGAAGCCGAAGAGAAAGTTAAGTTGATACGACGGCATATTGAGACGGCTCAGAGTAGGCAAAAGAGTTATTCTGATACTCGGAGGCGAGATCTAGAGTTTCATGTTGGCGATCATGTTTTCTTGAAGGTCTCACCATCGAAGGGCATACGGAGATTTGGAATTCGCGGAAAGCTTAGTCCGCGATTTATTGGTCCTTTTGAGATCTTAGAGAGAGTTGGACCCGTGGCTTATCGGTTAGCCCTTCCGCCTCGACTTGCAGGAGTACACGATGTCTTTCATGTATCTGTTCTGAGGAGATACATGCATGATCCTTCCCATGTGATTGATTTTTCTCCACTGGAGCTTACTGAGGATTTGCAGTACGAGGAGCGACCGATACGAATTCTTGCTCGTGAGACGAGGGAATTGCGTAATCGGGTTATACCTTATGTTAAGGTACAGTGGGATTTTCATGATGATAGAGAGGCGACATGGGAGTTAGAGACTATTATGCAGAGATCTTATCCCCACCTATTTATATCTTGAGGTGAGTACTTTAGTTTCGAGGACGAAACTATTCTAAGGAGGGGAGAATGTAGTACTCGGGAATTTTCATGAATTAGGGTTTCTGGATTTGGCAGGATTTGGGCGCCCGGAAGAGAGGTTGTGGACGCCCGAATGTTCCGGACCCCGTTGCACTTTGTGGACGATCCGTTTGTGGCCGACGGAGATCGGATCTGGATGCATGAACCGGACGCCCGGATGGAGGATCCGGTTTGAGTTGTGACGTGGAGGGCCACGTGTCGCGACGCAGGACACGTGTCGATCGCCGGAGACACACCGCCCCACCGCCTGCTGACCGCCGATCGACCGCTTGACCGCACGACGACACCTGTACGGCAGGATTTCCGGACGCCCGGAAGTTGGGAAGTGGGCGCCCGAAAGTGGGATTTTGGGAGCCTATAAATAGGCGAGTCCCTGATGGTTTTTGGTGCATTTCCACTCCGAGATCCCTGTTTCTAGAGAGAGAAAGTGGGTTTAGGGCCATGTGTTGGCATAGTTTGTAACCCTGCTTGCTCTCTTCTACTCTGCTGATCTGATCTGGTGTCGAGCCGTTATTCTGCTGGAGATAGCAGTTTCCTTGGAGGTTTTGACAGATCGGGGTGCTGCCGGAGTGCGTTATCTGGAGGGTTGGATCTGAGGATACTGTTCTTTCCCCACCGTGGTTGGATTAGCTTTTCAGGTGGGTTGATGTTTGCCAGATTCAGTGGACTTCCTCCTACGTCTTTTATCTCATGTTAGCATAATATGATATGATGTTGTTTGGATTATGTTAGCATGATTGGATTATGATATGTGGATATTGGATTATGATATTGGGATTATGTTAGTATGCCATGCTAAGATTATGTTAGAGATGCCATGTTAGGGTGAGACTGATCTATAGACTGCATGGGCATGTTATGATCTTAGATGTGCTAATGATATGTATATGAGCAAGCATTTCCTTGTATCCTTGTTGCATGATTGGACCTACACCTATCCTGTTGATTCCTTGTACCAGTTGTTGTGCATGTAGTGTAGGTAATCATGTTGTGGCTCGTGCTATGTTGTTGTACCTCCTCTTTGTGGTAGAGTCGAGAGCCTCCTCTTGTGATAGAGTTGAGATTGATTGTGAGCACTGGAGCATTGATTGTGCCGAGGGCACGTGGTTCTTTGTGAGAGTATAGATTGGGTCATACTTGTTGATTATCCTTTGTGGTGCCAAGGGCACAGTGGATTGGGTCTTACTTGTTGACTATCCTTTGAGGTGCCGAGGGCACATGATCCTTTGTTGACCCAGTCGTGTCGATCATATACCTGCGGGTGCTTGGCGGATACTATGGTTGTACTTTGCTCGGTTGGGTCGCTCCCACGAGTACCACTCTAGAGTTGGCATGTTCCGTACAGAGGGTTGTACGAGGGGCTAGTTATAGACGGGCTTCCTGTACTAGTCGGCTCCCTGGAGGGTTGAGCAGCTCCCTGGAGGGTTGAGCGTGATCAGGCCGCAGGTATCGTGTTGTGAGGTATGGTATTGTATTGTGAGGTATTGTATGGCGAGAGCTGGGTACAGATGGGGTTCCTGTACTAGCTGGTTCGCAGGTATGGTATTGTGAGGTATTGTATGGCGAGAGCTAGGTACAGATGGGGTTCCTGTACTAGCTGGTTCGCAGGTATTGTATTGTGTATGATAGTCCTCATTTGGTATATTCAGTTTATTGGCATTCATACTGACAGTTGAGCTTTGTGCATAGTAGTGGTAGTATATCTCCTACTCTTTTATTGCTCTATACATATCTCTTGAGATTGAGGACTTAGTGGGCAGACCGCTGAGGCTGGTGGCGGTACCCACTGAGGACTACTTGATTGATAGTAGTTCTCACACCCATTGGTGACATCTTTTTGCAGAGTCTTCTTCCCCAGTTGTGCATACTGAGCGCGGAAAGGAGACCGTCGGGTAGAGCTATTCCCCGGATACTTGGCTAGAGGTATACCCATTTTGGATAGATGATTGAGTCTGTACATACAGTATGATTGTGATATCAGTGTTGTATATGAGAGTTTTATGTGAGAGTTATGGATGATGTATGTACAGTGATCTTTTGATATATTATATAGCAGCTCTGTTGATACCTTTAGCTCTGTGTGTTTGATTGTGGATGTTGTATCGCTTCGTGTACACGGTAGAGATACTGTGTATGCGGCGGATCTGGTCATGCGCCTGGGAAGAGGTAACCCGGGGCGTGACAGATTAACTGTGACGCCCCAACTTCCCAGGGGGTCACCCATCCTAGGACTACTCCCGTCCTAGCACGCTTAACTCTCTCAACCTCTTGGGCCTATCCACCACCGAAAATGCTTAAGCCGGGTTGAGAGTTTAGCCCTATTATATCTCATATATAGGACTAATCTGGGGTCTCACAATCTCCCCCCCTTTAAGCCCTGACGTCCTCGTCAGGCTCAGACTCACAAGTACCAGGCGATGTGAGACGTCTCGCTAGCCTGTCATTCAGACCCGGCTCAGTCGAGACCCATCTCACACTTCCGGCTGGTAATTGGCTCTGATACCAACTGTGACGCCGCAACTTCCCAGGGGGTCACCCATCCTAGGACTACTCCCGTCCTAGCACGCTTAACTCTCTCAACCTCTTGGGCCTATCCACCACCGAAAATGCTTAAGCCGGGTTGAGAGTTTAGCCCTATTATATCTCATATATAGGACTAATCTGGGGTCTCACAACTGTGACGCCCCAACTTCCCAGGGGGTCACCCATCCTAGGACTACTCCCGTCCTAGCACGCTTAACTCTCTCAACCTCTTCGGCCTTGCCACCGCCGAAAATGCTTAAGCCGGGTTGAGAGTTTAGGCATATTATATCTCATATATAGGACTAATCTGGGGTCTCACAATCTCCCCCCTTTTAAGCCCTGACGTCCTCGTCAGGCTCAGACTCACAAGTACCAGGCGATGTGAGACGTCTCGCTAGCCTGTCATTCAGACCCGGCTCAGCCGAGACCCATCTCACACTTCCGGCTGGTAATTGGCTCTGATACCAACTGTGACGCCCCAACTTCCCAGGGGGTCACCCATCCTAGGACTACTCCCGTCCTAGCACGCTTAACTCTCTCAACCTCTTCGGCCTTGCCACCGCCGAAAATGCTTAAGCCGGGTTGAGAGTTTAGCCATACTATATCTCATATATAGGACTAATCTGGGGTCTCACAATAACTGTGACGCCCCAACTTCCCAGGGGGTCACCCATCCTAGGACTACTCCCGTCCTAGCACGCTTAACTCTCTCAACCTCTTCGGCTTATCCACCACCGAAAATGCTTAAGCCGTGTTGAGAGTTTAGCCCTATTATATCTCATATATAGGACTAATCTGGGGTCTCACAATCTCCCCCCCTTTAAGCCCTGACGTCCTCGTCAGGCTCAGACTCACAAGTACCAGGCGATGTGAGACGTCTCGCTAGCCTGTCATTCAGACCCGGCTCAGCCGAGACCCATCTCACACTTCCGGCTGGTAATTGGCTCTGATACCAACTGTGACGCCCCAACTTCCCAGGGGGTCACCCATCCTAGGACTACTCCCGTCCTAGCACGCTTAACTCTCTCAACCTCTTCGGCCTATCCACCACCGAAAATGCTTAAGCAGTGTTGAGAGTTTAGCCCTATTATATCTCATATATAGGACTAATCTGGGGTCTCACATCCTGACTGACGGATCATCACGGGAACGGTGATTGATCCGGTGAGATTGGTGCACAGGTCGCTTTCCTTTTTGGATAGACGAGTCTCGATTCAACAGCGTTGGGACACTGGAGCAAATTTGCAGGTGGTTGTTAGAGAACAAGGGTACCGAGCGTGACCAACGCGAGAAGTCACTTGGATGTTTACTCACTCGTCAGTGACTTACTCAATGTTGCAGCTTTGTGACTGGTCCTTTGACCTGCAGTGCCTCGGCTATTCACAATGAGGTTACTGTAGTTTGACTGTACATACACTTGGTCCCTAGCCATTCAAGTCCTTGCGGTGCATGTTGGCTGAAGTGGGTTTGTTGTAGGAATAGGGTGTACACCTATATAGAATCTATCTCCCTTGGTAGATAGGGGCGTTAGTCCTATGTGATTTATGAGACTGAGTTTAGAAGACATTGTTCAGGGCAGAGTTAATAGCGAAAAGGGTTTTCGATATTAGAAACTCGAGTTGAATAAATTTGACATATGACAGACGATGGGGTTTGATGAGCTATTCCATGACCTCCGTCCATTCGGGACTCATGATAGAAGGACTATATCACACGGTAACTGCACCAAGAGGTTCAGTATTTTATTCTAGTGAAATGTCACTATATACTGCTAGGCGTCACTGGTGGATTGTGAGGCTCATGAGAATTATCTGGATGATCGGTAATTCTCATTGGGCTGAGTTGGAATTATTCCGACCCACTTAAAGGAGTTTCAATGATATTGTTGATAGTGATCAGAATATATCTTACTACCAGATAGAATAGAACCTATGGAATCACACACATAAGAGGTTGTGACTGATAGGATAGCTAGATCACGATTTTTGAATCGCAAGAGGACCTAATTATCAATATATTGATAATTGGACTAATTTATAATTATTACAAATTAGTGGTATTAAAGTGTATATATTACAAGAGAAGACTTATTAACAATTAGTAAATTATGAGAGGACTTATGTGCAAATATTGTAATTATTAATTTGATATGATCAAATTAGGATTGAGTCCAAGTCGATTTAAATAGGATTTAATTGATTGAACCAATTAAGAAAAGGATAAAAATAAATCTAGATTTATTCTTATTCTTAATGGTAATTATATTATTATAAAAGAGATTATATCCCTCTTTATAAGATACGGAAGCCTATCCATCATCTCTCTCCTTTCTCTCTCTTCTTCTCTTTGATCCTCTAGCAAGAAAAACGTCCTTTGCAAGAGAGCACCCCGGTGTCGTGTGGATACCTGTAGAGGCCGGACGCTTGTGCGGCTTCAAGAGAACCAATTCCACAATCATCAGATTGCGGTGTAGACTTACCCGCGCAAAGGTGAAGATTAGATTGCCTTTCTTCTTTAATCTTAAACAACATGAGAGATCCTATTTGCATGGTTTTTGAGATTGGATCTCAAGTTTTAAAAATCAAATTTGTTTGATTTTCTTTTTCCGCTGCGTTTAATCACACGCAATTTTTCTAACAGTAGCATAGTCGTTCTATACGCCCACAGAACTTCAAATAGTTTGACATTCCAATCTCGCATTTTTTTTTAGACAATTTTCTTTTGTAATTTTACTAGCATTTTATTAACAACTTCTTCCAAACAATTGGCCTATGAATAATATATAGAAAAGTATCTCCAATCAATTTTAAATTTATTAGCAAGTCGATGTACCTTGTGCGATCGAAATAAGGGCCCATTGTCAGAAACGATCTGGTTTGAAATATCGAATCTATAAATGATGTGATGTAGAAAGAAATTGGCCATGTTCTCTGCCTTGAGCTCTCGTAAGGGTAATGCCTCTGCCCTTCAAGAGAAATAATTCGTCGCTGCGAGTATAAATCAATGCCATTTTGACAACGGTGGTTCTATTGGCCCAATGACATATGTGCTCTAAGCAGCAAAGGGCCACGATGGTATAGTTGGATGCAAAAGCTCAAGTGGCCGATGTTTAAAATCACTATATATCTGACACTGGTGGCATTTCTTTGCAAACTCGATGCAATCTTTTACCATGATTGGCCAGAAGTAACCTCTAAACTTCAATCTGGGTGCAATCTTGGGCCCAGATTTGTGTGCTCCGTACAATCCAGAATGTGCTTCCCTAATAGCGTCCTCCGCTTACACTTCAGAGAGGTATCGCAGCCACATTTGATCATCAGTCCGTTTGAAGAGGGTGTCATTGTGGTATGTATACTAAGCAAGGCGCCTTTGAAGTTCAATCTTCTTGTTTCGGTCTCCAGGGAGGTGGCCATATTTAAAATACTCAATGAACGGAGTCCTCCACTCGTTGTTAGAGCAATTGGGGTTCATGAGAGAGAAAGAGTGATAGATGACTCCTTTATTTGGGGTGACAAATACAATCCTAACTCATGTTTTTTTTCTTGTCGTTCCTTCCCACGACTCTACTAAGCGAGGCTCCATCGAAATATAGTTGCCAGTAAGGGGTGACTTCCTCCGTGGTCATGACTTCTTCATCTGAGATGTCTGTAATCAGAGGAGATTCATTGCGTATAGGGTGAGCTGCTAGGAAATCTTCCAGGGCCTGACCTTTAATAGCTTGTTGAGGAACGTATGTGATATCAAATTCCATCATAAGGACTACCCTATTCGACCCATCAATGTTGGCTTATTCAGCACGTACTTAATCGGTCAGCCCTTGCAATCAGCTTAATCTCATGGGCCAACATATAATGACGAAGTCGCTTTAATGCAAATATTATAGCCAGGCATAGCATCTCAATAGGGGAGTAGTTATTTTTGGCTCCTATCATGACTCGACTGAGATAATAGTATGCAACTTCTTGCCTTCTTCATTTACTTGTGCCGACATAGCTCCAAGGGAAGAAGGAGTGGCAGCGATATAAAATACTAACGGTCTTCCGCGAACTGGTGCTGCCAAGACTTGCGGGTTTAGCAAGTATTGCTTAATATCATCAAAGGCTTTCTGACGTGAGTCATTCTAATTAAACACCACTTCTCTTTTCATCAATTTGGAAAGGGGTGGATTCGAGCAGACAAATTGGAGATAAATCTTCTAATATATGCTAGTTTGCCTTGAAGAGATCTTAGTTGCTTCAAGTTCTTCGGAGAGGGCATATCGATGATTGCTTTAATTTTGTTGGGGTCTACCACTATCCCACGATAACGAACAACGAAGCCAAACAATTTTTCGGAAGTGACTTCGAATGCGCACTTTAAAGAATTCATTTTCAATGGATATTTTTGAAGTCGATCAAAAATAATCCTCAAATATGTAAGATGTTAAGTTCTATTTTGTTTCTTGAAACCAAGTAATTGATATAGCATTCGATCGAATTATACAACAAGTCATCAAAAATGGTTGTCATTGCTCTTTGGTAAGTGGCACCTACCGTCTTTAATCCAAAATGCATGACTTTATAACAAAAGTTACCTTTAAGAGATCTGAAAGCCGTGTGAGTAGCATCTTTTGGATCCATTTCGATCAAATTGTACCCTGATGATCCATCCATGAAGAAAAGGGCACCATACCTTGTAGTAGAGTCCACCATGATCTTAGTGATTGGGAGAGGAAAGTCGTCTTTCGGGCATGCCTTATTTAGGTCCCGAAAGTCGATGAAAACTCTGAGCTACCCATTATTCTTTCTTACCGGAACAATATTTGTGAGCAAAGTTGGATATTAAACTTCTTCAACAAAACTTGCCTTGATTAATTTGTCGACCTCAGCTATCACTTGAGTTTGAAGCTCTGGACAGAAGTGTCTTGGTGCTAGTTTGATTGGCCTACAAGTAGGGCCAATGGCTAGTTGGTGCACTGCAACTTTAGGATCAAGCCCAGGCATCTCCTTATATGTACATGCAATGCAATCTCGATGTCAAAGAGAAAATTTTTATATTGACATTTCTCATTTTGTATGAGGGGAACACTAATGAAAATAGAACGAGGCTCTTCCTCAGTGCCGAGTTTGATTTCAATTAATTCATTGACTGTTGCTTTTCTACCATCCTTTAATTCTTTTTGTTGGGGAACCATAGTATATACTCCCCTCGGGCATCAATAAGAAGGGAATGAATCCCGCGGGCAAGAAAAAGGTGCAAGCCCTGAGTAGCTGTATTATTTGTACATTGTGAAATATCTAATTTTGCACTGCTTTTCTCGAAAGCCGATTCCACAGGTTTCGAAAAGACATTGTTGGGCACCAATAAGAGATTTTATCATCTAAGAATTCTTCGGAATCACCAATTACAGCTATATGATATAAAGTAGAAACCAAGCAGTTGATGTTTGAAAGTTTACTGATCGTGGGCCCACGGTATCCTAGGCCTTTCGTAGCTTTAGCTTTGAGAATATTCGAATCTCTCCTATGTTCAAAAGGAGCCTATAATCTTTCAAGTATTGAAGAGTGATGTGGAAGAGAGTTATCTTCATCTATATTCAAACCAGTCTTCCTCAACAAATGAGTGATTCGAGGATTCTTAATGATATAAGATTGGACCAGTTCAATCTGATCTTCATCGTCACCATTCATAGGCAAAGAGATCTCACTATTTTAAAAAGAAAGTGCTTTGTAGAATATGATGGACCTGCCTTCGTGGTTTAAGGCTTGTATCGCGTATACTTCCAATTCAGTCACCACAAAGACCTCCAGTCGGGGCACCATAAAAGTAAAGTTTTGAATAACTTGAGAATCATACAACACACTTGTCACTGCAACTTGAACCATTTCAAGTGACTTTTCATCCTCTGAATAACTTTTAAGTGATTCTAAATCATCAGGCTCTCCATCTTCAGAGTTGGCGCCAATTATGATTTCTTTCACTATTTGCTTCTAAGTGTTGGAGTTATTCCTCAAAGCAGAAAATTCCATCGATTCTTCATCTTCGGAATCACTTCCTATGCGAGATGGAATTTCAGAACGAGAATTCTTACCTTTATCAGTTTTAATGATCGGGTTTTCCATTTTCCAAGGCTTGAAGGCTTCTTTATTTTACCGATCATAATAAGGCGGTAGGATAACTATGGGATCTGCCACCTTCTTAGGATTGGAGTACTTGCGCTCAATATTCTGTTTTGTAAATGAAGATGAATTCACATTCAAAAAGTACTTTGCATCAGCATGGTAGTCTTTTTGATTGAGAAAGAAGAAGAATTGGCAACGATCTTTTGCTGGTTATCATCCTTATCTTTAAACTTCAGGCATTGATGAAGTGTGGAAGAAACCATACGGTATTGGTCTATCCAAGGTCTTCCCAGCAGCGCCGAATAAGAAATGTCCACATCTATTATGTAGAATTCAGTCCGGAAGTGAAATTCTGCAAATCGAATAAGAATAATTATGGATCCCATGGCACACTGACTATTGCTATTGAAGCTGAAGATCAAAACATCCTCTGGTTCAAGATCTTCAATCCTATATCCCATTTGAATCAAGTCTATTTCGGCAGGATACTCACTGCAGACCGGGGATCAACTAACATCCGTAGAAGATGATTGTTGTCGACGTACCCTTCAATGTACAAATGCGGTTGTGATCTCTATTCCCAGTATGATAGTCTTCATCAGTAAACGTAATATCGTTCACTGCCAATGTTGGTTTGTTTGTCAGGTGCACTTCTGCCATAGCGTTTTCATGTAATCCCAGATTCAAAGAAGCTTAAATCAAAGCTTTTCTCAATTCTTTGAATAAATTTTAAGTATAAAAAACAGTGAGGACGATAGGAATACACTTTATATGAGAAATAATATTGTAATCCACTATGCACTTATCCTTGCTGCAGAGTGCAGGAATGTTAGGCAGAGATTGATCATTTAGAGTGCGTACCTTCTTTCCTTTGTCGATATTTTTAGTGTCATTCAATCGAGGGTGAGGGTTTGGCAAGTGCTTCCTGCTCCTGAGATTCATTTCATTGACTTCTAGTTCTTCAGGGAAGCCTATGTCACCTTCTGAAATTTATTTGGAAAGATGGATACTTCATCATCAAAATTATTATTGTGTGATATTCCACCATGGGTTGCCCTTGAATATTGATAGAAAATTCTGCCTATACCATGTTGCAAAATAATCGAGGATTAAGCTTAACATGATCCAAGTCTATATCTTTACTGAAGCAGGAGTCTGAAGTTGTGTCAGATTTCTCAAATACGCCTGAATCATGAACTGAATCACCGGAACGCCACCCTTTAGGCATGAAATCGTCCAGAACAATTCGATTGTGCACCTTCTAAATGTATTCTTTCCTTTCAGACATGAGGACTTTTTTTTTATTTTTTCGAGCTTTCTTCTTCCAAGATTTCTTTCATTTTTTTTCGATAACATGACTGGAAGAAAGGGAAGAGATTTGCAATATAAAGCAAGCAGTAGTTGAGGCAAAGGTCTTACTCGATGTTTTCGATGGCCTTTTCTTCACGATTGTGTACTTATCATTTTTTGCATGAGAATTTGACTGTCTCATAGGATACTCCAGGAAGTGTATAAATTGAGAGGCCGGCATCCACTTTTCAATCAAAGAGGAGCTGGCATCATGCAGAATACTAACTTGATGTCATGGCAAACGAGAAGAATTTTCACCAACTGGAGAAGACGTCCCAACTTCTTTGATTGTCATCATGTTTAAAGAGTCAACATTGGTTCATTCTTTTCCTTTGGAGAGAAAGTAAAGACCTGTTGTTGAAGAGCCCTCTCAACCTAATCTTTGAAAATAAAACAGTTTTCAATTTTGTGACCAATTGAACGATGAAATGGGCAGTAGAGAGGATTATCAGTCTTATGAACTTCTCACAGCTTTGCATATTCTGGTAGAACCAACTTCTTAGTCTTCATTACTTATTTGAAAATTCTAGGAATGTTTTTTCGTTTAAAACTATATGCTTTATTCTCTCGCTCTAATATCCATGATTAGGACTTTCTTGTCAGAGTCTCACTTGTGATGGGCATCTTATCTTTGTTTTGCGAAGTTGACTTAGGCTGATAGAAAATGTTAGCTTCGGTAACCTTCCAACTCGATCCTCCTCTATCGAGGTTTGAAGTCTTTTGTGGGAACGCTCTTCTCGTATTATCAATTCCTTTTACATTCTTATACAATGCAAGTATCTCCGGAGACCTTTGATATTCGAGCTCAACCTTCCCCGTTGTTATCATCAACTTAGTGATATTAGTTGGCTTATACCTTGATACCTCCATCGAATACCATGGTTGCATCTATTTGATACAAAGTTCTACTGCTTGAGTGTGCTTCAACTCATCAGGACACAAGATACTCGTGTTTCTTCATCTGGCAATATAATTTTCAACCCTTTCGTCCCTTCCTTGCTTTGGTTCTGCAAGCTTATCGAGAGAGACATCTCTTTTAACGAAAATAAAATGTGCCTTGAAAAGAGCTTTCATCATATCCCAATCAAGAACAGATCCCGGGGCCAACTTACTATACCAATGAAAAGCAACTCTTTTTAATGAGTGCGAGAACTGTTGAAGAAGTAATGAGGGATTTGTAGCAACATCTCCACATGCCGCCTCAAAGTGAGTCAGATGTTCTCGCGCATTGTCGGTTCCATCAAGCATATGAAACCTTGGTCGGTTATAATTGGGCGGATACGAAACATGATCGTGCCACGCCAGATATTGCTTGTCACCTTCCGTTAGCAATGGCTCTTTATCCTGACATAGTTGTTTAACTTTGGAAGTGACAATGTTGTCTAATAGCCGCTAATAGCTGCTGAAGAGCCGAAGTAATCATTGATGATATGGGTACTTCGTGAGAAGCTGGTGGTTCATTAACAATAGGATTCTACTGATATTGTAGTACACCGAACTTCTACAATTGTGGAGTTTCGGTGGAAAAATAGCATGAGAGGCTATAGGTGAGGCTTCGGCCAAGTTTGGGACTTGTGCGAAGTGTTTTCGGCGCAATTGAAGCGCGAAAACGGACTTCGAAAAGTTAAAACTGCTGAACTTGTGAAGTCTACAGTGGAATTCCGGTATGAGGAACTCCATACCGGTACTGAAGTGATTAGTACCGGTATGCATTGTGGTATACCGGAATGCAATGGCAGAATCTGAAAATCCAGCTCTCGGGTTCTGCGGAATTCCTCGTGGTATACCGGAACTAACGCCCGTATACCGGTACGCCAACCCGTATACCGAAATACAGTGTGCAGAATGCTGATTTCGAAGGGTAATTTGGTAATTTCAGTGAGAGGGGGCTTACATAAAGGGGAACCCTTCCCCTTTCTCCTCTGAAAACACACACACACAGGGAGAGAGGGAGAGTGAGAAGCTCCTCTCTCTCTCTTCTCTTCTTCATCTTCTTCACCTCCAAAATTGGAGATCTTGGTGGAGATCAAGCTTGGGAAGCTTGGAGGAGTGAAGATTCGAGCTCGTGCATGCATGGTGGCTTGGTGAGCTCGCGGATCCGAGGTGAGTCCTTGGATTTGGTAGTTAGGGTTTCGGATTTGGGGCTAAGAAATGAGATTTTGGAGACCCTTGGCTAATCTAGACTACAAATTGTAGAGATTAGCAAGAGATTTTCGGTTTTGCCATGAATTTTGGAAAACCTAGGTTGAAAGAGAGATTTTCTTGTGGAGGGTTTTAAAAATGTTTTAACCCTTTGGAACCCTAGTTGGGGGTTAGTAGAGCATATGGGACAACTCTATTTTGAGTGATTCCAAGAGATGAGATCGTTATGAGTTCGACTCGGGTTAACGAATCATTTATGTGTGTTAGGGCTAGGAGCTTGAAGACCAAGCTTGAGGCCAAGGAAAAGAGCCCGATTGCAAGTGTCTACAAGTAATCGGAAGAGTGTGAGGTGGGTTTGTGTTTACCGAAGTGATTAGGTCACTTCCATGTCGAAAGAGAAAAGTATATTTTATTTTACTTGATGCATGTAATGGTAGGTTAATTGACAAGGGGTATATATATATATGAATGTGTAGATCATATGATGTTAATACCATTACCTACCATAGATTGGAATTGTAGGCATGTGGAACACATCGTTACAAATGAACATGTGTATGCCTAGGTGAGAATATAGCGGTGAGCTAGTTTTCTCTACATGATAGAGAATTTGACATGTGGTTAAACAAGGGCTAGAGGCCATGTAAAGTTGGAAATCCTAGCGGTAGACAACTAGGATAAGAGAGAACTATAATGTGCATGTTGGCATTAGACGTATATCAAAATGATTTGAGCCATGGGCTCACCCTGCATGTAAAAGAATCTAAGTATTTCATAATAATATATATACTTGAGAGATGATGCATGCATGTCGAACCTAGTGTTACTAAACATAGGTTGGAATGTGATGGTACATAACCTAGTGTTACTAAACATAGGTTGAAATGTGATGGTACATAACCTAGTGTTATTAAACATAGGTTGGAATGTGAAATGAACCTAGTGTTACTAAACATAGGTTGGAATGTGAAATGAACCTAGTGTTATTAAACATAGGTCGGAATGTGTGTGAACCTAGAGTTGTCGAACCTAGGTTGAGATAACATGGTGATAGGAAGATCACTTAAACAGGACATCGAACCTAGTGTCATTGAACATAGGTTGGAAAATATAGTGGTAGGTTGACCACTTGGACACGGGAATATGAACCCAGAAGAGGTTTGTAACATAGGGTAATGATGAACCCTTGAAATGTGAAAGGTGGATTCCGGAATCCCAGAACTGGTGACTTGTAATCTTGGTATCAGCTGGTGGGTGCGACTATTTCGCCGCCAAGGGGGCTGGATGTCACGCCCCGGATTACTCGTTTCCCCGGGCTCGCCAACAGATCCGCCGTATACATAGATTTTTTTATGTATACGAAGCGATAGCTAACCTGTAAACAAACATACAAACAACTACAAGAGATATAGGGCTGAAATAAAACATACATATATAACTAAAGCCACATGTACATATAGGATCCAAAATACAACAGTCCCTCCAGAACCAAAATAGGAACAAGTCCACAGTATATGTACATGGCTCAACTCAAAATAAACTATCTCCAGTAGGGTCCTCCTCTAGGAACAACAGGGACAGGTAGGGATCTAGCTCGCGACTCCCTTACCTCGATCCGCAGAAACAGGTGCAGCAGCCGCAACAGAAGAAGGCTCTGCAAGAAAAAGTGGCAACAATGGGTGTGAGAACTACTATCAAAAGAAGTAGTCCTCAGTGGGTACCACTACCGACCTCAACCGTCCACCCACTAAGTCTACGAGACTAACAGTATAGCTGGTAGGTAAAGAACAACAAAGTAAGCTGGAATAACTCTACAGCTGTAATGCCACTACCCTACCACTATCCAAGTCAACTCTCAAGTAAGCATCACCAAAGTGAAAAGTCACCCCTGACCCAATCTAACGGAACCGCCCAAACAGGCTCGTCCAGCCAACTGCCTAGCCACACCGCACACTACCGAAAAGGGTAGCCGGTCCAAATACCAGATCCAACTAATCTGTAGCGACAGCAACGCAAAAGAGGCCTCACTCCGGAGCGGCACTCGGGGGAGCTACCCAACCGAGTTAGTACGCGTATCTCTGTCGAGCACAATCAGGCTCCGGCAGGCTATAATCAAATGGAAAGGGGTCAAATGGGTCAAAGACTCCAAGCTCACGTGCCCTCAGCAAAAACAGAAGCTAAAACAAGAGTCTGGGTCCACCGTCAACCCCGACGGCACCCGGTAATACAAAACAGCCTAACCCTGCTGTAAATACAAGCTCGGCATCCCAGCACGAGCGTAAACTCGTCCTACAACAAACTAAGTATCCACCTCGCACTAACAGCGGTGATACAAGAACAGAAACGGCTCCTAGAGCTAAATCTGATAATAGTTCGAAAAGTGACGGTTGTAGTTTCGCGAGTTTTCTCCTAAGTCAATTCCCAGTTCAGCATGTAAAGTCATGTCTATAAATTATCAATTTATACTCCAAATTCAGATTTCATAATAATACATGCAAATTCATGAATTCGAGCTACTAACATGATTTAACAGATAATAAAACAGCATGCTGCACTCTCTACAACTTAGGAGGAAATCCGGCGATTTCGGTACATTAACCCACCTCAAAAGCTATCCAACAACGGCTAGGTCCAGTGGAAGGCCTCCAAACAACACCGGCTGAAATCGAGCTCAAATCTAAAACCTCGAGATTCAGACCCACTTGCTCAAGTTCTGGGCGCCCAGAACATCAGCCCAGAACTGCAGCCTGGCAGCATGACCAACATGAATTCAACTTGCAATAAAATCTAAATCCTAAATCCGAATGCAGTAAAATTTGGCTCAACTCACCAGTAGGGGCTCAAGAACACACCCTCCAAATTTCAGCCAAAACGGAGTTCGACTCGATGTCCAAAAGGTCCCCACACAGATTCGGATTCACTACTGAACCCTCCTGCACATGGATCCAGAAGTTCCAGCAACTAAGCAAAAATCACATTAAGCAAGAATTATGGAATTCCAACGAATCTAGCCCAAGGAAAAGGGTTACCAACCTCCCAAATACAGTGATGGAACAACCCAAAACCTCTCCAAAGATCCCCACAAAGATCTTGATTCAAAAATCTAAGAAATTCCATCAATGACCCAAAAATTCAGCACTTAAGCAATTACTCAAAATCTGAGCTAGCACTCACCTTTGAATCCTCAATTCTGGTGGGAAGAACCTCCAAACCAGCAAGGAATGAGGAAGGACCAATCTTCACTTTGAAATTCCAGCTCCCAAGAGATTTGGATCCATAAGATCAAAGGAAAACCCAAGTTTCAGCTCAAGAACACAAGGGGTCCAGTAAAACATCAACTGTAGCTTACATACCTGTTCAAATTGTGATTGGAAGGATTCTACATCTTCCTCTACGAGTCCTCTATCCAACAAACTAAGTTTCGTGGGATTTGGACACTCCCACAATGCACACGATTAAGATCACCATAGGTCGACGTTACAGTTCTGCAGGAATCCAAGGTCTTCAATGGAGAGAGGTGGAATTTGGGTGGAAATGGAGGCTATCCTTGCAAAATTTCAGCTTCACCATGAAGAGGGGAGAAAGGACCTCAGGGGAGATCGTCCACATCTTTTAAAGACCACAGGTTTAGGTGTGCTGTGCCCCAAGAACAAAGATACACATAACCTGCTCTCAACAGGAAAACCCACATTCGGGCGCTCGAAACCCAGGAAGTGGGCGCCCGGTTCTTCAGCCTGCACAAAACTCGAGCATTGGACTCTCTGCCGCAGTCCGGTGCGCCCTAACCTGGTCCGGCGGAGTTCACCAACCAATCAACACGTGTTAAGCGGATCGATATTCACGAGGTAGAATTTTCGGACTCACTTTCCGGGCGCCCGATACTGGATCCGGAATGACTTAGCAGTTTTCAAAAAACGAGCACTCAACATCTGGGCGCCCAAAACACAACTTCCGGGCGCCCTAAAGTCCATATGCCCAAAACTTCAGTTTTGGCTTACTTCGGTGCTCCGAGTCCGTTTTCGCGTCTATTTAACGCCGAAACGACTCCGACTTGTCTTGACCTTCTCCAGAAGCGTCGAACAGTCTAGGATACTGCAGTCATTCCTTCAGTTAGGCCCCAGGGGTACTACACTGGATACTTGTGGTGGGTGCGACTATTTCGCCGCCAAGGGGCTTGATACCAGTGACGAGTGCGACGGTTCGCCGCCCGGTGATCGAAGCCATTGTTCGGCGAGTGCGACGATTCGCTGCCGGGTGACTGAGGCCATGTCGAGGGTGATTTTCAATCAAGGAATGGTTACATGATCCTGGTAAACAGGAATGTTTGGCGCGTGCGACGATTTCGCCGCCAAGTGGTAAAGTCATGTTGGGCGGTGGCCCAAGGATATTTGACTCAAGAGTGAGTCGGTGAAGGTTTGACTAAATAAGTAAACCTTAGCTGGGCGGTGGCCCAAGGATATTTGACTCAAGAGTGAGTCGGTGAAGGTTTGACTAAATAAGTGAACCTTAGCTGGGCGGTGGCCCAAGGATGTTTGACTCTAGAGTGAGTCGGGTAAGGTTTGACTAAAATAAGTAAACCTTAGGAGGGTGGTAACCCGTTAATGTTTGACTCAAGAGTGAGTCATGTATGGCTTAGCTAAGGTAAATGAACCTTAGGAGCAGATTGATTATGAAATGGGTAGTGGAATAGCAGTTAAAAATATATTGCATGTATTTCATTATCGCATTTGTTGAAGCATAGCATGTTTACTTTTCATATATAGTAAAGTTATATGCTTACAGGTTATGTATATGTACTAACCCATGCTTGTATGCTTCCTTTGGACCTGGTGGGTCGGGCTCCTCTCTTGGGTGGCCTTATCCACTGGGAACTATTTCATATAGTTCTCATCCCACTATTTTTCAGGTCCACACGTGAGCGGCGCGGCGGCGCGAGGGAAGGGCGTAACTCAGTAGTTAGCGTCCTACCACTGTGACCAGAATAGAAGTACCCTCTACTGCGTAGTTTAGGGGTATTTGAATGAAAGAAAATGTAATAATAATTTGATTGTATTTGGAAAGATAGAACAAAGAAAAAAAAAACAAAAATGTAATATGGGGTTGTATTGCGAATGCTTGTAATAGCATAGTAGTTTATGATGCTTTCCTTATGCAATCTTTGTATGAATTTTGTTCCTGTATGGAACCTCTTGAATTATACTGGTTGTGATGCCTTGGACGTACAGGAAAAACTCTGTCCGTTCGGCGGATCTGGGTCATGCGCCCGTGCGTTTTTCCTTCCACCTAATTGGTGTTAAGGCACGGCGAGGCGTGACAGATATGGAGAGCCTTGATGTTTTGTGTTCTGAGGATTTGTGTCGGTAGCTTGTTCGGTGGAGTGAGACTGCTGAACTGAATGATGATGGGTTTGTTGTTGTTGTTGTCGTTGCAAAAGTGTATCCATCGCATCCATCAAAGTGCTCATCTGAGTAGCCATCTGGTCAGTTTGATTATCTCTTTCTTCGATTTGATGCATTAACTCTTCAGTGATGACTTTGTCTACCATATTCACTGTAAAGTGAGGACTCACTCTATGTAGTAGAGATTTTGAGGGTGTCGCAGGAGTAATGGCTTTCTGCTTCTCCTCCTTCCTCATTTTTCGTGTTGAGGGGTAAATGAAGCATCAGATCTTGCTCTCTACTAGATTCACCAGCTGCCACAGGACTCATCGCAGCCGATTACAATCTTGTGTTGGCTTTGGCTCTTTGAGCTAGCTGTTGAATCTCAGATGGATCTTCTGGAAAGGCTAGATTAAATTTTTACTGCTAGGTCTACTCGAATAAGGATTCTCCTCCTCACCTTGCTCCCTATTCGGACCTATTCCTATAATCATACAAGAAATTATCATCGAAGTTGTTTTACATGGATGAACCACAACTTTACATGAGAGTTTTGATCCCCCATCTAGTGGCTTTGATTTCATGTCAGGATAAATTTTTCGCTCACTGTAATTGTCTTTAGTAGCAAAATGTAGAAAAGATGCGTCCTTCTTGATGGCAGGCGAAATTCGTGCCAAAGGCATCCCTTTCTTTTCTGTTCGATGTTTAACCTCTCCATATTTTATAAATAATTCATCCGCCTCCTGGCGACAACGAAAGCAGTCTCTCGTCCATCAAATGTTTCTTTCTTGAGATCGGGTGTACCCAAAAAAGAAGAAGTGCAAAGATTTAGCAGTCAACCCTTTAGATAAATTATAACGAAAAGATTGCACCTCCTTTTCAATGATAGCAAAACTTTGAAGTGGATAAAATAGGATTTTTTTTTCCCAATCCTTCTTTAAAGACGTGACCAAGGAAGCCTCAGGAAACGGAATTTCACAAGTAACATTTTTCGGACCATAGCGCGCAATAATTCGAAATAATTTATGTTTCATTTCACTAAATGTAAGAGCGGGTATTGTAAAAGGCACCTTTTTCGATTTTGTAGTCGAAATGTATGGAATAAACATCGGGTGAACAACTTCTGCTCCCAGCTTGCTTATCGATGTTTTATGGAGGACCGGACGAGGAATCGATTGAGCAATTTTTTTTAAAGGAAGATGCGCCCTTAAAGCTGCTTTGCTTGCAGCAGCTTTAGCTCTGTACCTTCTTCACTTCTCGCGCTTCGCCATGTGATTGAAGTGAATACTAGGGTCTTCAGTGAATTGCGCCATTGTGGTTGAGCCCCAGGTGATGATGACAGTTGCGGGAAATGCCCCAAGTTGCACAAATTGGTAGAAAGACGGAGTTGGCACCCAGTCGCCAACTCGCAGAATGTTAGCCATATAAAAATAAACATTGTCAGTATTTGAAAATAGAAGAGGGTATTAAATCAAACGCCAGCAAAGATAGGAGGAGAAGCATTCCCCAGTAGAGTCGCCATTTTGTTTTTCTGAAAAAAGGAAAATGAGAAATTTAAACAAATATAATAAAATGAAGCTATTCATTAGTCTAAATAGACTTGAAAGGATAAGAGGTTAGGATTCATGCTTCCCGGGTACTGTAGGTACCTGTTTAATCACGCCTTCTAGTTACATTTGGCCCACCACCGATTAAGCTAGTTGTGATTAGAATATCCCTCCTCTAGTTAATTAGATAATAAACATTGAGTTAAAAAAAAAAGTAAAATTGAAGATTTAATTGAGTCGGAAAATATATATAACAAAACTTGAAGCAACAAAATTGAAATAATGTTAAGCGGGTATACAGCCCCTGCAGTTAAAATCTTTCCTTATTTTTTTAGGTGAATTACTCTGGACACTGTGATCTTTAAAGCCAACCTTAATTAGTCTTTTTCTTTCTTATAAAATAAAATAAAATAAAATAAAAGCTAAAGATCTAGCATCTGTATCAGCCCGCCGAATAAGATACAAGGTTACCAATGAGAATTTAAAAAAGGATACGACACCATAGCTCTATGATACTATTTTGAAGAGAAATTTTACATTTGGGTCCCACCTCAATGTGGTGCAACCTGTGAGGAGTTAATCAAAATAATAACATAGGCATGTGCACCACAAAGACAACCAAATCATGGGGTGTTAATGCTCCTGCTGACTTCTCAAATATGAAAATTTATTTTGAAAAATCATTTTTAAATACTAATAGTAAGAAAAAAGGTCACGTGTTTTCTTTGATATTGCATATATCCAACAAAACCCACCAAATTATGAATATAGCATGAAATTTAACAGAAATTAATCATAAAATTTATCAGAAGACATAATTTCCGGTACACTTGTATGTGCTCAAGGAAAAGGATGCTTCACTTCAATTTTTTTTGCCTTCGCTACCGAGGTGGCCGCGGCTTCGGCTTCGTGCAATGGCACCGGCATTGCTGTTGACGACAATGCTGGAGTCTCGCACCGGATGATGAGGAGGGTTGTGTTAGAAAATTGCGTACGGTAAAAACAAAACGCAGCGGAACAAAATCAAACAAATTTGATTTTAGAAAACTTTCGAGATCCAATCTCTAATTAAACCACGCAATTAGGATCCCTCATATTATTCAAGATTAAAACGAGATAGCAAGATCTAATCTTCACCTTTGCGCGGGTTGTTCTTCACCGCAATCCGATAATCGTGGAATTAGGTTCTCTTGAAGCCGCACACGCGTCCGGCCTCTATAGGTATCCACACGAGGTTGACGATCCAATCGATGTCCTCACCGGGGTGCTAGCTCCCTTGCAAAGAACGTCTTTTTGCTAGAGGAAGAAGAGAGAAATTGAGAGAGATGACGGCTAGGGTTTTCTAAAAACTCCCATATATTATATAGAGGGATATAATCCTCTTTTAATAATATAATAAAACCATTAAGGATAAGAATAAATCTATGTTTAAATTTATCCTTTTCTTAATTGGTTAGATCGATCAAATCCTAATTTGATTCGACTTGAACTTTATCCTAATTTGATCATATCAAATTAATAATGCAACATTTGCACATAAGTCCTCTCATTATTTACTAACTGTTAGTAAGTCCTCTCTTGTAACATTTACACTTTAATACCACTAATTTGTAATAATTACAAATTAGTCCAATTATCAACATATTGACAATTAAGTCCTCCGGCGATTCAAAAATCGCAATCTAGCTATCCGATCAGTCACAACCTCTTATGTGTGTGACCCCATAGGTTCTATTCTATCTGGTAGTGAGATATATTCTGATCACTATCAATAATATCACTGAAACTCCTTTCAGTGGGTCGAAACAATTCCAACTCTGCCCAATGAGAATTATCGATCATCCAAATAATTCTCATGAGTCTCACAATCCACCAGTGACGCCTAGCAGCATGTAGTGGCATTCCAGTAGAATGGAATACTGAACCTCTTGGTGCAGTTACCGTGTGATACAGTCCTTCTATCATGAGTCCCGACTAGACGGAGATCATGGAACAACTCGTCAAACCCCATCATCTGTCATATGTCAAATTTATTCGACTCGAGTTTCTAATATCGGAAACCCTTTCCGCTATTTATCCTGCCTTGGCCAAGGTCTTCTAAACTCGGTCTCATAAATCACATAGGACTAACGCCCCTATCTACCAAGGAAGATAGATTCCATATAGGCGCACACCCTATTCCTACAACGAACCTACTGCAGCTAACATGCACCGCAAGGACCCGAATGGCTAGGGACCAAGTGTATGTACAGTCAAACTACAGTAACCTCATTGTGAATAGCCGAGGTACCGCAGGTCAAAGGACCAGTCACACTACTGCAACATTTAGTAAGTCACTGACGAGTGAGTAGACATCCAAGTGACTTCTCGTGTTGGTCACGCTCGGTACCCTTGTTCTCTAACAACCACCTGCACATTCGCTCCAGTGTCTCCACACTGTTGACTCGAGACTCATCTACCCAAAAGGGAAGCGACCTGTGCACCAATCTCATCGGATCAATCACCGTCCCCGTGATGATCCATCGATCAGGAGCATTTAGGAATTAACCATCAATGACACATGTCTCAAATTTTCAACTCTTGAGAATGCATGTCATCATCTTATTAATTCCTTGGACGATTCATGGACACATACACAACATGAAAGGAAATAGGAACCCATATTTATTCATAATATTTAAAGTCAAATACAAATTTATGTTCTAAAAAGAATACATGTGTCAGCCCGATTGGCTTCTAGGGCATACATCTAACAATCTCCCACTTGCACTAAAGCCAATTAGCCATATACCTAAGTCCCATCTTCTCAAGGTGGGCTTCAGTCTTCTGCTGGCTAAGCGGTTTAGTCAATGGGTCTGCCACGTTATCCGCGGAGTCTACTCTCTGCACCTCGATGTACTTCTTGTCGAGATAGTCACGTATAATATGAAACCGCCGCTCTATGTGCTTGGACTTCTGATGAGACCTGGGCTCCTTAGCTAGGGCTATGGCGCCATTGTTGTCGCAATAAAGTGGTATGGCATCTGATGGCATCACACCTAGTTCTGCGACAAACTTCTTAAACCAGAAGGCTTCCTTTGCAGCTTCAGATGCGGCGATATATTCTGCTTCCATGGTAGAATCAGCAATAATTGGTTGTTTGGAACTCTTCCAAACGACCGAGCCACCATTGCACAAGAACACGCATCCTGACATAGACTTTCTATCGTCAATATCAGACATAAAGTCCGAATCAGTATATCCTTGTATTTTCAACTCTCTTCCTCCAAAGACCAAGAACATATCCTTAGTTCTTCTCAAGTACTTAAGTATGTTCTTCACAGCAGTCCAGTGCTCCTCACCTGGATTAGACTAATATCTGCTTGTGACACTCACAGCAAGCGCGATATCAGGTCGTGTACATAGCATGGTGTACATAAGACTCCCTATAGCCGAGGCATAAGGGATCTTACTCATACGTTGAATCTCTTCAAATGTATTGGGGCACATTTTCTTGGAGAGATAAATCCCATGCCTAAGGGGTAAGAATCCCCTTTTTGAGTTTTCCATGCCGAACCTTTTCAGCACCTCTTCTATGTACATTTTCTGTGAAAGGCCAAGCATCCTCTTAGATCTATCTCTATAGACCTTAATTCCCAAAATATAGGATGCTTCCCCTAGATCTTTCATGGAGAATTTTTTAGATAACCACACTTTAACCGAAGTCAGCATTGGAACATCGTTTCCAATTAGGAGAATGTCGTCCACGTACAATACGAGGAATGTGACAGCACTCCCACTAACCTTCTTATAAACACATGGTTCCTCCTCGTTCTTAATGAAATCAAACGATTTGATCACTTCATTAAAACGAGTATTCCAACTCCGAGATGCTTGCTTAAGTCCATATATGGACCGTTGCAGCTTGCATACCTTATGACGTTCGTCATCGGAAGTGAAACCCAGAGGCTGCTCCATATAAATATCTTCCTCAAGATATCCATTTAAGAAGGCAGTTTTCACATCCATTTGCCAGATCTCGTAATCATGGTATGCTGCAAGGGCAAGCAATGTTCGAATGGATTTAAGCATGGCCACAGGCGAAAAAGTCTCCTGATAGTCAATGCCTTCACGTTGACTATAGCCTTTCGCTACCAGCCTTGCTTTATAGGTCTCCACCTTTCCATCCGAACCTATCTTTCTTTTGTAGATCCATTTACATCCAATAGGTACTATACCTTCTGGTGGATCTATCAAAGTCCAGACCTCGTTGGAGTACATTGAGTCAATTTCTGACTTCATGGCTTCCAACCATTTCTCAGAATCGATGTCAGACATCGCCTCGTTGTATGTTTTGGGATCATCTCCATGTTCCCTATCTCCCATGAGGAACATTTCCTTTACATCCTCTGTAAGAATACCTAAGTATCTTTTGGTAGGATGGGAGATTCTACTCGACCTACGAGGTGGATGAGGTACTATATGTACTGGCTCAGCTTGAATGGGTTCTATAGGTTCGATGACTCGTTGCTCTTCAGAGACTCTCTCTTCAAGCTCAATTTTTCTCCCACTAGCCGCTTCTTGAATAAACTGTTTTTCCAAAAAAATAGCATGTCGGCTCACAACTACATTGTGATCCTTTGGGATATAAAAATAGTAACCCAAAGTTTCTTTAGGATACCCAATAAAACGAGCCCTTTCAGACCTAACCTCTAACTTGTCTGCCTGTAATCGCTTTACATGGACATGACATCCCCAAATCCTGATATGACCAAGACTTGGTTTCTTACCATGCCACATCTCATACGGCGTAGTAGGAACAGATTTAGAAGGTACCCTATTTAACAAGTAAGCTGCAGTAAGCAAAGCATGTCCCCAAAGAAATAAAGGAAGATCAGTGAAGCTCATCATGGATCAAACCATATCCAATAAGGTTCGGTTTCTCCGTTCCGACACCCCGTTGAATTGAGGTGTTCCCGGAGGAGTCCATTGTGAGACTATACCGTTTTGTTTGAGATAGTTAAGAAACTCTCCACTAAGGTATTCTCCTCCTCGATCTGATCGAAGAACCTGGATGGATTTTCCAGTTTGCTTTTCTACTTCATATCTAAATTCTTTGAACTTTTCAAAAGCTTCAGATTTGTGTCTCATAAGATACACATACCCATACCGTGAATAATCATCAGTAAATGTTATGAAGTAGAGATAACCACCCCTAGCTTGCACATCAAATGGGCCACACACATCAGTATGTATCAGGGCAAGTATCTCAGTGGCTCTTTCCCCTTGTCCTACAAAAGGTAATTTGGTCATTTTTCCTTGAAGACAAGACTTACAAACCGGATAAGACTCTGAAGTCAATGAGCCAAGGAGCCCATCTTTATCCAATTTGTTAATCCTTTCTTCTCCAATATGACCAAGCCTAAGATGCCACATATACTTTAAGTTCATCTCATCTCTAGGTCTCTTAGACCCAACGGCACTCACTACTTGCTCAGAAATATTTATAGATACATCCATATGTAAATGATAAAGACTGTCAATCATAAAACCACGAGCAATAATTTTATTTCTAAAATAAATTATGCAGTAGTCTTTATCAAAATTAAAAACATAACTGTCCTGTGCTAAAGAAGAAACAGAAATCAAATTCCTGCTAGCAGCAGGTACATAATAACAGTCTTTAAGTAATAAAACATGTCCTGACGGTAGTCGCAAAGGATAGGTGCCAGCAGCCACGGCAGCAACTCTTGCCCCGTTGCCTACCCGTAAGGTCACTTCACCTTCCCTGAGCTCTCTACTTTCCCTTAGACCCTGCATTGAAGTACACAAATGAGAACTAGAACCAGAGTCTATGACCCAACTGGAAGTAGAGGAAACCGTAAGGTTAGTTTCTATTATGAGCAAGTCTGACATACCTTCCGAAGGTGTGTCCTTCTTCTTATTCTTCAGGCTCTCCAGGTATAAGGGACAGTTCCTTTTCCAATGACCATCAACATTGCAGTGGAAACATTTTCCTTTGTCAGTGGTCTTTATCTTAGGAGCTTCCCTCTTTGGCTTGTTCTCCGTCTTTTGTTTCTTCGCAGGTTTCTTCTTCCAATTAGACTTTCTTTTGGAAGAGGAAGCCCGCTCCACAGCGAGAACCGAGCCCTTTGAACTTTTCAAAGTCCCCTCCGTTGTTACCAACATGTTTAATAACTCCGCATTGGTGCAGTCAATTTTATTCATATGATAGTTTACAATAAACTGTCCATATGATACAGGAAGGGATTGCAGGATCAGATCAACTTGCAATTCCTTATCCATTTTTACGCCGAGCTTCTCAAGCTCCTCGAGGTCTTTGATCATTGTCAAACAATGATCATGAACAGACTGCCCTTCTAGCATCTTAGCTTTGAAGAGTCTTCTGGACACTTCAAAACGAGCTGATCGGCTTTGCTCACCATACAACTCCTTGAGGTGAGCTATCATTTCTTTAGCAGTCTTCATATCCTCATGTTGGCGTTGAAGTTCATTTGACATCGACGCCAAAATATAGCACCTTACTTTGTTATCTTCATCCGTCCATTTTTCTTGAGCTGCCCTTTGAACAGCTGTAGGATGATTTGGCAACGTGGGAGGGTTCTGGTCGAGAACATAAGTGAGCTTTTCGGAACTCAAAACAATTTTTAAGTTTCTAAGCCAGTCTTTATAATTAGTTCCGGTTAAGCGGTTTGTTTCGAGAATACGAGAGAGAGGATTGGAAGCGGACATTTTGTTCTGCAAAGAGTAAAGATTCAAATTAGATATTTGTATTTGTTCTGTTTTGAAAAATTTTGTTTTAGGGATTTTAAAAACAAATTTAGCCTCCCACTACTTTCTCGAGTCTCTTACACTCCTCGGGTAGAGAAATGGAAACCCAACGCGACAAAGGTTTCAAGTGGGTACTGCGGTCCCACCAGTTTAACACACCACCTCACCTGACAGTTATTGGCGACACGCAAACCGATGAGTGGACAACTCTTGTCCAATGCTTCTCAAGCAAATTGCAGCGATCGGTCTCTAAGTCCTGTAGGCCTCACCTGACAGTTATTGGCCTCATTCCTTAGTTAAGTCAGACCCACCGTTCAAACGCGTAAGCAAAGCCGTCATTGGGTCCCTCACCTGACAGTTATTGGGCCCAACCCCATCTTTACTTCGCAACATCTCATGCTAATAGAGTGGTTGCGCCTTCCCGATGCAACTGACCACTGTATCCAGCCGTGCCAATCAACACCAGAAAAACGCCCGCACTTCTACAATGGCGGAAGACCGCTCGACTTAATATTTGTGAGGAGATTAAAATTTAGGTTTCATATTTTATTTTATTTATTTACATCTAATGCAAATAAAAATAAACCACGCATAAAAATAATATTACTGGTGATGATCATGGATCTAAAAGAGGATTCGGGCTCGAGCCACTGAGCCGGAATCAGGGTCTTTGGGTCATAAATTACAAGCACATACACGTCATTGGTTTGATCGTTTTCAACTACTTGATCCGATCTGGAGCTTCAACTTGATCCGATCCCTATCAACATCTTGATCCGACCGTCAAGTGCTCATCTCGATCTGGTCTTTGCGTGCTTCTCGGCTTGCAACCGATCAACCAATGATGTGCAACCATACAACATACAACCCAATAATAATGATAAAATATAATTAATTACATTTGATAACTTTTATCTCTAATCTATTGAGACACGCAGGTCTCCAAATAAATCGGCTCATGCACGCAGGCACCCAAAAAGCCATCTCTAATACAGAGTCCTTAATTATAAACAAATTTAAAATTACATGATTCCGCATACACATCATACATCACATGTCGAAAATAAATAGGTCGCTATCTATGATCATCACCGATATGTATCTCATACATCACATATATAAAAATTAATTTTGGGTATTCTAATTAACCGTTTACCAATGATTCGAAAAATAACAATGATCAAATCACTAAAATCAATCAATCTTATTGATTGTTTATTATTTTGATAAAAAATTAATCCACAAACACTACACTTGATCTCATCAAGATTTAAATTTGATCACATCAAATTAGACCTTTTTAATTTTTAAATTGATCGAATCAAAATAAAATAAAAAAAAAAAAAAAAAATTCCACATCCGTACGGACTGCTACAGCAGCAGCCCGTACGGACTGCACAGCAGCATCCGTACGGTCTGCTACAGTAGCGTCCAAACGGACCGCTACAGTAGCGTCCCGTACGTCTGCTACAGAAGCGTCCGTACGGAAAGCTACAGTTTTTTTTTTTTTTTTTTTTTTGTAGAAACTGCGGATTAAATTGATTAAAACAATTTACGATTTTTTGAATAAAGTTAAAACGATCTATCGTTCAACCGGCGAAGAACGATTTAAAATACCAAAATCTATAATTTAATCTTGAAAACCATGAGGGTGGCTCTGATACCACTGTTAGAAAATTGCGTACGGTAAAAACAAAACGCAGCGGAACAAAATCAAACAAATTTGATTTTAGAAAACTTTCGAGATCCAATCTCTAAACCACGCAATTAGGATCCGTCATGTTATTCAAGATTAAAACGAGATAGCAAGATCTAATCTTCACCTTTGCGCGGGTTGTTCTTCACCGCAATCCGATGATCGTGAAATTAGGTTCTCTTGAAGCCGCACACGCGTCCGGCCTCTATAGGTATCCACACGAGGTTGACGATCCAATCGATGTCCTCACCGGGGTGCTAGCTCCCTTGCAAAGAACGTCTTTTTGCTAGAGGAAGAAGAGAGAAATTGAGAGAGATGACGGCTAGGGTTTTCTAAAAACTCCCATATATTATATAGAGGGATATAATCCTCTTTTAATAATATAATAACCATTAAGGATAAGAATAAATCTATGTTTAAATTTATCCTTTTCTTAATTGGTTCGATCGATCAAATCCTAATTTGATTCGACTTGAACTTTATCCTAATTTGATCATATCAAATTAATAATGCAACATTTGCACATAAGTCCTCTCATTATTTACTAACTGTTAGTAAGTCCTCTCTTGTAACATTTACACTTTAATACCACTAATTTGTAATAATTACAAATTAGTCCAATTATCAACATATTGACAATTAAGTCCTCCGGCGATTCAAAAATCGCAATCTAGCTATCCGATCAGTCACAACCTCTTATGTGTGTGACCCCATAGGTTCTATTCTATCTGGTAGTGAGATATATTCTGATCACTATCAATAATATCACTGAAACTCCTTTCAGTGGGTCGGAACAATTCCAACTCAGCCCAATGAGAATTATCGATCATCCAAATAATTCTCATGAGTCTCACAATCCACCAGTGACGCCTAGCAGCATGTAGTGGCATTCCAGTAGAATGGAATGCTGAACCTCTTGGTGCAGTTACCGTGTGATACAGTCCTTCTATCATGAGTCCCGACTAGACGGAGATCATGGAACAACTCGTCAAATCCCATCATCTGTCATATGTCAAATTTATTCTACTCGAGTTTCTAATATCGGAAACCCTTTCCGCTATTTATCCTGCCTTGGCCAAGGTCTTCTAAACTCGGTCTCATAAATCACATAGGACTAACGCCCCTATCTACCAAGGAAGATAGATTCCATATAGGCGCACACCCTATTCCTACAACGAACCTACTGCAGCCAACATGCACCGCAAGGACCCGAATGGCTAGGGACCAAGTGTATGTACAGTCAAACTACAGTAACCTCATTGTGAATAGCCGAGGCACCGCAGGTCAAAGGACCAGTCACACTACTGCAATATTTAGTAAGTCACTGACGAGTGAGTAGACATCCAAGTGACTTCTCGTGTTGGTCACGCTCGGTACCCTTGTTCTCTAACAACCACCTGCACATTCGCTCCAGTGTCTCCACACTGTTGACTCGAGACTCATCTACCCAAAAGGGAAGCGACCTGTGCACCAATCTCATCGGATCAATCACCGTCCCCGCGATGATCCATCGATCGGGAGCATTTAGGAATTAACCATCAATGACACATGTCTCAAATTCTCAATTCTTGAGAATGCATGTCATCATCTTATTAATTCCTTGGACGATTCATGGACACATACACAACATGAATGGAAATAGGAACCCATATTTATTCATAATATTTAAAGTCAAATATAAATTTATGTCCTAAAAAGAATACATGTGTCAGCCCGATTGGCTTCTAGGGCATACATCTAACAGGTTGAACTCTTTTTTGTCTCCTTTGCTTTACACTTCTTCTTTTCCTCCTCCTTCTTCTTCTTCTTCTTCTCTGTTACTTCTTTCTTCTTGTTCTTTTTTTTCTCTTTTCTTGCTCTCGATGTATGTGGGTGGGTTTCTCCATCCATGGCTCCTCCCCTTGACGCCGTTTTATAGGGGCTTCGAGGAACCAAATCCTTAAATCTCCGTCGGCGATCGACGGTGACAAGACGGACTCTGCGTGATTCGCGGTTGGATTTGCAGGATCTGTGTATGGTGATGCCAATGGGACTTGTGGGATGCGATGGTGACGTCGACGGCACGAAGCAGCAGGATGTACGTCGGCAGGATTTAGGGCGACGGGACGGGCGCAGGATTTCTAGGATTTCTAGATCAGCCAGAGGTGACGGCGAACGACGCGAGATTTTTGAGATCTCTAAATCGGCTAGATGTGATGGCGAACGGTGCAAATCGCGGCGGCACGATTGACAGGATGTATGCCGGCGAGATTTGGGGGAATCCGATCTGAAGAGTAGAGAGAAGAGGGCGGTCGATCGCATTGTCTTTCTCTTTTTTTTTGGTGCAGGACAAAGATGGGCTGATTCTTTTGGGCTCTCTCCCCATTTTGGGTAGGCCCAATAAAGACGTGATAGATAAGAGTGATATCATAGCCTAGGAAGAGTTCTAGATGGTTTTGGTAAGCAATAAGCCTTATGAAGACCCTAGGACGTAGGAACGTGAGTGGTGCATGACCTTTGGCGAAAGTGTGCAATTGGGTCTTGTTATTTTTCTAAACTGGATGATGGGGGGCCGAACAAGGGAGATGATCTTTTCATTTCTTGGATGATTACATTAGCAGCCGACAACGTAATGTCGGGAGTGAAAGGAAGTGTCCCTCAAGGACTTTCACTTGATTAGGTTTGTTATTATTTTCTTTTACATGTTGCTAAAGGTCTAAGTGGAATATTGGGACTAAACTATTATTGATGCCATTGTGTACAGAAATGGCAATAACACCGCGTGGATGATCAAGCACGAGATCCTTGTCCACCCGACTCGAGGCGTCTGAACACTCAGGGTCGAGCGAGGTGCATGAGCTGCACGACCAAATGTCCGTGCTTATTGGCATAGTGCAGCAGCAGACGGAGGACTCTCGACGACAATAAGAAGCCTCCCGACAATAGGAGGAGCAGATTAAGAGGCTCCATGATCTTTATATGTAGCAAGCCAGGGCTACGCATACGAGCCAGTAACCTACCCCTTCGCCTCCTATGCGGATAGGGGCGGAAGGTAACGCGATTGCGGCCCCCCTGCACCATCGGGGATGATGAGGGAGGTGCCCCCCAGGATGTATTCTGATGTTTCCACTATAAAGCACATGGCTCAGCGAGTGGAGTAGGAGCGGGCTATGGAGAACCTCGCTAACTTCAGAAAGTTCAACCCGCCGATCTTCAATGGCGAGACCAATGACACACTGGTGGTCGTGTCATGGGTTGACACAATGGAGGAGTTGTTTGAGGACCCCCTGATATCGGAACGAGACAAGGTCCATTTGGCGGCCCACTGCTTGGACAAAATGGCCCACAAGTGGTGGAAGTTAGAGAAGAGCAAGCGGACTGACGCCACATTACCACCTCTGACGTGGGAGGAGTTTCAAGGACTTCTCTTTGCATCCTACTTCCCCGACAGTGCCAAACGAAATCGCACGTTGCAGGAGTATGAGCAGAAGTTCTCCCGCATTGTGAGTTGCATCTCATTCGTAGTGCGGAATGAGGTGGACAATGGTCGATACTTCAAGCGGGGCCTTCGACCGGACATTTACTCGTAGGTCCAGCCGCTAGATCTACAGACCATTTGGGTGATGGTGGACTGCGCTGCGCCCGATTGGTCAAGTAGGGTGAGCTCATCATGCGCCGTGAGCGCGAGGCCTTCGAAAGAGGCAACGAGAAGGACAAGAAGTGATCCTCGGGTGGCTTGGGGGTCAGTCTAGCTCCAAGCGGCCCCCTTAGCACCAGCGCCCACAGTCGCATTCATGTGGGTCGTACGATCCCCAACCCCATGACAGGCATGTGATTTGTGGAGGAGCGCATCAGGCCCAGCATTGCGAGGAGTAGAAGAGGAGATGCTACCGGTGTGGTACACCGGGCCATATGGTGGCCGACTGTTGTAGGGGCGCATCACTAGTACTGTCTTCAGCTTCAGTTAAATCTGTCCAAAGGCAGTATTCAGGAGCGCCATCTATCGCCCCTTCGAACGGGCGACCCTCTAGTTTGTGGTAGCACGAGGGATCACGGCAGGCACCTAGTGCGCGGGTAGTTGCTACTCAAGTGGGGGAGGAGCCAGCAACCGATGACGTTGTGGCAGGTATAATTTTACTTAATGATGCAAGATGCAGGATATTGTTCGATATGGGTGCATTACATTCACTCATCAGTAGGACATTTGCCACTACCCATGGGATTAGTATTTTAGAGGCCACGAGCACTTGGCGGGTTCAAGTTCTGGACCATGCATTCTACGTCGCCGATTATTGGCCTACCTATCCGGTGCAGATAGGCGATTGGCTCATGCTGGTGAATTTCTTGGTGTTGAGGCAGATGGAGGGCTATAACATCATGTTAGGGATGGATTGGCTCTCGCGGTATTATGTTACTATTCATTACGAGGGTCAAGTCATCACCTTTCGGGAGCCTGGGCAAAAGGAGTTCATCTACCGGGGTTGTAGGAGCTCGCTTTTTGTCATGATGGTCTCCATGTCTCGAGCCAAGAAGTTGATCAACTGTGCATGCAATACTATCATAGTGGAGGATTGTGCGGAGTTTTCGGTACTCGAGGGCATCCCCATAACCCAAGAGTATTCGGACATGTTTCCAAAGGAGCTACCGGGAATGCCGCCAGACCAGAGATCGAGTTTGTGATAGACTTAGTTCCTAAGACAACGCCGGTCTCCAAGACTCCTTATCGAATGGCACCGGCGGAGTTGTGGGGGCTTAAGGTTTAATTACAAGATTTATTGGAGAAAGGCTTCATCAAACCTATCCCGTGGGGAGCCCCAGTGCTATTCATGAAAAAGAAGGACGGGTCCATATGGTTATGTGTAGATTATCGAGAGCTCAACAAAATTACAATCAAGAACAAGTATCCACAACCGCCGATCATTACGATCAATGATCTATTTGATCAGTTGAAAGGGTCCCGAGTGTATTCGAAGATTGATCTTTAATCGGGATACCATCAGTTGAGGATTAAGCCGGAAGATGTGCACAAGACGGCTTGTAGGATGCGTTACGGTCACTATGAGTTCATCATAATGCCGCACGGGCTAACCAACGCCCTATTGGCTTTTATGGATCTTATGAACTACGTCTTCCAGCCATTCCTATATTGATTCGTGGTTTTCATTGAGGACATCTTGATCTACTCCTGAAGTGACGAGAAGCATGAGGAACACCTTCGAGAAGTATTACAAGTGCTTCGTGAGCGGAAGCTATTCGCGAAGTTGAAGAAATGCAAATTTTGGCTCCAAAAAGTTGCATTCTTGGGCATGTCATATCGAAAGTTGGGGTCTTGGTAGACTCTAAGAAAGTGGAGGCAATCAAAGGTTGGCCCCATCCTATCAATGTCACTGAAGTCCAAAACTTCTTCAGACTTGCGGGGTACTATAGGTGGTTTGTAGAGGGGTTTTCTAAAATCACCACTTCACTAATGCACCTTCCATATAAGGGAGCCAAGTTTATTTAGAGCGATGAATGCAACCAAATCTTCCAACTTTTGAAGGATAATTTGACACGGCTCCAATTCTTGCCTTGTCTATGGTGGAGAAAGGATTTTTGGTGTATAGTGATGCCTTCGGTAATGGTCTTGGGTGTGTATTGATGAAGAAGGAGAAGTTGATAGCCTATGCTTCCTAACAATTGAAGAGTTATGAAAAAAACTATCCCATCCTTTATCTTGAGTTGGCCGCAGTGATCTTCGCTTTACAGTTGTGGCGGTACTATTTATATGGCGAGTATTGTGAGATTTACATGGGCTACTAGAGCCTCAAATATTCACTCAAATGGAATTAAATCTAGGGCAGCATTGGTGGTTGGAGTTATTGAAAGATTACAACGTCACAATCTTGTACAACCCTGGGAAAGCCAATATATGGCGAATGCATTGAGTCAAAAGTCCGTAGAAAATCTCATGATGTTGGTCACTATCCAAGCGCCGCTATAAGAAGTAATGCGGCATTTCGACTTAGAGATTGTTACATCCGGCGCCCCGGTGAAACTTACGACACTTAGAGTGTAGCTAACCCTGTTGGAGTGGATTAAAGAAAAGCAAGTATATGACAAGAAACTTCAAAAGGTGCGGTCTGACATTGAAGACGGGTGCACAGAAGATTTTAGCGTGGGCTCCGAGGGGGTCTTGCGGTTTTCGGGTTGGTTGTGTGTGCCTAGTGACTCGGAGATTCACGAGAGAATGTTGAAAGAACCACACCGGTCCCCGTATACCATATATCCGGGTGGCACCAAGATGTACAAAGATTTGAAGACTCACCGTGGCCCAGGATGAAAATGGCTATTGGACGCTTTGTGGCTCTATGCTTAGTGAGCCAACAAGTCAAGGCGGAGCATCGACTTTCAGCAGGCAAATTGCAAAGTCACCTATACTCATTTGGAAGTGGGAGAACATCGCCTTGAACTTCATCGTGGGCTGGCCCCAGTCGCAAGCAGACCACGATGCGATTTGGGTGATTGTGGATCAACTGATGAAATCGGTTATTTCCACACTACGTGGTCGCGTGATAAATTGACATGGGTATACATCGATGGTGTTGTGCGCCTCCATGAAGTACCAGTATCTATCGTCTCCATGAGGCTTTTTGGATGCGTCATTTTTAGCACGGCATATCATCCTCAAAGACAGGCAATTAGAGAGGACTAATCAAATCCTTGAGGGCATGCTGCGGGAGTACGTCCTAGATTATGGGACCAGTTGGCAATAATATTTGCTAATGGCGGAGGTTGCCTACAACAACAGCTTCCAAACAAGCATCGGGATGGCACTCTATAAAGCATTGTATGGCAGCAAGTGCCGATCTCCATTGCATTAGAGTGAGGTCTACTTTGGGCCCGGATATAGTGCATGAGACTGAGGAGAAAGTGAGAATTATGTGTTAAAGGCTACTAACGGCACAAAGTCGACAAAAGAACTACTCCGACATGCGACGACGTGATTTGAAGTTTAGCGTCAGAGATCATGTGCTTTCGAAAGTCTCTCCTACAAGGCGTGTGAAGTGATTTGGAATGCGGGGGAAGCTTAGTCCTCGTTATATTGGACCCTTTGAGGTGTTGGAGCGGATTGGCCTCGTGGCGTGTCGGGTTGCACTACCCCGAAGTTTAGAGGGAGTACATGACATGCTCCACGTATCTCTACTTTGCAAGTATGTGTCTGTTCCTACTCATATTATCAGTTATCCGCCGTTGGACTTGCGGGAGGATTTGAGCTATGACGAGTATCCGGTTAGCAATAAAGAGGAAACCCTAGATCCCATTGTTAAATCATGGGATTAATCTCGCTGGGAGCTTGGAAATGGCGAGAAGCTTTAAAAGGAAGCTCTAGGAGGAGGAGTTCTTTTCATCCACATTGGGGTGCTAGAAAAGAAGAGGTAAATGGGTATTTTAAAATTTTGATTTTAGGATTTTCCGAAATGGAAGGTTTTGGGGTTAAATCAAATCAATTAGACTGATCAAATTGATAAAATATACAAGTAGTCTAGATTTGTTCTATATAGATTTAGGTAATTTATCTGAAGTACTAATTTTGTTTAGTCTATTAAAACTCTATGGTGTGGATTTATTATAAGTTTAAAATTTAAATTGTTCAATCTAGATTTATTCAGTCGTAAGTTTAAATAGTACTATATTGTTTAGATTTATAGGAGGTTTCTATTTAGGTTCTAAACTTTAAATTTAGTTTCAGCTTAAATTTTAAATTATAATACAGGATCTCATTATTTTAGAAGATCAACTTTTACTATTAAAATTTGAATTAATTTAGCCCGTACAATTCTATTCTAGGAATAAATTTGAATTATACCCTATATTACTGTTGAATCAAATATTTACCCACATTCAATTTTTTTTTTAAATAGTAATACAAAATTAATGCCTAAATTAGAGAAATTCTAAAATTCCTTAAACATATTAAATATGTTGAATTTAAATATTTATTCATTTCAATTTTTTTTAAATAGTAAAACAAAATTAGTGTCTAAATTAGAGGAATTCTAAAAGTCCTTAAACATATTAAATATGTTGAACTTGAATATTACCTACATTCAAATTTTCTTAAATATTGATACAAAATTAATGCCTAATTAAATTAGTGTAATCGTAAAATTTCTTAAATTAATGGCTAAATTAGTGCAAAATTAATGCCTAAATTTGTGGAAGGGATATCAATCAAAACTTTTTTTAAATTTTGTGGTATTTAATTACGAAAATATCCTCAATATGATTTTAAGCTTCAATAGGTTAAAATGACACTTTTATCCTTTATTGATCAATGGTTAAGATTTGTTTTATTATTTATAAAATTAAGTACTGAATCATTTCTCATTCAGTAACTAAAACTTCGTAGGGATAAATATGTAATTTCATTGCTTTGTAGTGGTATATATGCAATTAGCCCTTCATTTCATTTTAAAAAATTTCATTTAAAAATATTGCTATTAATGAGATTTCTTCCTTTTTCTGCAAGGAAGAAGAAAAAAGTACTCAATTCAAATCATAGTAAAATTCATTATTTTATGGATCCACTTGCTACTACATACCGAAATTAGAATTATTTTTCTCAAGCCGTATAAAGAAAAAACCTCCTATACGTTTCTCGGGGGCGTTGTTTATTTACATATATCCCAATGAGCCATCTATCGAATCGTTGCAATTGATGTTCGATCCCGAAGAGAAGGAAGAGATCTTCGAAAAGTAGGTTTCTACGATCCGATAAAGAATCAAACTTATTTCCAATTATTAATTTGGTGAATTCAGGTTATTCGGATTTTTGGTTTTCAACTCGCAAAATCAAACCAAACGGATTGAGCAAATGACTAATTAGACTGAAGTAAATCAATCAAAATGAGCAAATTCGACTAATTAGACTGAAGTAAAAACCCTCTGTTTGGAAAAAATGATGCGGTTTGGTGCGTTAATTCGGTTTAATTGTTAAAATTTTAAAATTGGAAATAATCAATTGGGACTAATGAGGAGCTGGTCTGCTACAATCATACAAAGATGAAAAACCCTGTGGCTGTTTGGAAGTGTTAAATTTATCCAACTATTGTAGGGCCGCGCTTCTCGGCGGGTAGATAATATTTCAGTTAACCAACATATATAATTGTTAAAATTTTAAAATTGGAAATAATTATAATAAAAAAATACAAGAAAAACTCATATAGCCTTTTATATATTATAAAACTAATTTTTTTTATTAATATTTTTCAACTTTCAGTATTTGTAGAGTTAAAGTACTCTAATAACTTCACTTAAAAATTCAATCAAACTTAGTAGTTTTAGTAGTTATTCTATAAATAAATTTTTTAATTAAAAAGTTAAAATTAGAGGACTTATTTTAAATTCCAAATATATGATTTTGTCTTTACCTTATTAAAATTTATTGGAGAAAGAAAAAATTATTATATGCACCTGGTGTATATTAACACACCATTCACCACAACTTATATTAAAGGACTAATTTCTAATATCAAAACTTAATTAAATATATCTGCTTCACAAAGTCTATAAATTAAATATATTTACTGAATTAAATTTTAAAATCTCTATTAAAGGTTTTAAGTATGTGGTGTATATTCTTATATACACCCGGTGTAGAGAATGCTTAAGAGAGTGTTATCATAATTACAAGAAAAAGAGAAAAAATCTTTGCTTGCACCTGGTGTATACTAATATTTTATGCACCGCAAAAATATATTAAATGATTGATTGAATATTTGATAATTAGTATTAATAATTTTTATGATTTGATGGAATTGTCAAATTATATATCTTATAGATTTTAAAATATTAATGATTAAAAAATAGGCTTAATATATGTGATATTTTAATAGACCGGGTGCATACAATATTGTTGAATTGGAGGAGGGAGAGGAAGGAGGACATCTGACACTCTGAGGACTTCTGATGTGACCCAACTGTCAAATTATATATCTATAGAAGATATAGAAGATTGTCACTTAGAAAAGCTAAATTTTGTGATATTTTACGCAATTATATCAACTTGCAACATTCTATTAGCCGGCGAATTGCACCTCTGTTTGATCTCATAAGATTTAAATGTTCCTTTCATGCAAGTTTGCATGAAAATATCAAAAAAAATTTAGACACCTATTTTGAATTATTATATTGATCCAAAGCGGTCGAAGTTTCCTTCTGTATGTAGCTCATGAGATTCTGCCGGAAGACGTTTTTCTTCGACGGCATATATATTTTTATTTTCTGTTTGTTTTCTCTCTTTATATGTTTCGAATAGCAGTTGTATGTAGTTGGGTACAAATTCTGCGGACTATGTGATTGCATGTTGGTACATTGTGGTAAATTGATTCTGTTACAATCAACTCGACATTTCGACAACTCTTTGGTCTTTCGTTCGTTCGACTGAAGCACTTTCTATTATATTGTCTTCAGGATTCATTCCAAAAAAGTTTAAGCTGCATTTGGCTTAAAAAAAAAAGTACAGGAGAAAGGAGAAAACCGAGTGTTTTTACCCAGATAGGATAGAAAGAAAAGAAAAGAAAAAGTAAGCAGTTTAATGACGCAATCCGCAGTATAGAGATGGTGGCTACAAACACTGTCGAAGATGCGGCGATTCCGCTCCAGCAGAATGTGCTAGGTCAAATGGGATAATCGTAAAGATGCTTAAAAATTCTATCAATATCGCGATGCTATGCATCTTTACCAATTTCTTACGGTGATAACCGGTGATTATGAGCACGTTCGGACTAATTTCTTACATTATAATCCTCTATTGACGGTTGAGAAAACAATCAATGAATTTTTTGCCAAAGAAACTAGGAAATTATCTACACCTGTAACTTCCGATAACTTGTCCTTGTTTCACACATCGTCACTTGTTTTTCTTTTTTTTGTGTGAAATATTACAAAAGTTAAGGGCAGGCGGTGGAGAATTGCTGAAAGTTGGAGTTAAAGCAGCAGGAGTGAGACAGATAACTTTGAAATCTTTGGACGCCCTGCAGCTGTTGCTAGTATTATTGAGCCTAACAATCTCCAATTGGAGCTTCTTCTGGCTCGCTGAATATTTCTGCAGATGATCCAGAAGGCCATAGTCAAGTTAATTAAGCCCCCGTCTCGTACCAAATCTTCAATCTTCAATTTTTTTCTGTGGCATCACGTACTTCCTCTTGGCTTTTCTGATTGCAGATGCTAGGATCGTACGACTTCTGAGCCCTCTAAATTTCTCCTGTAAAACAATGTTTCAAAATATTTCTCCAATTCAATTTGCTAATGTATAACTCATGCACTCATTACAATTGTCCGTATCTGATACTTATTTGGCACCTAGTCTTATTATGCCCAAATCTTCTCTCATAGGACGATCATGTGATCTTGGTTGCTAATCTTTCTCTCTCTCACATTAGTGTTATTGTGCAGGATACGCTGACCAAACGAATCCTCCGGATGGCGCATAAAGTTGGTATTGAAATCGATATTTGTGCTGATATCGATTATGTAATTTAGAACCTGAAATTTTAAAATAAAATAATATAGAAAAGAAACACTGGGGGGCGGGGGGGAAAGATAACTAAACTAATACTTTATCAATAAAAAGTATCTAATTACACCCTCGACGGCACCCTCGGTTATACGCGGCCATATGCGGTTGATTCATATAATTAACCCACGCCTAGCCATATACAGCTATGAAGTCATAACAGATGGCAAATCCAATTTTTACTTTGGATAATTACAAATCCTACTCTAATTACATAAACTTTTAAATATGATCAATGTATAATTTGAATAAATTCTATTTTTAACTACAGTTTAAATTATGTTTGGATTACTATTTCCAGTTGGTTATATGTTTGACCTTGTCCCTATGCATCTACCCATCGATCATGAATGAAGCTATTGAGAGGCCCATAATGGTCATGGCCTTCCTCAATTTTTTGGAAATTACATAAAAGTCCCTAATCATGGTATAACGAAAAATTTAAAAATTATAAATTCTAGGGGCCAAAGTGAAATTATTTTTGTAAAAAAAATTTGTGTCTTATACATCGAACTTTTGTTCTAATTTTATTTATAAATTTTTTTCAAGATAAATATATTATGTATTCTTAGCCTTCCGAACCTAAATCCAGGTTTCGTCCCTGCCATCAATTATCATCAAGCTATCGTTGCACATTCTAATTCTTTGGCATTCTCATCTTGGCCATGCTCCTATTGTAATATACCAAATTTTGGCTAAATTGGCAAAGTGCGGATTAAATCATATTAGACAAGATTAAAATGAGTTTAGAGTAGTTTAGAATGAGTTTGGATCGAATTAAAACTAATTCGGATAAAAATGGACTTTAAATGTGGTTCGCCCAAAGTAAATAAGAAGATTTAAGGGGCTTAGTTGCTATTGTTGCAACCTTATAAAAAGGGCAACTCACTATTTGCCCTAATCCAACAGCAAGCGCCTCTCCACCCCCTCTCGTACTCTCTCTCCTCTCTTTCTATCTCTAGGGAAGAAACCACCATTGTTGGAGGAGCTTCCAAGCTCGGGTTTGATCTCATCCGGAGCTTAGGGACGGCGAGAAGCTTTAAGAGGAAGCTCTAGGAGGAAGAAAGGAACCTTCTCTCCTACGTTTTGACTTGAACAAGAGAGAGGTGAGATGGGATTGCTGGGATTTTGGTTTTCAGAGTTTCGAATGGAGATTTTTGGGTTTCTAATGGTATTAGAACTATTTTTATGATTCTTCTTGGCACTCCAAGAGATCAAATCTACCCTATTTGATGAGAGCATAACAAAGGTAGAAAATATCATCGAAAATGGGTGATCGCTTTCTTTGTTCATGATTTCTTATTTATTTAGCATGCTAAATTAGTTAGATTTAGTTGCATGTTAGGGAAAAACTAGGGCATTAAACCCTTTTCTATAAGAATGAAAAATAATAATGAGAACTTAAAATGTAGGTTGAAATATGTGGCATTTAACTTAGGTAAAACCTAAGATAAGACATATAGATTGTAAACTCTAGGTTAAATGTGAACTGGAGTATTAGATGTGTGTAATGGACATATGTTACAATCCTAGGGTTCATTGAGATTGAGCTTAGCTTGTCATAATGTGTTACAGTGTGACCTTCCGGATGTGTCATGGGCATGCCGATCATCCCTCAATTCCCTCATGTGCATTGGAGGGGCCGATCTCCCTCGAGTCCCATTATGTACCGAAGTGCCGGTCATCCCTCGACTCCGAGTGTCAGCTCTTTTGGAAGTGTCATCGGAATGTCAATCATCCCTCAATTCCCTCATGTGCATTGGGAGGGCCGATCCCCCTTGACTTCCATTGTGCATCGGAGTGCCGATCTCCCTTTACTCGATGCATCAACTGATTGGAGAATAATCTCATTTGGCTCTCTATGAGGTGTGTGTCAACTGATCGAAGAATAGTACAGTTTCCCTTGGCTCTCCTAAGGTCTAGTGTGGAGCATAACCAACCAATTAGATTGGTTAGAAACATGGGGTAGTTGGGTAAACCTATAACAAGTGGCATAGTAGCATCTTGAGTAAAAGAGGCATTGCAGTTGTAAATTTTTTTACTGTATTTCTAGTGTAGAAATAGTTGTTATTATTATCATCTCCCTCCTATTGCCTCTGATGGACCAAGTGAGTTTAGAGCGTCATTCTCGAAGGTTGCACGTGACCGCGGTAAGGGCGTCGCGGAGTAGAAGACCTAATGAAGCCTAATGGTACCTTTTTGTAACAAGAAAAAGACTTGTTGTTACGACATATTAGTAAAGTTTCTCTATATTAGGATATTTGTATTCTTGCCTTCTATAGATTAGGATTATATAGTGTGTAATTCTAGTTGTACTCTTATTATAGTAGTCATTGTTACCATAGTAAGACAATCTCTTGTACTATATATTTTCATTAATACAACCCAAGATGGTATGCTCTTTTGCCCTTCTTACATGGTATCAGAGCGGGAACCCGAATTTGGGGATATCGATCCATAGCCACCATCCACCACAAATCTCACCTTCTTCTATAGGTGTTCTTTTTCTTTTGGTGTTCTATCCCTCCTTATCCTTGGACTTCTAGTGCTGTTTGAATCTCTCTGCTGCTGTCCGGTTCTTTTCCTGGCGCCACTCGGACTATCCTAGTGCTGCTCGCTGGTTGCTCGTGTCGCTCGGTCTTTTCCCTTGTGCCGCTCGACTATCCTTGTGCCGCTTATGTCACTCGGTCCTTTCCCTGGTGCCGCCCGACTATTTTGGTGCCGCTCGTTGTTTACTTGTGCCGCCCGGACCATCTTGGTGCCGCTTGGTCAGCCCGGACTATCCTGGTGCCATTCGCTATTTGGTTGTGCTGATCGGTCCTTTCCCTGGTGCCGCTTGGTCCTTTTTCGGCCTTGTGGTGCTGATTGGTCCTTCCCTGGTGCGACCGTACTTATTTGGTGCTGAGTGGTTCCTCTCTCGTGCGCTGGGTACAGCTAGTTTGGTAGAAACCAGGTTCTTCCCTTTTTCTCATCTGCTGCATTCCAATTTATCTTTATTTCATATCTAGTGGTGGATTATTCACATACGGTGGCAAACATGTCTTCTTCTACCTCGAATTTACCAGTTGTTAATCTCAAAACTCTCATACCACTAGAACTTACTGATTCCACATATCTTGTGTGGAAACAGGCCTTCCTTAATGTTCTAGAAAGTTTTGGTGTTACATCACATATGGACGGAATCGGTGTTGTGCCTTCTCAGACTATCGATACTGCTGATAAGAAAGTGGTTATAAACCCTGAATATTTAAGTTGGAAAAGAGAAGATACCACTATACTCTCATGGATTAATGTGACTTTATCCCTTAGCATATTACAAATGGTCATTTCTAGCTCACCTAAAACTGCATATGATGCCTACCGAATCATTGAGGCATATTTTCTTGATAAAACTGCTTCCACAGCTTTCTCTCTAAAGTTTGAATTGAGGAGCATCAAGAAAGGCTCAATAAGTATGAGTGATTATATGCAAAAGATCAAGTCTATTGGTGATGCTCTTCAGGCGATTGGTGAAACTGAGTCAGACCATAATTTGGTCATGACTGTTCTCCTAGGGCTACCAGAAGAATATCGGAGTTTTGTTAGTGCTCTAAACACACACAGAAATAAACCCACTTTTGAACAACTTCGTCTATTCTTGATGCAAGAAGAAACGGAAGTCCAACGTCGTACTAGTGTGACAACGTCCTCTGCTACTACCACTATTGGCGGTGAAGCTCATTATGCCAATCGTGGACGCAGTAATCATGGAGGCCGTGGAGGTAGATATCGCGGAGGCCGAGGACGGCGCGGTAGACACAACTCTAGTCGTGGATCTTCTGGAACCTACCCATATCCTCAACCCAATAATCCCCAACAATCTTACACCCCCAATCAACAACCGTAAGTTCCAAAGTCTGGCATACAATGTCAAATTTGTGGAAAGTTCAATCATTCTGTTCTTCAATACAGATAACACTTTAATCATTCTTTTGTTACCGATGACGTTCCTCAGACCTTTACTACTATGAACCTTCACGAACCCGGTGAGGAGGTCTGGTATCCAGACACCGGAGCAGCAAATTATATGACCGTAAACTCTGGTATTCTCTCATCTTCTAAACCTTATAGTAGGCATGAAAAAATTCTTATTGGTAATAAAAATTTACTTGATATTATTCAGACAGGTGAAACTTATTTGAATACGTCTTCTAACTTCTTTGCTCTTAAAAATATTCTTGTTGCTCGTAAATTTACTTTTAGTGCGTAAGTTCTATTATGACAATAATTCTCTTTTTGAATTTAACGCTTCTGTTTTTCTGTGAAGGACAAGGAAACAGAGAAGGAGCTTCTTCAATGTCCTAGCTCAGGAACGTCACTTTATCCAATTTCTTCTAAAATTGCAAGTGTAGGGAATAAGCAATAGCTAGCTTTTGTTGCATCTAGGTTTAGCGGAGATGTTTGGCATAGACGGTTAGGCCATCCTAGTCTTCATGTTCTTTCTACTTTTATTAAAAATAATAAAATTATTTCTGATTCTGCGCTGAAATTATCTATTTGCAATGCTTATAATATGAAAAAATATGTTAAACTCTCATTTCATGATTCGGAATCTCAATCTGCTTTTCCTTTTCATATTGTTCACTCTGATGTATGGCAATCACCTGTGCCCTCAGTTTCTGGATACAAATATTATATTGTTTTTATCGATGATTATTCTAGATTTTCTTGGCTTTATCTTTTAAAATTTAAACATGAGATTTTTGACAAATTTTTTGAATTTAAGATGATGGTTGAAAACATATTTCACAGCTCAATAAAAAAATTTCAATCTGACAATGGTACAGAATTTGTTAATGAAAAGTTTTCTACTCTTTGCTCACAAAATGGAATTATTCACCGATTTTCTTGTCCTTACATTCCTCAACAAAATGGCCTTACCGAGAAAAAATATTGACATTTATCTAATATTGTTAGAAGTCTACTGTTTTAAGCTGGCTTGACTTCTCGTTATTGGGCTGATGCCATTCAAACTGCTGTTTTTCTTGTAAATCGACTCAAATCTCTTACTATTTTAAATGGGCGATCGCCATACGAAATTCTCTATGGTTGTGCTTCTCCTGACTTGCAACTTATCAGAGTCTGTGGATGTTTGTGTTATCCCGATGTTGAGGACATTGCAGATCACAAGCTCTGTCCCTAATTACTTCCTTATGTCTTCTTCGGCCTTTCTGACAAACATAAAGGCTTTCGCTGCCTCTATCCAAGCACTAGTAAAAGTTTTTATTTCTACTTTTGTTGAAACTATTTTTCCTTATTCTTGTCTTTCTAAATTGTCTTCCTCACCTTCCTCCACTACCTTAAACTTTCAACTTTTTCAAATTTTTCTTTCTAATCCTCCCTTACTAGGCAACAGTCCTTCCACTATTGATGCCATCTCTGGTTTTTCCTTCACACGCCCTTCTACGAATGTTGGTTCAAATACACCTATTTCACTGTCTGAGACTGTATCAACTTTTCCTTCCACCTTGAATCATGATGCCACACAGGTTAGTGATGAACATGATGCCAATATTGCTGGTCAACCTGAACTCTGAGTCTATACTAGACGACACAATCTCCGACCTCCTGCTGCTACAGCGCCCCCTTCTCCTGTTGAGTTGACACCTTCCACCTCTGACCGGCCACCTTCGCCTCAGCCTGCTGAGCCTTCTTTCGCTATCAGAACACACTATGCTTACTCGATCCATGACTAAGAGTTTTGCCGGGTCTACCTCTTTCCTGGCTTCTGCACATACTACTATTCCTACTAAGCCTACCACTTTTCATGAAGCTTTTCAGGATGCAGGTTGGCGTGCTGTCATGGCTGAATAATTTGATGCCTTACTAACTAATAATACTTGGGAGCTTGTTCCTTCTCCTCCTTCAGTTAATCTTATTGGCTATAAATGGGTATACAAAGTCAAACAGATTGCGGATGGCTCTCTTGAGCGTCTCAAAGCTCGACTAGTGGCTTAGGGTTACAAACAGCAACAAGGCATTGATTTTGATGAGACTTTTTCCCTGATTGTCAAGTCGACTACTATTCGTACTGTTCCTTCAGTCGCTCTCTCCTCTGGATGGTCTCTCCGACAACTTGATGTGAAGAATGCCTTTCTTCATAGCACTCTCTCTGAGGAGGTTTATATGAAACAACCACCTGGCTTTGTGTATCCTTCGTTTCCTAATCACGTTTGCTGTCTCCGCAAAGCAATATATGGTCTCAAACAGGCACCTCGGGCTTGGTTTCAGCGGTTCACTTCCTTTCTTTCTGAGATTGGTTTTGTTGGAAGCACACTGATTGCTCGATGTTTGTTTGTCATTCCTCCTCTGGCACTCTTGTTCTCCTCTTGTACGTTGATGATATTATTGTCACCGGCAGTTCCTCATCTCTTATAGATGCTCTTATCGTCACTTTACAACGTGAATTTGCCATGAAGGATCTCGGACCGCTGCATTATTTTTGGGTATTGAGGTTCATTGCTCCCCCTCTGGTCTTCATCTCTTTCAGCAAAAATATGTGCATCGACTGCTTCAGCGACATGGTTTTCTTGACAGTAAGCCCGTTTCTACTCTTCTTTCTCCGATGTCTCGTCTCTCTTCTCATGATGGGCGTCTTCTTGAGGATCCATACACTTACCGTCAGATAGTTGGTGCTCTCCAGTATCTCACTTTCACCAGACCGAACATTTCGTATGCCGTCAACTCTGTTGCCCAGTATCTGCATGCACCTCGTGAACCGGATATGTAAGCGGTCAAGCGTATTCTGCGTATATTCTGGGGATGCTGTTTTATGGCCTTTCTATCTCTCACTGCAACAATCCTTTTCTTGTGGCTTTCGCTAATGCCGATTGGGCTGGTTGTCCGGACACCCGTCGCTCTACTTCTGGATATTGCATTTTTCTCGAGCCAAATCTTATCTCCTGGCCTACACACTTGCTGAGACAATCTGGATTCGTCATCTACTTTGTGACCTTCGTGTTTTCTTATGGCGCTCCATCAGTATTTATTGCGATAATCTCAGCCCCACCTATCTTGCGGCCAATCCTGTCCTCCATACTCGCACGAAGCACATTGAACTTGACCATCAGTTCTTGCGGGAAAAAGTCCAGTATGGTGATTTGGCTTTAATTCATATCCCTTCTAACAACCAACTTGCCGACATTTTTACCAAGCCTTTGTCACCCTCTCGATTTTCGATATTGCAGCTCAATCTTTGCATCCGACCACCGGATGCTTAGCTTGCGCGGGGATGTTACGACATATTAGTATAGTTTCTCTATATTAGGATACTGTGTATTCTTGCCTTCTATATAGTAGGATTATATAGTATGTAATCCTAGTTGTACTCTTACTATAATAGTTATTGTTACCATAGTAAGACAATCTCTTGTACTATATATTTTCGTTAATACAATCCAAGATGGTATGCTCTTTTGCCCTTCTTACACTTGCAATATTTTGGGAACCAAATGTTGTAAACTAACTGAAGTTTCATTCAGGTTGAATGTTCAAATTAGTACCCGTGCTCTGATATTTATGTACACATATCATTAATGTATGTATAGGTTGATGTATGTTACCACTTCTTCGGGTAGGGGACGTCTTGCCTATTCGGCGGGTCTGTGCGTGTGCCTGAGCGGATCCAAATTGGATGGTCTCAGAACATGACACCTATGTCTAGAGTAAAGAGTTTAACATCTAGAAGTATGTTAGGATCAATTGATTATCTAACTTTCATTGTTTCCCTCGTCAAACTTGGAAAACAATATACTTTACAATTTAATAATAATTTTGTTTAAATTTCTTCGATGCCATCTGATCTCATGCATTCTGATGTTCCGCCTATCATTCTCATCTTACTCAATAAGAGAATATCGACACTTTGTTATCTTTGTGGATAATTTTTCGCAGTTTACATGGATTTGTTTGAGCGATGCGTGAATGATCATATCGAATCTATTAAACTCTATTAATCCCCGTTTCGTTTTGCCACGTGTCTTGTTTACCTTAATTCAGACTAATTCAATCCCACGCCACCTACGCCACCTCTGATCCCATCTGTTCCTTCGCCCCCGCCGCTTCGATCCCTCCCCCATTCCCACCGCTTCGATCCCTGCCCCGCCTCTTCGATCCCTCCCCTCCCTCTTCGATCCCTCTCTATGCTTCGTCATCTTCCTCCTCAAAACCCTAATAACCATAGAGAGAGAAGACAGCGCGCGCGACACCTCTTCTCTTTCGCCTACCTCCGCCTTTTGCCGGAGAACTTCACCACCACCGCGATGTCCGTCGCCAAAAACCCTAGCGGCCCCGATGGACTGAAGCAGGAGAAGCAGTCCCTTTTTAAGGATTAGAAGCAGCCCCCGTCCAAGGAGCACAAGAAGAAGAAGGAATAGAAGAAGGATGAGGATCTGGTGAGTACATCATCTCCTTTTCCCCTATCTCGATCTCGATCTTGACCTCTCTTTTCTTTGATCCAGAATTTTGCTGTGTATTTTTTGATAAGATATCTGCATAAAAATTGAAAACTACCCAAATATAGTATCTAAGCTTTTATGGAGTATCTAACCGAGCCCATTATGTCCAAGTGATGATTTAATTTGAGGGATCTATTGATTAACAGTAAGATCTCTTATTAAGCAAAAGAAAGGAGTAGTAAGCTTTTTATGGAGTTAATGCTAATAAATAAATTAGCTAAACCCCTGTTTTACTTTAGGGTTGCTAACAAATGGGACTTCGAGATAGCTTCGGCGAGCGGATTCACGAGAGCTGCCGTTGGCGAGGGTATCATGTCGATCCCCCGGCTGGACCATCAATGGCACAGTCGAGCTAATCTCCTCCGACAAGTAGCAAGGCGGCATGATCCTCATCATGCCACAAGGTAATTAACTAATTAACTCTGTAACTATTAATTAACATATGCGAATTTATTTTTTATTGAGAGCCAAAACCTAATTAGATATAATGTATGTGCGCTCGCAATAATAAATATTCGATATTATTTTGGTATAAGTTGTTTTTCATTGAAGTTATTTAGGACTTTTAATATACACTATTTTGCATTTGAATAATCTTATATTTTCCTTCCCAATGTAGTACACTGAATTTCAGTGCATCGTACTGAACTTCTACAAATTGTAGAGTTCCAGTGAGAAAATAGCATAAGAGGCTATGTGCGAGGCTTCGACCAAGTTTAGGACTTATGCGAAGTGTTTTCGGCTCAAGAGAGGCGTGAAAACGGACTTCGATAAGTTAAAACTGCGAAATTGGTGAAGTCTGCATTGGATTCCGGTATGTGAATTCCAATACCGGAATTGGAGCTCTGGTACCGGTATGTGAGGAGGGTATACCGGAATGCCGTGGAGAAACCGAGAATCCCTGCTCTCGGGTTTGCGGGATTTCTCGAGGTATACCGGTATGCGAAATGGTATACCGGTATAGGATGCGCGAAACAGAAAACCCAGCTCTCGGGTTTGCGGGATTCCTTGAGGGTATACCGGTATGCGAAAATGGGATACCGGTATGTGATGGTCGAAACAGTGAGCCTTGCTCTCGGGTTTTGCGGAATCCCTGAAGGTATACCGGAACTAACCCCCGTATACCGGTATGCAAATGGGCATACCGGTATACAATGCCCAGAATGGGCTGGGTGTTGTGTTTTGATTGGAGAGGGGCAAAAGTGTCTTTTCACATGCCATGGGTTATTTGAAAGGGCTGGGAACCCTCCCCTTTCACAGACCTTCTTCCCCAACTCTCCTCTCCCTCTCCTCTCACTTTCTCTCTCTCTCTAGAGATCTCTCCAAAAGCTTGGAGAAGTGGTGGATTGATCTTGGAAAAGGCTTCCAAAGGAGAAAAGAAGCTTCTTGGTGCAAGAAGAAGCTTGGGAATTTCGTGGTTAAGGTTAGTACCTCATGTTTTGGGTTCAAACCTTGGATTTGATTCTTTGAAAAGAGGTTTTTGGGAACCCTTGGCAATCTAGATCACAAATGGTGGAAGATTGGCCACGAAATCTAGGGTTTGGCTTGCATGCATGCAAACCCTAGGTAGAATGAGGGCTTTTGCAATGAAGGGTTCTAAAAATATTTGGACCTTCGATAATTGCAATTGAGGCATAGGAAATCATGTTAGAACACTTGATTTCGTATTTTGAGATGGATTTAGGGTTCGTAATGAGTAACGAACCTTTTTCTTGTTGAAGCTTGGGATGAAGCAAGAACTCCAAGCTTGGACACTTAGGAGCTTGAAGAACACAAGATTTGGAAGCTCTTGAGGTGGGTTTGTGTTTACCGAAGTGATTAGGTCACTTCCATGTCTAGGGTAAATTATCCATTTAAGAACAAAATGGTATATGTATGTGAACCCTAGAACTTGCATGTTGGCAATGATAGAAATCATGATAGGTAGAATAATGAACTCCTATTGCATGATATTTATTTCAAGTATAACTCAATTATGAATACTTGTAGCATGGTTGCATGTATGATTAAACCTAGTGTTATTAACATAGGTTGAAACATGTGAGAGTTGAACCTAGTGCCATTAGACATAGGTTGGAACATGTGAGAATTTAACCTAGTGTTGTTGGACATAGGTTGGAACATGTGAGAATTTAACCTAGTGTTGTTGAACATAGGTTGGACATGGAATTGAAACCTAGAGTCATGGAACCTAGGTTGAGAACAAGAAAGTAAACCTAGTGTTATTAAACATAGGTGAGACTTAGTGACTTGAATCTAAGATTATGGAACTTGGGTTGTCAAGCAAGAAACGAGAACAAAGGGGATGTGCGACGATTTTGCTATCCCGGGTAGGCGACGATTTCGCTACCGTGCCACGATTTGGCGGTGCCGACATGGATGTGCGACGATTTTGCTATCCCGGGTGTGCGACGATTTCGCTACCGCGCCATGGATTGGCGGTGTCGAAGGGGGTATGCGACGATTTCGCTATCCCGAGTATGCGACGATTTCGCTACTCGAATAGGAGGTGACGATTTCACTCCTCGAATGTTGAAACAACTATGGTGCGACGGCCATTCCGCAACCATAAGTAAATGACAAGTAAAAGAACTTAGTCAATGTGGAATATAGGATGAACCTAGGAGAGAATGATAAATTATGTTTCATTTTGGTTGCATCCTTTATGTTTATTTACTAAGCATGTAAATATTGTTGCATAGTTATATATATGATCTAACTTATGCATGTGGTATTTCTTTGGACCTGGTGGGTCGAGCTCTTCCCTTGGGTGGCCTTACCCACTGGGAACTATGTTATAGTTCTCACCCCCCATTTTCCCAGGTCTTTCCGCGAGTGAGGCGGCGGAGCGAGGCAAGGGTTTGGCTCTTTAGATAGCGGCCCTTCCATTTTGGTGATGCATATAGTTGTACCCCTAGTTTTGGACTATGATAGCATAGGGGATTTGTATTACACGTGTAAATTTTGTATATTCCATATTTTTGGAACATGTTGTATGGAATGAAAAGAAAATTTGGCATGTATAATTGTGAAATGTGATGTAATAGAAGTAGAACTTTTATTGTTGATGCTTTCCTTGTGCAACTCTGGTATTCCGTTCCTAGTTGGAACATTGTGGAAAGCTTGTGTTGTGACGCCTTGGGCGGTTAGAAAATACTCTATCCGTTCGGCGGGTCTGGGGCACGCGCTCGTGCGGATATCCTTTCCTCCTAGTTGGTGTTAAAGGGGCCGGCGGGGCGTGACAGACTGAGGTGGTATCAGAGCATAAAAACGGTCTAGGTTGACCTAGGGAACCCTAGGATGGAAAAGATCCTAGGAATGTAGGCTCGTGAGTGACGAGATCTTTGATGTGGCGAAAGATAAGTGATTGGGTTATGTCCTTATGCCTCTAGTTGGAAATAGAGGTAGATTCGAGGTGTGTCTTATTCTTCACCAAGTGTGTTCATGTTGGCGGCCGACAACATGAAAACCAAGTGAGGGGAATAAGGACCCTTGTGTGACTTTCGCCTAGATTGGGTTCACGTTTATTTTCGTGAAATGTTATGTCGCAAATGACTTTGAATGTCATGAAATGACCAAAGTCCTTGTGTTTTCAGGATAATGGTACGTGGACGGCCTCCTAAGAGTGCTGGGCCCGGAGGATCGGGCGCGGCTCCCGAACAACTCGGGGAGGGCGAGAACTCGGCTCTTCGTAATGAGTTGACCGAGTTGATGGGCGTGGTTCAGCAACAGGCCGAAGCCATGCAACGACAGGAGGAGCAAATTAAAAGGCTCCAAGACGAGATGGCGCGGCAGGCGGCTGCGACTAGGGAGGAGAGAACGGGAGTACCCCCGGCCTCTGCTTCGGCACCGGCCGAGTAGGTGACACCGGCGCCAGCCGTGGTGCCACCTGCGCCACCGGCTGTGGCCGAGGGATCGGGTGCCCCTATACCCGATTCCGCGATGGAGGACGCGGAGCGAGAGCGCGCACTTGCGGCTCTTATGAGATTTAAAAAGTTCAACCCGCCTATCTTTAGCGGGGAGAACGTGGATCCATGGGATGTGGAAACGTGGGTCGACGCAATAGAGACGCTCTTCGAGGACCTCTACACCTTGGAGAGGGACAAGGTACACCTCGCCGTTCATTGTTTGGAGCGGTCGGCGAAGGTGTGGTGGAAAGGGGTTCGGCGTGATCGACTCCCTAGCCTTCCACCACCGTCGTGGGAGGAGTTTCGGGGCATGGTGTTCGCCACCTACTTCCCCGATAGTGAGAAAAGAAAGCTACAGGAGAGATTCCGCAAGTTAAAACAGGGGAACCGCTCGGTACGCGAGTACGAGAGGGAGTTCTCGTACATCATTAACTGTGTGCCGCACGTTGTTCGCGGGGAGCTAGACAAGGTTGATTGCTTCGTGCGCGGACTTCGACCGGATATTTTTCGGGCGGTGCACGCCCTTAAGTTGCGGACCTTCGCGGAGGTCTTGGACCGTGCTCTTTGGGTGGAGCACGGGAATGCTTGTGCGCGCGAGGAGCGCGATTCTTGGGAGAAAGAGAAAGAAAAAGAAAAAGGGAAGAAGCGACCGGCGGGTGGCTCGGGTGGGCAATCTAGCTCTAAGCGGCCCCCGAAGCACTCGCAATCACAAAATCAGCCTCGAGGGTCCCGACGGAACCGACCCCCGACCCCGTGCCCGATTTGTAGCGGCCCCCACGCCCCTCAGCAGTGTGAACATCGTGAGGGCCGGTGCTACAAGTGCGGACAGCAAGGGCACCTGCGGTACAACTGTCCGATGGATGATGGCCGAGCACCGTCATCGGCATCGGCATTTGCATCCCCGAGGCAGCTTGCGGGCATCCCACCCGCGGCGATGTCGGCAGGCCGTGCACAGCCGCCGAGACCAGTAGAGGGCCAGCGGCCGGCACCTAGTGGACGGGTGTTCGCCTCGCAGGTGGAGGAGCCTGCTACTCAGGAGGACGTCGTGGCAGGTATCGTGTTAATTAAAGGCATTCGATGTAGAGCTTTGTTTGATACTGGTGCATCGCATTCATTCATTGCTCGATCATTTGCTATAGCACATGGAATAGAAATCATAGATGCCACACATGCAAGAACGGTACAAGTACCCGAACACACTTTGTGTGTACATCACGCGTGTATGGGTTGTCCTGTGAGGATAGAAAATTAGATCATGCCAGCTGACTTGCTGGTATTAAATCGAATGAATGAATATGATTTGATCCTAGGAATGGATTGGCTCTCTAAGTATCACGCTACTATAGATTGTGAGAGTCGGATAGTGAAGTTTAAAGAGCCCGGGCACAAAGAGTTTGTGTACCGTGGGTGTAGGAGCTCACTCTTTGCTTCGATGGTGTCCACGTCGCAAGCAAGAAAACTTATTGCTAGTGGTTGTATTGCCTACTTGGCGACGGTAGTGGATGACCGAAAGGAAGTGTTGGGACTTGAGGACATTCCTATAGTCCAAGAGTTTCCGGATGTGTTTCCGACGGAGTTGCCCGGAATGCCACCGGATCGGGAAATAGAATTTGTGGTAGATTTGCTTCCGGGTACGGCGCCGATCTCTAAGGCCCCGTACAGGATGGCACCCGCGGAGTTAAAGGAATTAAAAGCACAATTGCAAGATTTGATGGACAAGGGTTTCGTGAAACCAAGTGTGTCACCTTGGGGAGCCCCTGTTCTATTTGTGCGGAAAAAGGACGGTTCGCTGCGGTTATGTGTGGATTACCGCGAGTTGAACAAAATGACCGTCAAGAATAAGTACCCGTTACCCCGAATTGATGACTTGTTCGATCAGTTGCAAGGGTCTCGGGTGTATTCAAAGATTGATTTGCAATCCGGTTATCACCAATTGAAGATCAAACCGGAGGATGTGCATAAGACCGCGTTTAGGACGCGGTATGGACATTATGAATTCACGGTTATGCCTTTTGGGCTTACCAATGCCCCGGCAGCGTTCATGGATTTAATGAACCGTGTGTTCAAACCACTATTGGATCAATTTGTGGTTGTGTTCATAGATGATATTCTTGTCTACTCTCGGAGTGAAGAGGAACATAGGGAGCACCTGAGGGTTGTGCTTCAAGTTCTTCGAGAGAACAAGTTATTCGCCAAATTGAAAAAGTACGAATTTTGGATCCGTGAGGTCGCTTTCTTGGGTCACGTAATTTCCGCAGGAGGAGTATCTGTGGACCCTATGAAAGTGGAGGCAGTCAAGGATTGGCCTCGCCCGACCAATGTCACGGAGGTGCGAAGCTTTTTGGGTCTTGCGGGATACTATCGACGGTTCGTGGAGGGATTTTCAAAAATCTCCGGTCCACTAACGCGTCTTACCCGCAAGGGAGCCAAATATGTTTGGAGCGAGGGATGCGACCAAAGCTTTAAGGAACTAAAGGAAAGGTTGACTTCGGCTCCGGTACTCGCCTTGCCGATTGCGGGGGAGGGTTTTGTGGTGTATAGTGATGCATCACATCGTGGTCTTGGGTGTGTGCTTATGCAAAGAGGACAAGTAATAGCATATGCCTCTCGACAGCTGAAGAGCTATGAGCAGAATTATCCCACCCACGACTTAGAGCTTGCGGCGGTGGTTTTCGCACTCAAGTTGTGGAGACACTACTTGTACGGGGAGCATTGTGAGGTCTACACGGATCACAAAAGCCTAAAGTATTTATTCACTCAGAAAGAGTTGAATTTGAGGCAGCGGAGGTGGTTGGAGTTGATAAAAGATTACGACTTGACCATCTTGTACCACCCGGGTAGAGCCAATGTGGTGGCCGATGCGCTCAGTAGAAAATCCGTGGAGAACTTCGCGATTGAGATGACGGGACAAATGCCGTTAATCAAGGAAATGGGCCGGTTTGACTTGGAAGTCGTGGCCCCGGGCGTCCCCGCTAAACTTATGAGTCTCGAGGTGTGGCCGACCTTGTTGGAGCAAATAAAAGAAAAACAATCCGGTGATCCGGAGCTCCAAAAGGTGCGGGGTACTATCGAGAGCGGGCATGCCGGTGATTATCATGTAGATTCGAGGGGCGCAATTCGATTTCGAAATCGATTGTGCGTGCCGAAGGTTGAGGACATTCGTAGGGAGATCTTGAAAGAAGCTCACACTTCTCCCTATGCGATTCACCCGGGCGGCACCAAAATGTATAAGGACCTCAAATTGCATTATTGGTGGCCGGGGATGAAACTTGATGTTGGACGCTTCGTGGCACAATGCTTAGTATGCCAACAAGTAAAGGCCGAGCGTCGCTTTTCGGCGGGAAAACTACAAGGATTGCCCATTCCAGTTTGGAAGTGGGAAAATATCGCGATGGATTTTGTTGTGGGCTTACCTCGATCGCTAGGTGGCCACGATGCGATATGGGTGGTGGTGGATCGTTTGTCAAAGTCGGCACACTTTTTGCCAATCCACACCACTTGGTCGGGAGACAAGTTAGCCCAAGTCTACCTCGACGAGATTGTGCGGTTGCACGGGGTTCCGACCTCGATAGTTTCAGATCGAGATCCCCGTTTCACATCGCACTTTTGGAAAAGCTTGCAAGAAGCTTTGGGTACACGGCTCGATTTCAGTTCAGCATTTCATCCTCAAACTGACGGTCAATCGGAAAGAACAATTCAGATTTTGGAGGATATGCTACAAGCGTGTGTGTTGGACTTCAAAGGTGCGTGGCCTACTCATTTGCCGATGGCTGAATTTGCTTACAATAATAGCTATCAAGCTAGCATCGGTATGGCACCTTTTGAGGTTTTGTATGGAAGAAAATGCCGCTCTCCTATTCATTGGAGTGAAGTCGGCGAGAGAAGGGTCTTAGGACCGGACGTATTGCGGGAAGCGGAGGAAAAGGTCCGCTTGGCACGCGAACGCTTGTCGACGGCGCAATCTAGACAAAAGAGTTATGCCGATCGACGTCGACGAGATTTGGAGTTCGCGGTAGGAGACCGTGTCTTCTTGAAGGTGTCACCCATGAGAGGGGTGAAGCGATTTGGTGTTCGGGGTAAGTTGAGTCCCCGTTACATTGGACCTTATGAGGTTTTGGAGCGTGTGGGATCCGTGGCATATCGGCTAGCTTTGCCGCCAAAGCTTGCGGGGATACACAATGTGTTTCATGTATCGACCCTCCGCAAGTATGTGTATGATCCGGCGCACGTCCTCGAGTATGTACCTATGGAATTTCATGAGGATATGACTTATGAGGAGTTCCCCTTGTGCATCATGGATCACGAGGTGAAAAGTTTGAGGAACCGTGAAATTCCTTATGTAAAAGTACAATGGACGAATCACGGTGAGCGCGAGGCTACATGGGAATTGGAAAGCTCGATGAAGGAGCGGTTTCCTTACCTCTTCGCTGAGTCCAGCTGAGGTATGATTTTAGTTTCGCGGCCGAAACTCTCTTTAAGGGGGGTGGAATGTAGTACACTGAATTTCAGTGCATCGTACTGAACTTCTACAAATTGTAGAGTTCCAGTGAGAAAATGGCATAAGAGGCTATGTGCGAGGCTTCGACCAAGTTTAGGACTTATGCGAAGTGTTTTCGGCGCAAGAGAGGCGTGAAAACGGACTTCGATAAGTTAAAACTACGAAATTGGTGAAGTCTGCATTGGATTCCGGTATGTGAATTCCAATACCGGAATTGGAGCTCTGGTACCGGTATGTGAGGAGGGTATACCGGAATGCCGTGGAGAAACCGAGAATCCCTGCTCTCGGGTTTGCGGGATTTCTCGAGGTATACCGGTATGCGAAATGGTATACCGGTATAGGATGCGCGAAACAGAAAACCCAGCTCTCGGGTTTGCGGGATTCCTTGAGGGTATACCGGTATGCGAAAATGGGATACCGGTATGTGATGGTCGAAACAGTGAGCCTTGCTCTCGGGTTTTGCGGAATCCCTGAAGGTATACCGGAACTAACCCCCGTATACCGGTATGCAAATGGGCATACCGGTATACAATGCCCAGAATGGGCTGGGTGTTGTGTGTTTTGATTGGAGAGGGGCAAAAGTGTCTTTTCACATGCCATGGGTTATTTGAAAGGGCTGGGAACCCTCCCCTTTCACAGACCTTCTTCCCCAACTCTCCTCTCCCTCTCCTCTCACTTTCTCTCTCTAGAGATCTCTCCAAAAGCTTGGAGAAGTGGTGGATTGATCTTGGAAAAGGCTTCCAAAGGAGAAAAGAAGCTTCTTGGTGCAAGAAGAAGCTTGGGGATTTCGTGGTTAAGGTTAGTACCTCATGTTTTGGGTTCAAACCTTGGATTTGATTCTTTGAAAAGAGGTTTTTGGGAACCCTTGGCAATCTAGATCACAAATGGTGGAAGATTGGCCACGAAATCTAGGGTTTGGCTTGCATGCATGCAAACCCTAGGTAGAATGAGGGCTTTTGCAATGAAGGGTTCTAAAAATATTTGGACCTTCGATAATTGCAATTGAGGCATAGGAAATCATGTTAGAACACTTGATTTCGTATTTTGAGATGGATTTAGGGTTCGTAATGAGTAAACGAACCTTTTTCTTGTTGAAGCTTGGGATGAAGCAAGAACTCCAAGCTTGGACACTTAGGAGCTTGAAGAACACAAGATTTGGAAGCTCTTGAGGTGGGTTTGTGTTTACCGAAGTGATTAGGTCACTTCCATGTCTAGGGTAAATTATCCATTTAAGAACAAAATGGTATATGTATGTGAACCCTAGAACTTGCATGTTGGCAATGATAGAAATCATGATAGGTAGAATAATGAACTCCTATTGCATGATATTTATTTCAAGTATAACTCAATTATGAATACTTGTAGCATGGTTGCATGTATGATTAAACCTAGTGTTATTAACATAGGTTGAAACATGTGAGAGTTGAACCTAGTGCCATTAGACATAGGTTGGAACATGTGAGAATTTAACCTAGTGTTGTTGGACATAGGTTGGAACATGTGAGAATTTAACCTAGTGTTGTTGAACATAGGTTGGACATGGAATTGAAACCTAGAGTCATGGAACCTAGGTTGAGAACAAGAAAGTAAACCTAGTGTTATTAAACATAGGTGAGACTTAGTGACTTGAATCTAAGATTATGGAACTTGGGTTGTCAAGCAAGAAACGAGAACAAAGGGGATGTGCGACGATTTTGCTATCCCGGGTAGGCGACGATTTCGCTACCGTGCCACGATTTGGCGGTGCCGACATGGATGTGCGACGATTTTGCTATCCCGGGTGTGCGAAGATTTCGCTACCGCGCCATGGATTGGCGGTGTCGAAGGGGGTATGCGACGATTTCGCTATCCCGAGTATGCGACGATTTCGCTACTCGAATAGGAGGTGACGATTTCACTCCTCGAATGTTGAAACAACTATGGTGCGACGGCCATTCCGCAACCATAAGTAAATGACAAGTAAAAGAACTTAGTCAATGTGGAATATAGGATGAACCTAGGAGAGAATGATAAATTATGTTTTATTTTGGTTGCATCCTTTATGTTTATTTACTAAGCATGTAAATATTGTTGCATAGTTATATATATGATCTAACTTATGCATGTGGTATTTCTTTGGACCTGGTGGGTCGAGCTCTTCCCTTGGGTGGCCTTACCCACTGGGAACTATGTTATAGTTCTCACCCCCCATTTTCCCAGGTCTTTCCGCGAGTGAGGCGGCGGAGCGAGGCAAGGGTTTGGCTCTTTAGATAGCGGCCCTTCCATTTTGGTGATGCATATAGTTGTACCCCTAGTTTTGGACTATGATAGCATAGGGGATTTGTATTACACGTGTAAATTTTGTATATTCCATATTTTTGGAACATGTTGTATGGAATGAAAAGAAAATTTGGCATGTATAATTGTGAAATGTGATGTAATAGAAGTAGAACTTTTATTGTTGATGCTTTCCTTGTGCAACTCTGGTATTACGTTCCTAGTTGGAACATTGTGGAAAGCTTGTGTTGTGACGCCTTGGGCGGTTAGAAAATACTCTATCCGTTCGGCGGGTCTGGGGCACGCGCTCGTGCGGATATCCTTTCCACCTAGTTGGTGTTAAAGGGCCGGCGGGGCGTGACACCCAAAGAAAAAAAACACTTCATATTGTACATCCCAGTCCTGGTCGTGAAGAGAACAAAAACTAAATTTTGTTTTTTCAGTAAAATTATAATCTTATCTTTCTTTTTTTTTTTTTTGAAATTAAAGCATGAGGTTTTAAACTCAAGTATTTAAACTCCCAGTACTCTCGCAATTGCTTCACTTTTACAGTAGCAACACATAGAAGCAACATCACTGTGGAAAAGAACTTTGAATTATGCCAAGGGCCTATTTGATTTTGTTTGCTTTCGCTTTTAACCGCAGTAGTTGCGACGTGGACAATGTGGTAATTACTAACGATGTTGAGGAATTTGTGCAGTTAAATTTTAACAGTTATGAATAATTATCATATCAAACCACATATACGTTTATTATTCAATGGACAAACGGTTCTATAGTTAGTGATCGCGAAGCTTATTTTATGAGCAATTTAGCCACTATGACATTTTTGTTATGTAGACAAGTTTGCAGTTGCTATTGTGAAATTTTTTTCTGATTGGACACTTTTCTTTGTTCTGACATTTGACAATTGCATTGCTATTATTGTGTTTGCTAATAATATTTGCATTGTAGTTTCCATCTGGTATATGGTAAAACCATCTGAATGGCCAAAACCTTCTAGCTTTTAACCTACTTTCATTGTAATGCATCTGGGGGTAATTAATCATCATGCATTCAGTTTGTAAGTTTTGTATACACAGTTCATATTTACTGATATAGTTTATTTGTCGCAGTAGATATTGTAAGACTTTTTGCTAGTGAAAATTACTCCTTGAAAAGATCTCAACTGGAGCATAGGATAAAAAAACTTGCATATATTTGCCTACAAGCAGTCTATCAAAATAGGTCAATGATGTGGTTTCTATCTGATATTTTGAAATGTCCCATACTCTTTGTAATGCGACAGTTACGCCCGTCCATCGAGGATCATTTTTTGGAGTATTAAGAGAAGATTTTACCTCTTTACTGATTCAATATGTTGTCGAAAGTTTAGATTTTTGGTGTAATAAGAGTAGATTTACCTCTTTATTGATCATTTGAGGGTTTTTTATTAGGAAATGTTTGTTAAAAGATGTTGTATTCAGTTATTTAAAGGGATCACTTGCAGATCTAGAGGAACCCGGAGGTTTTGATTGTTATTGCATTAGCAATGACATAAAAAATCCTTTTTTTAATTGATTCAGGTTGTATCAATGGTATTTTTGTGTGGTAGTTAGGAAGCATATATTTCATGTTGAGTTTCTTTGTTTTGGTTAAGAGGCTTACCAAAAGAGAAAGCAAAAAAAAAGGGGCAAGAGGTATCAGAGGCTTACCAAAAGAGAAAGTAAAAAAAAGGGTCAAGAGGTATCTTTGTGTAATACAAAGCTTCGTGTAGTTCCAATTAAATTGTTTGGAGTACTTATTTTATATGATCTTTGTCCTTTTAATAAAAAGGAAAGATCTCAATGTACAATATATGATTAATTGTGAGCAAGGTTCATCTTCATGGTTAGAACTTTGGAGTGTTGATGGTGGTTGAGCAGTTAAAGGCTTTACGGGGATGCATTGGAACAAGAGAAATGTTGTACTTTAGATAGTTTGTCGGCGCAATTACAACACAGAGAAGCATATGGTGTTAGACTAGGTTCAATTAAGGTCTATTTGAGGCTAATTTGAGTTGGCTAAGTTGGGTTGAATGTTTAGTTGTCTTTATGCTTGATGATCAGTAATTAATTGTTTGCATTCTATGTGGTCAATGAGAGGTTTCTGAATTGCTCAATATCTCTTGAATTTTGCTTCTTTCTCAGAATTAAAAGACATGATAATCCTGTGTAAACCTTTTTAGACTCTGTAGAGTGTCTGGATGTGATTGTTTAAGATGATAAAGTTTGCTGAGTTATCCTACCTAAATTGAACTTCTACTAATATAATTTCCTGGAGGTTAGGATTTTAGAAAGTGGATCTCTTACATGGAAGATTTCATGTAAGAAAAAACTAATTTATGGGAGCTCCATGAACAAATTCTATCATTTGTTCGCCAAAGTAATTGGTGTATTTAGATGAATTTCTGAAAGAAAATTTATGGTTTTGCTTGTAAGCTTTTATCAAATTTGTGAGAGTGAAAATTGTTTCCTTTAGGGTTTTTCAATTTATCATGTTTTCCTTTGCCTTCTCTTGCCGTCTCTTTAGTTCTTTCTTTTTTCTCCATTTGATCTTTTCTCGACTTGGCTAGACACGCAAAATGATTTGTCGGCTCTTTTGTTGGGGCCCTTTTTATGTGCTGGCTACTGCTAGCACACAGTAGATACAGAGCCTTGCTGATTGATTCTTCGTGAGTATTTATATGAAATATCATTCAGTAACATGTCATTTTGGTCGTAATCTTGGATTTGTCTCCATTTAACATTTTGTTGCTAGCTTTTCAGCATGGAGTTGAACTAGGTTCATAAAGTCATGAAATTCAGTTGAAATTGGATCATGTACTGTTGCAGTTCCCAACCACATTGACAACTTTTGTCTAATTAAAAAAGATCTTTCACCAGATTTTTCAAGCTATTCTGTAGAGTCTTTGCAATTTTTTAAATAACTTGCATATTTGAGAGTTACATGATTTACGCATTAGATACTTGATGAATTGGCTGTAAAGGTTTTAAATTTTTTGGTGAGATAATTGTTAGTAAAATAATTGAGATACTACTCTTAAATCTACCATTTAGATGCTGAAAGTTCTTAATTAGTTTGGTTTAGTTTTAAGTTCTACTTTTTCTTTCTTTTCTTTTTTTTTGGAATGGTAAGTGTTAAGTTTATGATTTGGGTTTATATTTGAATCTCAGAACTTTACTTTTTCATACCATCATATAAGTGTTGGCTAAAACTAATAATGTATCCAAGTCTTCTTGATTCACTAATTCTCCATTAATGAGTTGTGTTATAGGCGAGGTTGAGAATGTCAACAAAGTTCAGACACTCTTTTTTAGTGCTACTCTACCTAACTGGGTGAAGGTGTATTTCATAAACTAAACTGTAGTTAATGAGGGAGGTTGCCGACGTAGTTGATGAGCATCTTGAGCTTGCTCCTGCCCTCGGAGGCGAGCTCCGAACGCATCTCCATAGTCATGGCATCCGCATCTGTCATAGCTTTCCGATCGGGGTGGCGAACTGCTCCTCGAGCTCCCTTCCTATCACCGCTGTGCTCATCTACCACCCCCAGCTCTGCATCTAGTGCCACGCCACCACCTCCGCCACCGCACACGCTATCACTGCCCCCGCCGCCACTTTCCCCATCTCCCCTGATCAAGGGGGAAAAAAAAGAGAAAACTGTATAATATATTTTATACTTAAAATAGTTGTTACTTCTATTATTGTGGTGTGGCTTCTATGTCGCGAGGAATGAGAAAAAAATGTCATACTATATATTACTACTACTTTTTACTTTCAAATCATATGTGAGTTCATTATATTTGATATTTTGAAGTTTTCAAGTATGTCAGACTTTTTGTTGTTTAAAGTCGTTGAATTACAACTGCTTTCGTTTAATTTTAGCTTCAAGTGCTTCAATTTTCTTATTGCTTCTTCCTTCTTTTGCCTATTGTATGTAAGTTGATTAAGTTGCTTTAAGCCCTCTCTATTTAGGAATTTGTGCACTGTTAGGATGTGTCACTTTTTTTTTGGAAACTTATGAGGCATTCTTTAGATTTATTATTATTATTATTATCTATCTTCAAGTCTTGACGAAGAAAAAATTTTGCTACAACAATATATGCCCGCCGCATCGCGCGCGGTCACTACACTAGTTATGTATTAAGCATCTTCCTACTATGGTAACATTATATTTTCTCATTATACAAAAGTTTATCGAATTGATAGTGCTTCAGAATATAAATAATCCAAGAGTATAGAACTATCTGACACTATTCATATCCCTGCACATTAATAAAAAATGGTTGGGCAGAATACAAAGACATGGATATGTAGACACTGGCTATGTTTGGTTGGGGGTAAACATTCTTAGAAATAAATCTTTTTATTCTTGGGATAACTGGTTATTCTAGAATATACAAGAATAAGTTCAAAATTATGTTTGATTAAAGATTCTTTTATTCTTAAGAATAGTAAAAATGTTCTTGGTAGTTATTTCAAGGTTAGTGGAGAATAATGAAAAAATTATATATAAATAATGCAAAATAATATATTTTAACATATTCTATGCTATGATATATCTTTTTTTATTTGTAATAATAATAGTAGTACTTCTGCCAGTAATAAAAATAACAAAAATAAATATTATTAGCTTCTTAGGAAAAAAAACTAAAATAAAATATTTTATTAATTATTTTTATTTTTATATTTATTTTATTTAGCTAAATATAAGTCTGATTAAATCTTTCTTTATTTTTAATTAGCTAGATACAAGCATGAGAATAGTCTTATTCCACTAAAAATGTGGAATAGTTGTTCCCTGATTATTCTAAAATTATCTAAAATAACCCGGTTTGATCGAAATAGTTGTCCCAATCATTTTTGTAAGATGTTTGGCGGAATAAAAAGGATAAATTTATTGTCTTCGGTTTATTCCCATACGAAACATAGCCTATTATGAGTATATATACTACTTATCTCTACTTCTGCTTGCAGTAATTCTAGGGTGAAGCTACCCTCACTATAGAATATACTGTTAACTGAATTCCTTTAAATGCTAGGAACAGCTAGTCTGACGCACGTCTAAGTCGTGTTGAGAGAGAAGAAGCATAAGGACAAAATGAGTGATACATGAAGAAGACAATTCTTTGAAAGACAAAATATATTATTGATCAAAACTTTAGACTATGTACAATAACCAAACGTCATACATTTATATAGGCGATATTAGAACCCTGTAAGAAAAAAAAAATAGAATCTAAAATATCTCTAAATCTAATCAGATCAGAAATGATCATAACAAATTGATTATTTTGACTCTAAACAGAAAAATACAAAGACTTTCCAAAGACAACCTAAGAGTGCAAATTCGGAGGCCTAAACACTTAACTTTGGGTCCCAAACTGGGCCAGAACGGCAACACCATTCAGCGTGTAGATTTTGAAAAATTGTTTCCGTATTAAGACTGTACTAAAAATGAACACTCATGCGAAAACTATCACTATTTAAAGAATTTTTTGGCAGTTCGTAGAATTTGCTGAACTCAACGAAATATTTTGCCTAACTTAGTATGGTCAACCTTCTCCATTAATTTTAACTCGAAATTAGCCGTATCATAGCCACCATCACCACATGAGTATCTCTTTGCGACTCCCTAACAATACTCTAATTTTACTCCCATTTTTTAACGGTAAAAAGCACGGTAAACTTCATTTAGCCAACCTATGATTTGGCGTATTTTAACTTTACCTCCTTGTGGTTCAATAATTGTATGTACTTAATTACCTCATTTAACGATAAGTTTTCATTTTGAAACAAAAATAAAACCATATAGTAGTTAAGTGGAACCTTTCGAATTACAGAGCGGCAATGTAAATATAGTTAAACCATGGGGAGCGAATTGAAATTTACCCTTTGTGACTTCCATCATTTCCTAGAAGTAAAATTCACAGCCTCTCTACATTTTGCTTCTTATTCTCTTCTTCAATTGGACCAGACCATTGTAATCCACTCCGAAACTGCTCTAGTCTATTTACATCTAAATAAGGCTAAATTACTACAAATCTTTCCTTCCATTTTAGGCCGCCCCTTAATTATATTTCTGCATGATCCAACATAAATTTACAAATACATAAGATAGAATATCAGCTCAAATAACGTAAAAATAAACTTTCAACATAGACCTTTAAATTTTGGCCTATTATGAGCATTTTGAAAGCTAGGAATACTCTTATTTTCAAACTCAACAAGAGTTTGTGACGCAGCCGTAAAAAGCTATGTAAATAAGATCAGAAGAATCTCTTCCCAAAAAAAACAGTTTGTCACGTCCTAGGTTACTGCAGGAATCCGAGCACGCCAATAGATCCACCTCATACACGAAAAGCACCGTACACACGAAGCGTCTAAATCAGAAAACAACTAAAGAGCAACTATATAATAGATATTCGAGCTGGAATAAAATAAACTAAAGTATATAGCCATATTGTACATACATGATCCAAAAGTACAACTACATCTCTTACAACTGAAAGTAAGTACAATAAAATTGGCGTCGCCAGTCCCAGTATGTACAATATGATCTACCAAAAACTAGTGCTACCTGATGCTCCACTAGTACATCCAGTTCGGGTAGGAGATGCTACTATCCCGCGATTTCCTTACCCCGGTCAGAGGCAGCAAGAGGCACGGAGGGCTCTAAAATAGAAAACGATAACAACATAGGGCATAAGAACAACTATAAAAGTAGCCCCAGTGGATACCGTCACCGACGATAATGACCTACCCATTTGGTCTATTAGAAGTATATAAAGAAATGATAATCAACTGTACCATAGGATATATGTATAAGTTAGAAAGAAACTCTACAGCTACTATGCCTCTACACTACAGATGATCGAGATGGAATTGTTGAATGTATATGTATGCAGTAACTAATAACAAGGCGCTTGAAACCATAACTCAATCTCACTGACCGACTTGAGGGTCCGATCAAGTCTGCGCCTCCCTACTGCACACCACTTTTGTAGGTGGTACGGTACTACGTAGGTCGCCCACCCGGGTTGCTACAACATCGACTCGAAAGGAGCGGCACTCGAGGGGCGCGACCCCGCCGAGTAATGCGTGTATCTCTGTCGAGTTCAATACGGCTCAGGCAAATCGTAGTCAATGCAAATGATCAATCAGATCATAAATCATACTATCCACGTGCCCTCAGTACAATTCAGATTGTAGCCCAACAATCTGAAACCGCCGTAACACCCACGGCAAAAAAAATATTAATGAGTCTACCAACTGATATACTACAAGTCCTCGATCCACAGCCTGGGTGTAAAATAATCCACACAATCCCAATTGGTCCCTACCCACCAACCAAAGTATAATAAGGGAGAATAATATCAACCACTCTGACATAGAGAACTACACAGTGTAGGTGTAAGAATAATCATGCACTAGTGTCAATTACCATAGTTTCCTCACATCTGATTATTACAAGCACACTAAAACATGGATAGAATATCATGTTAACATGAATACAGCTCTACCATCAACATATTGGTTACTACAGGCATGGAAACAAGGAGGAAACATCATGCTAACATGGATTTTTGAATACTAATAATCAATGTGCAAAAAAATTAAAGACATAGTAGGAATTCTTTCGTTTTCGGTAAATTAAACCCACCTTGGATCGCAAATCAAACAACAGAATTGGATGAAACTCCAAGGACACCTCCTCGCTACTCTAATCTAGTAGAAAAAAAATCAACAAAACCTCAAAAAATTCAACAATAACTCTGCTAGAAAAATTGGAATAGAAAATCTAAGGAAAATCCGATTCGACTCCAGAAATCCAACTAAACTCTAAATTCAACCAACCTACCTCGCAATCTAGCAAGGAGAAGGTATAACACGAGCTTTTATCCTCTCCTCTACCATGAATTGAAGCCAAATCTATAGCTTGAAGCTCTGATGCGTCCAATTGCTCAAGCTCTATAGGCTACTACTGCTGAGGCTGCTGCTGGTGGCTCTCCAACCAGCAGGGAAGCAGAAGAAGTAGGAGGAGGAGAAGAAGGAGAAATAAAGGATATCTTGTACAGGGAGAAAGAAAAAGGATGAGTTGTAAGCCCACTGGTCTATTTATAATAGGAAAGAAACAATTGCAAAAGAGCACTTAAAGAAATAGAATTTAACTCACTACTGCCAAAATGAGCAATTTTTGGCACCCCTATTGGTCTTCCGGGTGTCCGAATCCACTGTGCACCATTGGAAATAGCTCTTGGGCGCCCAAAGGGAAGGTCTGAAACCTTCATAACTCCATCCAATTGTTTCGGGTGTCGAAAACCCTGTGCTCGAATCCTCAGTGAGTCACTGCACATATGTCGATCCAATGGTCAGATCTCACCAACTCAAAGTCAAAACTGCTACAATAGAGACGGGCGTTTGGGAGGGTAGGGTCCGAAACCGCATCAACTGCTATAGTGTCTCCGAGCGCCCAAAATGCCAAGTACTTTAGTTCCAGCTATTTTCAACATTTTGAGTCTGTCTTTGCATCCATTTCGTACTAAAATGGTTTTCGCTCCGCCCGACATTCTACAGATGTGTCGACCAGCTACCTCCACAGTACTCGAACCCATCTACTGAGCTCCAGAACACTACATCCTCCTCCCTACAAAATGTTTCGTCCTCGATACTTAAATTCATACCTCAAGTCAAATCCTCGAACAAGTAGGGGTAGGACTCCAACATCACCGCCTCTGGCTCCCAAGTCACCTCTCGCTCCTCGTGATTGTTCTACAACATCTTCACATAAGGGATGACCTGTTTACGCAATTCTTTCATCTCTCGAGTAAGAATTCGTACCGTTTGCTCCTCGTAGCTCAAGTTCTCGCTCAACTCGAGTAGAGTGTAGTCAATCACATGCGAAGGATCGAACACAAATCTCCTTAGAGCCTAGACATTGAAGGCATCATGGAACCAGCTAACCGCGGCGGTAGTGCAACTCTATAAGCCACAGGGCCAACTTGCTCCAGTACCTTAAATAGACCAATGTATCGTGAACTGAGCTTTCCATGAATCCCAAAACTGCGAATCCCTCGAGACGATGAGACTTTCAAAAAAAATATGGTCTCCAATGTGAAACTTCAAGTCTCGCCATCAAGTATCAGCATAACTCCTCTATCGACTTTGGGCGGTCACGAGATGTCGTCATGCAATCCTGACATTTTCCTCTTTCTCCAATAAAATATCAGAGCCCAAAATCTTTCTTTCATCCACTTCACTCCAATGCGGAGTTGATCGACACTTTCGTCCATACAATGCTTCAAACGGAGACATCCTGATGCTCGCTTGATAGCTGTTATTGTAGGCGAACTCAGCTAATCTCAAGTGTCGATGCCACCCTCCTCCAAAGTTTAGGACACAAGCTCTCAACATATCCTCTATGATCTGGATGGTCCTCTTTGACTGTCCATCAGTCTGTGGGTGAATGGCTGTACTGAAGTGCAACTGAGTACCCAAGGTCGCCTATAGGTTCTTCCAGAAATGCGAGATGAACCTTTAGTCTGGATCAGATACTATCGAGATAAGTACTTCATGTAACCTCACATAACCTCAGAACTTTGTCCAAGTACAACTGTGCGAGTCGCTCCCGAGACACCATAGTCTGCACTGGTAAGAAGTGAGCAGAATTGGTCAGTCAGTCTACTATCACCCATATTGTATCAAGTCCTCCCTGAGCTTTAGGCAGTCCTATGATGAAATCTATCGCGATCTGGTCCCATTTGTACTCTGGGATTGGAAAATTCTGAAGTTTGCCAGTAGGTACACGGTGCTCAGCTTTCACTTGCTGACAAGTCTGGCACTGAGAGACATATCTCTCAATATCCCGCTTCATTCCATTCCACCAGTAATGTGCCTTCAAGTCCTTATATATCTTGGTTCCACCTAAACGTTTAGTATAAGGAGAATAGTGAACCTCTCTCAATATCTATCGCGGAGCTCTAAATCTACGGGGCACATAGCCGGTCTCTATACCATAGTACCCCACCCCTATCTGCCAGCTCTCAACATCAGCTCTAATTCCCGTTAGGTGCGGGTCCACACTCTATTTCTCCCTGATCCTATCCGACAAAGTGGGTTGCAAGATTATAGATATAAGTCTCATGGAAACCCTAGGGCGTACGACCTCCAATCCAAATCCCCTCATCTCCTCAAGCAATAGCGTCTACTGAGTGATCATCAAACTCAAACTCTGTATAGACTTTTTGCTCAACACGTCAGCCACCATGTTAGCCTTGCTGGAATGATATAGAATACTCACATCATAATCCCTTAACAGCTCCAACTACCGGCATTGTTTTAAGTTCAACTCTTTCTAGGTGAATAGATACTTGAGACTCTTGTGATCGATGTAAATATTACAATGCTCCCCATACAAGTAGTGATGCCAAAGCTTCAAATGCAAACACCACAGCCGCCAACTCCAAGTCATGCGTAGGGTAATTAATTCTTCTCGTATTTTTTCAATTGTCGTGAAGTATAGGTAATTACCTTACTATGTTGCATCACAACACATCCGAGGCCAGTGCGCAATGCATCACTATAGATCATAAATCCTTCTCCCATAACTAGAAAGGCAACGATAGGAGATGACATCAGCCTCTGCTTCAATTCTCAAAACTCTTCTGACAATCCTCACTGCAAACATACTTAATTTTCTTTCGAGTCAATTGAGTGAGGGATGTAGAAAGTGTGACGCCCCGGACTTCTCAGGGGGTCACCCATCCTAGGACTACTCCCGTCCTAGCACGCTCAACTCTCTCAACCTCTTGGGCCTAGCCACCGCCCAAATGCTTAAGCCGGGTTGAGAGGTTAGCCCTATCATATCTTATATATATATGACTATCTAGGGTGTCACAAAAAGCTTCGCAAAACCTTTCACAAACCGACTGTAGTACCAGCCAATCCAACGAAACTCCTCACCTCAGTGATCGTCGTCGGTCTGGGCCAATTTCAAATTGCCTCAACCTTCTTCGGGTCTACTGCCACATCTACGGCTGAAATCACATGGCCCAAAAATACAACCTTTCAAAGCCAAAACTCGCACTTCTTTAACTTGGAATACAACTTTTTCTCTCTCAGAAGCTGTAGCACTATCCTCAAGCTTCTCGTGCCCCAACATCACTCTGGGAGTAGATCAAAATGTCATCGATGAACACTACCACAAATCGATCCAAGTACGACTTGAACACCTTGTTCATTAAGTCTATAAATGCGATAGGGACATTCGTCAATCCAAATGGTATGACTATGAACTTCTAATGCCCGTACCGAGTCCTAAACGTCGTCCTTGGTATGCCCTTGACCTTCACCTTCAATTGGTGGTTACCTGAATGTAAATCAATTTTCGAGAAGAAACAAAATCCATGCAGCTGATCGAATAGATTATCAATGGGCGACAAAAGATACTTCTTCTTGATGGTCACTTTATTCAATTCTCTGTAGTCAACACAGCCTCAGTGAACCATCCTTCTTCTTTACAAATAACATAGGCTCTCTCCAAGATGATACATTGGGTCTAAGAAACCCTTTTCCATCAAATCCTAAAGCTACTCCTTTAGCTCTCTCAGCTCAGCCGGTGCCATCCTATAGGGTGCCTTCGAGATCGGCGCGGTTCTAGAGACCACGTCAATCACAAACTCAATCTCTCTATTCGGCGGCATACTCGTCAACTCAAAAGAAAACATATCCGAAAACTCTCAGACTATAGGGATATCCTCGAGTCCTGACACTACCATGGACACCTCTACAGCAGTCGCTAAGAAGACTACACATCCTCTACTCATTATCTATCTCGACCTCGATATGGAGATCATCATAGCAAAAAGAGTACTTCGGCAGCCCCTATAGACAAACTTCTTTTGTCCTAGCTCGAAAAAGGGCACTGTCCACAATTGACCATTGAGAAGTAGCGCGCCAGCCAGTCTATCCGAGCACTACATCAAAATCCTGTAATTGCCTCAAGACCAACAGGTCCGCAAGCATAATCCAGATCCAAACTGCTCTCAATATGATCAACTATACTCCTCCACATGCAATACATGATCAAAAATCTAGACCTCTCGTACATGTGGCAACGGCCTATCTCTAGTCCATGTAGTCATACAAATACTCGGGTAATGAATGAATGTGATGCATCGTTATCAAACAATGCACGAACTCTAATGCTATTAATTAAAATAGTACCTACCACCACGTTATCGGTTGATATGGAATCCTCAACTTGGGCTGCATAAACTCGATAGCTCTGAGCCTACTGTCGCCACTTTGCCGGGTGGGGAACTGGAGCTCAGTCTGCTTGAGTATATGCCAGTAGAGCTCCCGACATCTGAACAACGAGAGGGACACCGACATCTGATACGACGAAGAAGGAGCCGATGCCGTCGACGGTGTTGCTGATGCCACTTGGGGATGCGATGACTGCATATATCTCGGCTCTCCACACGCGACCGGCGCGGTCCTCCACAGATAACACATTTGTCCGACCGCCGATGTTGCTACTTCTACCTCCCGGATCCACCAGAACTTTTTCGCGTAGAGGATCCAGGACTCTAAGAGTGAGATCATTGAGGCCTCGGTGGTCTCCTAGCACTGGTTTGTCTCCCGTCATCTAGTGCTGGGCGCTTCCTATCCATCACTGTAGACCGCTCTCTCATAACTGTGGCACCCCGCTCTACCTAAAGAGCTTGCTCAATCACCTCATTAAGCGTCTGCAAATGCTGCACCTGTACCAAAGGATAGATCTCCCACTGCAGCCGTCGCTCAAACAGATATGCGTTCTGCGCCTCATCTCTCGTCGCGAACAGCACACAGTTTAGTAGGCAGTTGATTTCCCTAGCATGCTCCTGAACCGTTCTGTCAACCTGTTACGCATTCTTCGGGTCATTTTCGAGTTTCTACTTTACACTGTTTGGAAACTAAGTCCCAAACAGCAACCCTCAAAACTCGGTCTATGCCATCTGTACCACACTCTGCGATCGAGTCGATTGGACCTCTTCCACCAGGCATGTGCGTCCCTCTCCAAACAGTGGACCGCCAGGTGTACCTGTCACTCTCGGGGATAAAGAGATCCACAAATAATTTCTTCATGACTCCCACAAAGCCTTCACTATCCACAACTCGGTGCTCTGGCCTGCAAACTTCGGCGGATCGAATTTACGAAAGTCTGCCAACCTCGTCCTGATTGCTTCTGCTCGGTTGTTAACAACTGACCACCCCCCCTCGACGTCTTCGCACTGGGCGTCGGTACTGCCTGAATTGTCACCACCGGAGGTGTAGTCATTGTAGGGGCATCTATTGATGTAGTCAGCAGTGGCGCCTTAGGATCAGGAGCTCGCAGTGTAGCAGCAGACTACTGCGCCCACATCTCGCACATCCTCTACAAGACCACTCCTTACTGTCGGGTAGCCTCGGCCAAACTAGCCAACTGCCCCCGCAAGACCTGCGGCTCACTCCGTCCCGCCTGCTCCGGCTCCGCAGGTGGTGCGGGTGTGGCCTGCTTCGGTGGTTGACCCCCTGCATGGCATCCTGATAACCTACAACAAAACATACGTTATAGTTACACACTGAAACACAGTGCTCACCTAATTAAGTAAAAGTCTAGAAGGACATCCCTTTTCGCCCGCAATATTATGTCGTTTGCAGCCGATATAATCATCCAGCAGGAAAAGGCACATCTCCTTCGATCACTTTTCACTCTCCCGGAAGAGCTTACAAACAAATCAATATCCGACTTTCGCAGCAAGTCACATCTCTCACGTCTTGCTTTCTTAGGTCTGCCAAAAATCTAGGGTTTCCTAAGTCCCGACGACTTATTCTTAGACTCTAATACCAACTCAATCTGTCACGCTCCAGGTTATTGCGAGAACCCGGGCACATCAATAGATCTGTCGCATACACAAAAAGCCTAGTACACACGAAACGTCTATACTTGCTAACAACTAAAGAGCAATTACTATAATAGATATCAGTGCTAGAATAAAATAAACTAAAGTATATAGCAATAATATACATACATGATCCAAAAGTACAACTACATCTCTCACAACTAAAAGTAAGTATAAAAAAGCTGGCCTCGTCAGTCCCAATATGTACAATATACTCTACCAAAAACTAGTGCCATCGAGTGCTCCACTAGTACATCCAGTTCGGATAGGAGATGCTACTATCCCGCGATCCGCTTACCTTAGTCAGACGCAGCAAAAGGCACGGAAGGCTCTGAAATAGAAAAAGGCAACAACATAGGGCGTGAGAACTACTAAACAAGTAGCTCCCAATGGGTACCATCACCGACGGCAATGATCTACTCACTAGGTCTACTAGAGGCATATAAAGAAATGATAATCAACTGTACTTCAGGATATATGCATAAGTTGGAATGAAACTCTATGCCTACTATGCCTCTACACTACGGATGCTCGAGATAGAATTGTTGAATGTATATGTATGCATCAACTAACTACAAGTGCTCGAAACCATAATCCAATCTCACTGACCACCGCGAGGGTCCGGTCAAGTCGGCGTAAGGATGTCAATGGATCGGATTCGGGGCGGATTTTTAAAAACCCTAACCCGAACCCGACTCTAAACTAGAAATCTGAACTTGAACCCGAATCCAACAGATTTTAAAAATCCATATCCAAACTCGAGCCCCACCAAAAATCCGAAACCCGAACCCGAGCCCGAACACGAAAATTTGAACCCGAACAATTATTTCTCTTTTCAATATTTCAAAATATATTACGTTAAATCTAAATTTTTAAAATACAAATTCAAATATAACATCAAACATATATATATATATAATGTAAAATAAATTCAGGGCCGGGTTCGGGTTCGGGTACGTGTCGGGTACAATCAAAATCCATGCCTGAATCCAAATTTGTCAGTTTTTGTTTTTGATATCCATATCCGAAACTATATCCATTTAGCATCGGGTAAATCCACTCTGTTCGGGTTTGGGTTCGAATAAAATTTCGGGTATCCGTATCCATGACATCCCTATGTCGGCGCCTCCCTACTGCGGCACCACTTTTGTAGGTGGTCCGGTACTACATAGGTCGCCCACTCGGGCTGCTACAACATCAACTCGCAAAAGCCAAACTCCAGAGCGGCACTCGAGGGGCGCGACCCCACCGAGTAATGCGTGTATCTCTGTCGAGTTTAATACTACTCAGGCAGACCGTAGTCAATGCAAATGATCAATTAGATCATAAATCATACTATCCACGTGCCCTCGGTACAATCGGGATTGTAACCCAACAATCTAAAACCGCCGTAACACCCACGTCCAAAAAAGAACAGTAGTAAGTCTACCAACTAATATACTACAAATTCTCGGCCTACAGCCTGGACGTAAAATAATCCTACACTATCCCAAATGATCAACACCCAGTAATGAGGGTATAATAAGGGAGAACAATATCAATCACTCGGACATAGAGAATTGTACAGTGTAGGTGTAGGAATAATCATGCACTAGTGTCAATTACCATAGTTTCCTCACATCTGATTATTACAAGCACACTGAACATGGATAGAACATCATGCTAACATGGATACAGCTCTACCATCAACATACTGATTACTACAGGCATGGAAACAAGGAGGAAACGTCATGCTAACACGGATTCTTAAATATTAATAATCAATTAGCAAAAAAATAAAGACATAGTAGGAATTCCGTCGTTTTCGGTAAATTAAATCTACCTCGGATCATAAATCAAATAACGGAATGGGATGAAACTCCAAGGGCACCTCCTTACTACTCTAATCCAGCAGAAAAAATCAACGAAATCTCTAAAAATCTAGCAATAACTCTACTAGAAAAATCAGAATAAAAAATCTAACAAAAATCTGATTCGACTCCAGAAATTCAACTAAACTCCAAATTCAGCCAACCTACCTCACAATCCAGCTAGGAGAAGGTATAACACAAGCTCTTTTGCTCTCCTCTACCATGAAGTGAAGCCAAATCAGTAGCCTAAAGCTCCGGTGAGTCTAATTAGTCTAGCTCTATAGGCTGCTGCTGCTGCAACTGCTGCTGGTAGCTCGCCAACCAGAAGGGAAGGAGAAGAAGTAGGAGAAGGAGAAGAAAGAGGAATGAAGGAAGGATTTCTGATACAGGGAAAGTGAAAAGGATGAGTTGTAGCCCTTTCTAGTCTATTTATAATGGAAAAGAAACAATTGTAAAAGAGCCCTCAAAGAAACAAAATTTAACTCACTGCTGCCAAAATAAGCAATTTCGGGCGCCCGATTTGGTCTTCAGGACGTCCGAATCCACTATGCACCATCCGAAACAGCTCGTGGACCCCCAAAGGAAGGGTCTGAACCCTTCATAACTCTATCCAATTGTTTCGAGAGCTCGAAACACTGTGCCTGAATCCTCGATGAGTCATTATACACGTGTCGATCTAACAGTCAGATCTCTCCAACTCAAAATCAAGTTGTTACAATAGAAACGGGCATCGGGGGAGGTAGGGTCCGAAACCGCATCAACTACTATAGTGTTTCCGGGTGCCCCATACATCTTCCTAGCGCCCGAAAATGCCTGGAACTTCGACTCCAACAGTTTTTGGCATTCCAAGTCTGTTTTGGCATCCATTTCACACTAAAACAGCTATCGCTCGTCCCGACACTCTACAGATGTGTCAATCAGCTACCTCCATAGTACCCGAACCCAGCTACTGAGCTCTAGAACACTACACGGTTATTTTTAAACTGAAAAATATGAATACATAACCCTTAGACCCTTGTATGGAATTGCCTCATAAAACTTTGAAAAATAGTTTTAAAAAAAATGCAATCGTAGTATATTATAATAGTAATCAATCTAGAAAGAATGCAAAAATTCTGAATTCAAATAAGGCAAAAATAATAAAAAAAAATAAAAGTTTTTAAATAATAAAAAAATACTGAAGCTTAATGAGTTATAGGCCAAAACGATGGAATTTGAGCTGAAAATGATGTTGAGTAACTAAGTTATTTGTGCAACGTGGGTATCTGGCTCTAAAAGCCGTTCTTGAGTTGATGTTACCATAGCACAAAGTTAAAGCCGTTTTATTTAACACTAAGGGCACGTTTGTTATGGGGTTAAAGAGTGTGAAATATTACTCTTATAAACTTTCACTCCTTGATAACTATATTTGGTATGTGGGATTAACCTTTAAGAAAAGTAAACATTTCACCTCCCTTTAACCTCCAACAATACAAAAAATTTGTTAACCTTGGGGGAGATTAGGCTAAAGTAAGGTTAAAGGAAGTGAAACCGATAATACATTTTAATGTTAGAAATATTTGAACTTTGGTATATTATTTTTATTTTCTCTTTCTTTACTCTTTTTTTTTCTCTTCATTTTCTCATCTCACTTTTTTCTCCTTGTTTTCTTCCTCGTCACTTTCTATCTCTTCACTTTTTGTCCCGTTCCTTTCTCCTTTCTCTTTCCTCAGTTTCGCTCTCTTCACTTTTTAAACTTTTTGAACTTTGGTATATTATTATAATTGATGATTCAATATGTCCTTAAAAGTGTCGCAAGGTGAAGCATGCATGCTTTGGCTGAAACATATGTATCAATATTATTCAAAGCGTATGTCATAGGTTATTAAAAATGGGTCAGCTATTAAAAGAAAAAAAGTTGGCTTCTTCTCTCTCCCGTTGTTGCATGGGTAAACATGCTTAGTTACGGATGGTATAACTTATGCTTTAAGTAGGGGAGGAATTGGGCCTGGGCCTAAACAAGGCCCAGCCCGATGGACCATGTGTGGCCGGGCTTTGGGTATCAAAATTATAACTTTGGTTCTGGGCCGAGCTTAAAAATATTGGTTCGAAAAAATTTTGGGCCTATTTGGACATGTTCAAGCCCGACCCCGGCCCGACCAGAAAGCCCGATACATTAGTTACCAAAATAAGATAATTAGTTATATATATAATATATTTATCCATATAAAGAAGAAATGATATAATATATTATATATAGTATGTAATGTTATTAAATATATATATTAATATATATCACCATATATTATACATATAACTAAAATATTTAGTTTCCATATAAGGATATATTATAAATAGATTATATACAATTATACATATTTATAAGTAAATATATATAGTACGTATTATTATATATAGTTATATATATAAAACTTAACATGACATATAATATATATATATATTGTATAAAGTGGGCCTCGACAGAGCCAGATGGGTGTTGAGCATTGGGCTTGGGCCTGAGCCAGGCCTTAGTTTTTTAAAATTTGGGGTAGAAGTCCGATCCAAAGCCCAATATTTGTTTTGCACCTCGCTTGGGCATAGTATGACCCGACCCAAGCCTGGCCCAGTTCCACCCCTATTTACAAGCACCACAAATGTTATACAGAGTGTACGCTTGAGGTTAAGCTTGCTTATTAGCGGCAAGCTTTTATCTGAAGAACTTAGAACTTTTTTGAGCTGTTTTCTTTTGGATTTTATTTTATTTTTTTAATATGGGAAGGGTGATTAAGCTTTTAGGGCATGTTTGGTTCACCTATTTTAGACTATGGAATCGGAATGAGATTCATTGATTCCAATGATTGTTGTTTGTTTTAAAGGAATTGGATTCCAACTCCCATTCCATTTTGGAATGGGAATGACTAAATTTATTGATGGTCCAATCCGGCCTTGAATACCGGATTGGCCCATTCCCAAGTAAACTACTAAAAATTCTCTTCCACCAACACCTCCCCTCCTCTCCCTTCATCACTTTCCTCTCTCTTAATCAAAACACCCTCTCAAAAATTCTAGATTTTTATTCCGATACCCATTCCATTAATGAACCAAACGACTTAGGATGATTCGTCATTCCATTTTCCATTCCAAAGCAATCCAATTCCATTTCCCATTCCTATTCCAATCGCGAACCAAACATGCCCTTAATACATTGGTCGAGATTACTGAGCACTTTTATTACTTCGTATGGCGGATATATTTCTCTTGCTTTCCCTTCGGAAGCAAGTCTACGTATAGATTGTCTTCTTTTTAATACTTTATTTTTAATAACTATTTATAATTTTTTGGCATGTCTCTTCATTAAAAGCACAAGAGTGACAACAAAAAAAATTAAAATACAAAGACAATATAAAGATAACAGTGTAATTAGTAGATGAGCACAATTGATGTCAAATCTTATGCATGTATTTTTTCTTACAAAGAATCCCTTGTGAAGAGAATTTATAATATTTTGAATTGGTAGAAATTTCTGCAAGGCATCCTAACGCTAAAGTGGATAAGGTTGTAATGATGTTACGTTGCTTTGAAAAGGATACACTTAAAGAGAATTTATAGTATTTTGAATGAGTAAAAATTTCTGCGAGACATGCAAATGCTAAGGTGGATGAGGTGTAGTGCGGTGTTATGCTATTACCATCTTTAATTTTAGAAAAAACTTCACATATCACCACTGTAGTTTTGCATTTTTCCACTTTAGTGCCCTATGATTTAAAGTGTATCATTTTAGTACTATGTGATTTCGTTTTTCTCTTTTTTTTTTACTTTTATTAATTTTTTCGTTAAATCATATAGAAAAAACTTCAGATAACCCACCTCTGGTTTATCGCATATTCATTTTAGTACAATGTGGTTGTAACTTTCTCACTGATTTAACGAAAAAATTAACAAAAAGAATAAGAAAAAGAGAAAAACGAAACCACAGGATACTAAAGTGATACAATTTAAACCAGAGAGTACTAAAGTGAGAAAGTACGAAACCACGGGGGTGGTATTTGAAGTTTTTCCTTAATTTTATTAGTAAAAATTTTCCGATTATAAAGTTATTAATCTTGACTAAATTTTGTCATGTTCGAACTACAAAGTATCTAAAATTTTAGATTCTTTAGAACCAAACTGGGTTGTAGATTAGTGCAATTCGAATGCAGCAGTAGTAAGACATGCCACCGCTAATTTTGCTGTTTTAAATGTCTAGAAAAGTGAGTTTTACAAAAGTGATTTTTAAATTCGGTTACTTGATAAGTTTTGAAGTATAAATAGAAATCCATAATTTTGGGACTTCGATTGTTTTGGTTATACATAACAAAGTAAAAATTATAAAATGTCAATAAAAATCATATATAGAATTTATTCTAATTTCAAATTTATATCAATAGTTTAAATTTAAATTTAAGTTTAAATTGATAATTCAAATTCTAAATGTATAATTGAATTCACAATTATATTTTATAAATTATAATTAAAATTAAATTAAAAATTCAAACTTAAAATTAAATTTCATATATGAACATGAATATCAAAATTTAGAATTAAATCTAAATGAAAATTTTAAATTTACAATATGAATACAAATTTGAATTTAAATATAAATGAAAAAATTTCAAATTTGACTCATAACTTGAATTTAAGATTTTTATTTCAATTAACTCGCATTTAGGATTTAGTTTCATAATTGAAAATCGAAATGTCCAATTCAAATTGAAAGTTCTGATTGATAGTCCTGGCTGAAATTAAATTCAAGAAGTACTCTTGTATTTAAGTTAAAATTTGAACATAAAATTCCAATCTTGAATTCGAATTTAAATTTTACATGGAGGATTGAATTGCATCGTTTGAAATTAGAAAGTACAATTCAAATTCAACGATATAATTGATAGTTCTAACTAAATTTATATTCAAGAATCAGTCTTTAAATTAAATTAAAATTTACGGTTAAAAGTTAAGCTTACCAAATTTGAATCAAAAAACAATTTAACTGCAAACTGAAAGACATAATTTGAATTTAGAAATTTGAATTCACAATTTAAACGTAGAATCTAAAATTTGAACTTAAAAATTACAATCTGAATTGACATGTTGGACAGAAGATTAAATTTTGACTTTAAACTTTAAGTTTTTATTCATATTTCAATTTCAGTAATCAAAATTAACACCAAACATTATTCCCTATCAATGCTGTCACGCCCCGCCGGCCCTTTAACACCAACTAGGTGGAAAGGATAACCTCACGGGCGCATGCCTCAGACCCGCCGAACGGATAGAGTCCTTTCTACCCGCCCAAGGCGTCACAACACAAGCTTATCCACAATGTCCCAACTAGGAACGGAGTACAAGAGTTGCACAAGGAAAGCATCAACATAAAGAAATTCTACTTCTATTACATCACAAGGCACAATATACATGTCCAAATTTTTTCTTTTCTTTCACTTTCATTCCATACATCATGTTTCAAAATAATGGAATATACAACATTCATATAAGAATGAAAATCCCCTATGCTATCATAGTCCAAAATAGGGGTACAACTCTATGCATCACCAAAATGGAAGGGCCGCTATCTAAAGAGCCAAACCCTTGCCTCGCTCCGCCGCCTCACTCGCGGAAGGACCTGGAAAATGTGGGGTGAGAACTATAAACATAGTTCCCAGTGGGTAAGGCCACCCAAGAGAGAAGCTCGACCCACCAGGTCCAAAGAAACACCATATGCATAAGTTAGATCATATATAACTATGCAACAATTATTTACATGCTTAGTAAATAAACATAAAGGATGCAACCAAATGAAATATAATTTATCATTCTCTCCTAGGTTCATCCTATGTCTCACATTGACTAAGTTCTTTTACTTGTCATTTACTTATGGTTTCGGAATCGCCGTCTCACCATATTAGTTCCAACATTTAAGGAGTGAAATCGTCACCTCCAATTTGAGTAGCGAAATCGTCGCACACTCGGGATAGCAAAATCGTCGCACATCCCAATCATCACCGCCAACTCTTGGCATAGGTAGCGAAATCGTCGCATACCCGGGATAGCAAAATCGTCGCACATCCCAATCATCACCGCCAACTCATGGCATAGGTAGCGAAATCGTCGCATACCCGGGATAGCAAAATCGTCGCACATCCCAATCATCACCGCCAACTCATGGCATAGGTAGCGAAATCGTCGCATACCCGGGATAGCAAAATCGTCGCACATCCCAATCATCACCGCCAACTCTTGGCATAGGTAGCGAAATCGTCGCATACCCGGGATAGCAAAATCGTCGCACATCCCATTCTTTACATTACTTGCCAACCTAAATCTCATGATCTTAGGCTCAAGTCACTAAGTCTCGCCTATGTTTGATAACACTAGGCTTACTTACTCATTGCCAACCTAGGTTCCATGACTCTAGGTTCCAATCACATGTCCAACCTATGTTCAATGACACTAGGTTTAAATCTCACACGTTCCAACCTATGTTCGATAACACTAGGTTTAAATCTCACATGCAACCATGCAACAAGTATAAATAATTGAATTGTACTTGAAATATCCATCATGCAATAGGAGTTCATTGTTCTACCAATCATGATTTTACCTTTGCCAACATGCAAAATGCTAGGGTTCTCAACACATACCATTTTATTTTTAAATGGATAATTACCCTAGACATGAAAGTGACCTAATCACTTCGGTAAACACAAACCCACCTCAAGAGCTTTCAAATCCTTGTATTCTTCAAGCTCCTAAGTGTCCAAGCTTAGAGTTCTTGCTTCAACCCAAGCTTCTACAAGAAAAATGGTTCGTTACTCATTACGAACCCTAAATCCATCTCAATATGGGAAATCAAGTGTTCTAACATGATTTCCTATGCCTCAATTGCAATTATTGAAGGTCCAAATATTTTTAGAACCTCACATTGCAAAAACCCTCATTCTACCTAGGGTTTGCATGCATGCAAGCCAAACCCTAGATTTCATGGCCAAACACCCACCATTTGTGGTTTAGGTTGCCAAGGGTTCCCAAAACCTCATTTCAAAGGATTAAATCCAAGGTTTGAACCCAAAACGTGAGGTACTAACCTAAATCACGAAATCCCCAAGCTTCTTCTTGCACCAAGAAGCTTCTTTTCTCCTTTGGAAGCCTTTTCCAAGATCAATCCACCACTTCTCCAAGCTTTTGGAGAGATCTCTAGAGAGAGAAAGTGAGAGGAGAGGGAGAGGAGTAGTGGGGAAGAAGAACTCTGTGAAAGGGGAGTGTTCCCAGCCTCTCAAATACCCCCACGTATGTGAAAAGACCAAAATGCCCCTCTCCACACACAACACAACACTCAGCCCACTCTGGGCATTGTATACCGGTATGCCCATTTGCATACCGGTATACGGGTGTTTATTCCGGTATACCTCAAGGATTCCGCAGAACCCGAGAGCTGCTTTCACTGTTTCGCACACAGTATACCGGTATACCATTTTTCACATACCGGTATACCCCGAAAAATTCACAAACCCGAGAGCTAGGTTTCTCGGTTTCAACACGGCATTCCGGTATACCATTTCACATACCGGTATACCAAGCTCCAATTCCGGTATTAGAGTTCACATACCGGAATCCAATGCAGACTTTACCAATTCTGCAGTTTTAACTTATCGAAGTCCGTTTTCACGCCTCTTTTGCGCCGAAAACACTTCGCACAAGTCCCGAACTTGGCCAAAGCCTCACATATAGCCTCTTATGTCATTTTCTCACTAGAACTCTACAATTTGTAGAAGTTCAGTACGATGCACTGAAATTCAGTGTACTACATTCCACCCCCCTTAAAGAGAGTTTCGGCCGCGAAACTAAAATCACACCTCAGCTGGACTCAGCGAAGAGGTAAGGAAACCGCTCTTTCATTGAGCTTTCCAATTCCCATGTAGCCTCGCGCTCACCGTGATTCGTCCATTGTACCTTTACATAAGGAATTTAACGGTTCCTCAAACTTTTCACCTCGTGATCCATGATGCACAAGGGGAACTCCTCATAAGTCATATCCTCATGAAGTTCCATAGGTACATACTCGAGGACGTGCGCCGGATCATATACATACTTGCGGAGGGTCGATACATGGAACACATTGTGTACCCCCGCAAGTTTTGGCGGCAAAGCTAGCCGATATGCCACGGATCCCACACGCTCCAAAACCTCATAAGGTCCAATGTAACGGGGACTCAACTTACCCCGCACACCAAATCGCTTCACCCCTCTCATGGGTGAGACCTTCAAGAAGACGCGGTCTCCTACCGCGAACTCCAAATCTCGTCGACGTCGATCCGCATAACTCTTTTGTCTAGATTGCGCCGTCGATAAGCGTTCGCGTGCCAAGCGGACCTTTTCCTCCGCTTCACGCAACACGTCCGGTCCTAAGACCCTTCTCTCGCCGACTTCACTCCAATGAATAGGAGAGCGGCATTTTCTTCCATACAAAAACCTCAAAAGGTGCCATACCGATGCTAGCTTGATAGCTATTATTGTAAGCAAATTCAGCCATCGGCAAATGAGTAGGCCACGCTCCTTTGAAGTCCAATACACACGCTCGTAGCATATCCTCCAAAATCTGAATTGTCCTTTCCGATTGACCGTCAGTTTGAGGATGAAATGCTGAACTGAAATCGAGTCGTGTACCCAAAGCTTCTTGCAAGCTTTTCCAAAAATGCGATGTGAAACGGGGATCTCGATCTGAAACTATCGAGGTCGGAACCCCGTGCAACCGCACAATCTCGTCCAGGTAGACTTGGGCTAACTTGTCTCCCGACCAAGTGGTGTGGATTGGCAAAAAGTGTGCCGACTTTGACAAACGATCCACCACCACCCATATCGCATCGTGGCCACCTTGCGATCGAGGTAAGCCCACAACAAAATCCATCGCGATATTTTCCCACTTCCAAACTGGAATGGGCAATCCTTGCAATTTTCCCGCCAGAAAGCGACGCTCGGCCTTTACTTGTTGGCATACTAAGCATTGTGCCACAAAGCGTCCCACATCAAGTTTCATCCCCGGCCACCAATAATGCACTTTGAGGTCCTTATACATTTTGGTGCCGCCCGGGTGAATCGCATAGGGAGAAGTGTGAGCTTCTTTCAAGATTTCCCTACGAATGTCCTCAACTTTCGGCACGCACAATCGATTTCGAAATCGAATTGCGCCCATCGAATCTACATGATAATCACCGGCATGCCCGCTCCCGATAGTACCCCGCACCTTTTGGAGTTTCGGATCACCGGATTGCTTTTCTTTTATTTGCTCCAACAAGGTCGGCCAAATCTCGAGATTCATAAGTTTAGCGGGGACGCCCGGGGCCACGATCTCCAAGTCAAATCGGCCCATTTCCTTGATTAACGGTATTTGTCCCGTCATCTCAATCGCGAAGTTCTCCACGGATTTCCTACTGAGCGCATCGGCCACCACATTGGCTCTACCGGGGTGGTACAAGATGGTCAAGTCGTAATCTTTTATCAACTCCAACCATCTCCGCTGCCTCAAGTTCAACTCCTTCTGAGTGAATAAATACTTTAAGCTTTTGTGATCCGTGTAAACCTCACAATGTTCCCCGTACAAGTAGTGTCTCCACAACTTGAGTGCGAAAACCACCGCCGCAAGCTCTAAGTCGTGGGTGGGATAATTCTGCTCATAGCTCTTCAGCTGTCGAGAGGCGTATGCTATTACTTGTCCTCTTTGCATAAGCACACACTCAAGACCACGACGTGATGCATCACTATACACCACATAACCCTCCCCCGCAATCGGCAAGGCGAGTACCGGAGCCGAAGTCAACCTTTCTTTTAGCACCTTAAAGCTTTGGTCGCATTCCTCGCTCCAAATATATTTGGCTCCCTTGCGGGTAAGACGCGTTAGTGGACCAGAGATTTTTGAAAATCCCTCCACGAACCGCCGATAGTATCCCGCAAGACCCAAAAAGCTTCGCACCTCCGTGACATTGGTCGGGCGAGGCCAATCCTTGACTGCCTCTACTTTCATAGGGTCCACAGATACTCCTCCTGCGGAAATTACGTGACCCAAGAAAGCAACCTCACGGATCCAAAATTCACACTTTTTCAATTTGGCGAACAACTTGTTCTCTCGAAGAACCTGAAGCACAATCCTTAGGTGCTCCCTATGTTCCTCTTCACTCCGAGAGTAGACAAGAATATCATCTATGAACACAACCACAAATTGATCCAATAGTGGTTTGAACACACGGTTCATTAAATCCATGAACGCTGCCGGGGCATTGGTAAGCCCAAAAGGCATAACCGTGAATTCATAATGTCCATACCGCGTCCTAAACGCGGTCTTATGCACATCCTCCGGTTTGATCTTCAATTGGTGATAACCGGATTGCAAATCAATCTTTGAATATACCCGAGACCCTTGCAACTGATCGAACAAGTCATCAATTCGCGGTAACGGGTACTTATTCTTGACGGTCACTTTGTTCAACTCGCGGTAATCCACACACAACCGCAGCGAACCGTCCTTTTTCCTCACAAATAGAACAGGGGCTCCCCAAGGTGACACACTTGGCTTTACGAAACCCTTGTCCATCAAATCTTGCAATTGTGCTTTCAATTCCTTCAGTTCCGCGGGTGCCATCCTGTACGGGGCCTTAGAGATCGGCGCCGTACCCGGGAGCAAATCTACCACAAATTCTATTTTTCGATCCGGTGGCATTCCGGGCAACTCCGTCGGAAACACATCCGGAAACTCTTGGACTATAGGAATGTCCTCAAGTCCCAACACTTCCTTTCGGTCATCCACTACTGTCGCCAAGTAGGCAATGCAACCACTAGCAATGAGCTTTCTTGCTTGCGACGTGGACACCATTGAAGCAAAGAGCGAACTCTTACACCCACGGTACACAAACTCTTTGTGCCCGGGTTCTTTAAACTTCACTATCCGGCTCTCACAATCGATAGTAGCATGATACTTAGAGAGCCAATCCATTCCTAGGATCAAATCATATTCGTTCATTCGATTTAATACTAGCAAATCGGCTGGCATGATCCAGTTTTCAACCCTCACGGGGCAATCTACACACGCGTGATGTACGCAAAAAGTGTGTTCAGGTACTTGCACCGTTCTTGCGTGTGTGGCATTTATGATTTCTATTCCATGTGCAATAGCAAATGATCGAGCAATGAATGAATGCGATGCACCAGTATCAAACAAGGCTCTACATCGAATGCCTTTAATTAACACAATACCTGCCACGACGTCCTCCTGAGTAGAAGGCTCCTCCACCTGAGAGGCGAAGACCCGTCCACTGGGCGCTGGTCGCTGGCCCTCCAATGGTCTCGGCGGCTGGGCACGGCCCGCCGACATCGCCGCGGGTGGGATGCCCGCAAGCTGCCTCGGTGGCGCAAACACCGACGCCGACGACGGTGCTCGGCTATCGTCCATCGGGCAATTGTACCGCATATGGCCCGGCTGTCCGCATTTGTAGCACCGGCCCTCACGATGGTCACATTGTTGAGGGCCGTGGGGGCCGCCACAAATCGGGCATTGGGTCGAGGGTCGGTTCCGTTGGGACCCTCGGGATTGATTTTGCGGCTGCGAGTGCTTCGGGGGCCGCTTAGAGCTAGATTGCCCCCCCGAGCCACCCGCCGGTCGCTTCTTTCCCTTCTCTTTGTCTTTTTCTTTCTCCCAAGACTCGCGCTCCTCGCGCGCACATGCATTCCCGTGCTCCACCCAAAGAGCACGGTCCAAGACCTCCGCAAAGGTCCTAAGTTTGAGGGCGTGCACCGCCCGAAAGATATCCGGTCGAAGTCCGCGCACGAAACAATCGACCTTGTCCAACTCTCCGCGGACAACGTGCGGTACGCAATTAATGATGTACGAGAACTCCCTCTCGTACTCGCGCACCGAGCGGTTCCCCTGCTTCAACTTGCGGAACCTTTCTTGAAGTTTTCTCTTCTCGCTATCGGGGAAGTAGGTGGCGAACACCATACCCCGAAACTCTTCCCACGACGGTGGCGGAAGGCTAGAGAGTCTATCCCGTCGGACTCCCTTCCACCACACCTTCGCCGATCGCTCTAAACAATGAACGGTGAGGTGCACTTTGTCCCTCTCCAAGGTATAAAGGTCCTCGAAGAGCGTCTCGATTGCGTCGATCCATGTCTCTACGTCCCACGGATCCACGTTCTCCCCGCTAAAGATGGGCGGGTTGAACTTTTTGAACCTCATGAGAGCCGCAAGTGCGCGCTCTCGCTCCGCATCCTCCATGTCGGAATCGGGTATAGGGGCACCCGACCCCTCGGCTACAACCGGTGGCGCAGGTGGCACCACGGCCGGCGCCGGTGTCACCTCCTCGGCCGGTGCCGAAACAGAGGCCGGAGGTACTCCCGATCTCTCCTCCCTAGTCGCAGCCGTCTGCCGCGCCATCTCGTCTTGGAGCCTTTTAATTTGCTCCTCCTGTCGCTGCATGGCTTCGGCCTGTTGCCGAACCACGCCCATTAGCTCGGTCAATTCATTGCGAAGAGCCGAGTTCTCGCCCTCCCCGAGTTGTTCGGGAGTCACGCTCGATCCTCCGAGCCCAGCCCTCTTAGGAGGCCGTCCACGTACCATTATCCTGAAAACACAATGACTTTGGTTATTTCATGACATTCAAAGTCATTTGCGACATAACATTTCACGAAAATAAACGTGAACCCAATCTAGGCGAAAGTTACACAAGGGTCCTTATCCCCCTCACTTGGTTTTCATGTTGTCGGCCGCCAACATGAACACACTTGGTGAAGAATAAGACACACCTCGAATCTACCTCTATTTCCAACTAGAGGCATAAGGACATAACCCAATCACTTATCTTTCGCCACATCAAAGATCTCGTCACTCACGAGCCTACACTCCTAGGTCATTTCCATCCTAGGGTTTCTTAGGTCAACCTAGACCGTTTCTACGCTCTGATACCACCTCAGTCTGTCACGCCCCGCCGGCCCTTTAACACCAACTAGGTGGAAAGGATAACCTCACGGGCGCATGCCCCAGACCCGCCGAACGGATAGAGTCCTTTCTACCCGCCCAAGGCGTCACAACACAAGCTTATCCACAATGTCCCAACTAGGAACGGAGTACAAGAGTTGCACAAGGAAAGCATCAACATAAAGAAGTTCTACTTCTATTACATCACAAGGCACAATATACATGTCCAAATTTTTTCTTTTCTTTCACTTTCATTCCATACATCATGTTCCAAAACTATGGAATATACAACATTCATACAAGAAAATGAAAATCCCCTATGCTATCATAGTCCAAAATAGGGGTACAACTCTATGCATCACCAAAATGGAAGGGCCGCTATCTAAATAGCAAAACCCTTGCCTCGCTCCGCCGCCTCACTCGCGGAAGGACCTGGAAAATGTGGGGTGAGAACTATAAACATAGTTCCCAGTGGGTAAGGCCACCCAAGAGAGAAGCTCGACCCACCAGGTCCAAAAATATACCATATGCATAAGTTAGATCATATATAACTATGCAACAATTATTTACATGCTTAGTAAATAAACATAAAGGATGCAACCAAATGAAATATAATTTATCATTCTCTCCTAGGTTCATCCTATGTCTCACATTGACTAAGTTCTTTTACTTGTCATTTACTTATGGTTTCGGAATCGCCGTCTCACCATATTAGTTCCAACATTTAAGGAGTGAAATCGTCACCTCCAATTTGAGTAGCGAAATCGTCGCACACTCGGGATAGCAAAATCGTCGCACATCCCAATCATCACCGCCAACTCTTGGCATAGGTAGCGAAATCGTCGCATACCCGGGATAGCAAAATCGTCGCACATCCCAATCATCACCGCCAACTCATGGCATAGGTAGCGAAATCGTCGCATACCCGGGATAGCAAAATCGTCGCACATCCCAATCATCACCGCCAACTCATGGCATAGGTAGCGAAATCGTCGCGCATACCCGGGATAGCAAAATCGTCGCACATCCCAATCATCACCGCCAACTCTTGGCATAGGTAGCGAAATCGTCGCATACCCGGGATAGCAAAATCGTCGCACATCCCATTCTTTACATTACTTGCCAACCTAAATCTCATGATCTTAGATTCAAGTCACTAAGTCTCGCCTATGTTTGATAACACTAGGCTTACTTACTCATTGCCAACCTAGGTTCCATGACTCTAGGTTCCAATCACATGTCCAACCTATGTTCAATGACACTAGGTTTAAATCTCACACGTTCCAACCTATGTTCGATAACACTAGGTTTAAATCTCACATGCAACCATGCAACAAGTATAAATAATTGAATTGTACTTGAAATATCCATCATGCAATAGGAGTTCATTGTTCTACCTATCATGATTTTACCTTTGCCAACATGCAAAATGCTAGGGTTCTCAATACATACCATTTTATTTTTAAATGGATAATTACCCTAGACATGGAAGTGACCTAATCACTTCGGTAAACACAAACCCACCTCAAGAGCTTTCAAATCCTTGTATTCTTCAAGCTCCTAAGTGTCCAAGCTTAGAGTTCTTGCTTCAACCCAAGCTTCTACAAGAAAAATGGTTCGTTACTCATTACGAACCCTAAATCCATCTCAATATGGGAAATCAAGTGTTCTAACATGATTTCCTATGCCTCAATTGCAATTATCGAAGGTCCAAATATTTTTAGAACCTCACATTGCAAAAAAACCCTCATTCTACCTAGGGTTTGCATGCATGCAAGCCAAACCCTAGATTTCATGGCCAAACACCCACCATTTGTGGTTTAGGTTGCCAAGGGTTCCCAAAACCTCATTTCAAAGGATTAAATCCAAGGTTTGAACCCAAAACGTGAGGTACTAACCTTAATCACGAAATCCCCAAGCTTCTTCTTGCACCAAGAAGCTTCTTTTCTCCTTTGGAAGCCTTTTCCAAGATCAATCCACCACTTCTCCAAGCTTTTGGAGAGATCTCTAGAGAGAGAAAGTGAGAGGAGAGGGAGAGGAGTAGTGGGGAAAGAAGAACTCTGTGAAAGGGGAGTGTTCCCAGCCTCTCAAATACCCCCACGTATGTGAAAAGACCAAAATGCCCCTCTCCACACACAACACAACACTCAGCCCACTCTGGGCATTGTATACCGGTATGCCCATTTGCATACCGGTATACGGGTGTTTATTCCGGTATACCTCAAGGATTCCGCAGAACCCGAGAGCTGCTTTCACTGTTTCGCACACAGTATACCGGTATACCATTTTCACATACCGGTATACCCCGAAAAATTCACAAACCCGAGAGCTAGGTTTCTCGGTTTCAACACGGCATTCCGGTATACCATTTCACATACCGGTATACCAAGCTCCAATTCCGGTATTAGAGTTCACATACCGGAATCCAATGCAGACTTTACCAATTCTGCAGTTTTAACTTATCGAAGTCCGTTTTCACGCCTCTTTTGCGCCGAAAACACTTCGCACAAGTCCCGAACTTGGCCAAAGCCTCACATATAGCCTCTTATGCCATTTTCTCACTAGAACTCTACAATTTGTAGAAGTTCAGTACGATGCACTGAAATTCAGTGTACTACAAATGCTAACCATTCACAGTGGCTGGCCATGTTTGGCTACTTTTCAAATTTCCCAAAATCCAAATATTCATTATTTAAATTTGAATTTTGCCAGTTTCTACATCTTAAAACTTTTTGAGTCGAAGTGAAACAAAGTGAGGTTTAGTTATACCTTGTTTTGTAACCCACTTTTAAAAAGTGACTCACATATTCGCTTCAACAAATCAAACAACCAATATTGCGATGCTACTTTCTGAACGTATCACTTTCGTTGCTTTACTTTTGGGTAAACAAGCATCATCTATACTGAGTTTTAGTTGTTTATTGTAAAATTTGATACTTATTTGTCTACACATAGTGTGAATCATATATTCTATGTAACTATTCTGGAGGTTTGAACTTGAATTAAGCTTTCTCTTCGATATATTATTATTTTGCATTATCTCATAGAAATATGCCAAAATAAATTACATTTTTAATATTCTTCTCTTTGCTATTATCCTTCTTTTGAATCCTATGTAGCATAACAAGAAAATAGATGAACATTGTGAGGCTATCACAATAACCAAGTTTTCATTTCATTAGGTCGTGGAGATTTCAACCTTAACAACTAGTACTAAAGCAGAAAAATTGAATTTCTATCAAGTGATATCTGAGCAAATGATTTGAAGATTGGAGCTTTGACAGTTCAAAGGCGTTGACATTTATGCTTGAGAGTTATTGTTTGAGTATGGAGACCTGTGAGGAAAAGAGATTTGAGATCAAATAAGTATAATGGAGTTTGATGAGTTTTTTGAAATAATTCTTCCAATTTTTACTTGTATGGATTATGATTTTTGGAGTACGAAGAAGGAAAAACTTTTCATATCTCAAGATTTGTCGAATGTTACAAACCGTACGTACTGCAGTTTGCTAAGGCTTGATGATTTGTCACGCCCCGAGTCCCTCCAATTGGATCCTCTCGGGCAGATCCGTCGAGCGGATAAAATTTTTCCTACCCGCACGAATCGGAACATGTACCTACCTGTACAAATCATATACGATATGGATATATAAAGTATTAGAGCAATACAAATAAATTTAAACCGTTATATCTTATTCTCTTAAAGTTTTACAACACTTTTTTTTTCCAAAAATACTACATATTTTTTTTGAAAGAAAAAAGATACTCTCATTAGACCGATTCACAACGATCTAGCTACTCCGTGACATCCTTGTCGCGGTCCCCCGCCTCACCGGTGATAGTAGGATATAAAAAACAGCAAACTACAAAGGGGCGAGAACTTGAAATAAATTCCTAATGGGTATAACTGCAGAAAGTAGCGCTCTACACTTGCTTAGTCTAAAGAACGTATTAGTAAACAATTATAATAAACAATATCTATTTCTACGAAAGAAATGTAGTAAACTGAAATGCAGTAAACTAAGTACTGCATCGGGAGTTGAGTAGATCGGACTTCTCCCTTATGACACTTTCGGAAGGTCATAATATGTTTCACCATTTCACCCTATGTTCATGACTTGTAGGGTTATCCACATTATTTATTTACCATTCTCTTATTCTCTAGCTTAAGTTTCGCCTAAAGTTCATATGCTATGTTATTCACACCTTATGTTCCACAATTTAGGTTAAATGCCATTTGTTTTATCTATACAACAAGGTTTATATGAATACCCATACATGCATGTCAAATTTTTTTTTTTTGAATCTCCCTTGAAATTAATTCAGAGGCTTTTCTATTTGATTAATGCCATATCGCTTGCCCAAAATAAACTTATTTCAAATAAAAAAGATATTTTGGATTTAAGGTGTTTGAATCTGTCACGCCCCGGGCTAGTTTAGATGCGGAAAACGGGTCAATTTTTTTTTTGAAAGCCTAGCCCGCGCAGTGAACAGACCCGCCACAAATACAGGCACCTCTGTCTATACGGACAGAGTCTCCCCTGTATTTGCACGGCGTACCAACATCATACAACAGGATCACAATCACACTTGCATTCACAATAATCCACAAGATACAACATAGAATATATTTGTATTCCGCCATCCCTACATGCCTCTAAGCACTCCTTAAGCGAAGGATGATGCAATGCACAGTACAACAAACATCCTATCAAAATTGCTTTCCACTCGAAAGCTTTGTTTTTGAATTCTAATAAGCATTAAATCAAAATCACGAAAAACCTTTTAAAACTGTTCCAACACGAAACTTCATTTTGAAATCCAGCTACCACGATGGGTAGACACCCACACGATAAAACACAAGTCAAATGCTGATAATAGAAACTAAAATCCAATCTCATGCGTAATAAGTCATCATCTTATACGATTCATCATTAATCAGGCATAAATCATGATCATCTAACTGAACCATTTCTTTATCTAACTACTAATGCAGATAAAAGAAACATAACCAGGGTGATGACCGCTAATGCAGTCTAGCTAGATCGTCCTCGCGTCGAACCCACGAACTGAACTCCCCACCAGAGCTACCTGAAAAATGGTGGTGGGGGGGATGAGAACATGTAAACATGTCTCTCCCTCCCAGTGGGTACCGCAAGCCGACGAAGGCAAGCGTACACACCGATAACCAGGAGATAGATAGATATAACAATACAGTAGCCATGAAAGAAGGGAAATAAGGTACAACTGCACTAGTGCTACTGTAAATGACATGCATCAATAAATGAATACAGCAAATATACCCAATCTAGCCAGTCCGCAGACCTCAGGCTCATGCCACTCCTACTCTGCCAGCATATAAGTGCCCAACTGAGCTCACGGGTCTACAACACGACCACTTTTCCGGAAAAGAACACCCTCTTGCGGGGATCAACCGCTGGTGTTCGCGAATGCGCAAGAGTAATGGCGATCAATGCGAGTATGACCAATAAATGTCGGCAAACAGCCAATAATCCACCCCTCAGGGTATACCGACCGTATAGGTCATCAGACAACCATGTCAAGAAACCGACCAAGAAGGTCACGAGAAAATCATCTCAGATACAGATATAATCATATCTACTCTACTGCTAGAACAAGTAAAGAATGCAAGTAGAGATCACAAGGTGCTAGCTCACTATCACATGCATATATGTATACGAAGTGTAAAAAGGGAGAGTGGAAGGAACGTCACCGAGCATGCACCACTAAACCAACTTCGGATCGAAGTACCCACCTGTGCGAATATCGCGTCTGTCTTCCGACTGTGGAGGATCGTCAACGGGACCTACGGAGGGTCCACCGGGTTAGTACATAACCCACATATAACAACACTAACTCACAATCCCACCAACAATTCCACAAGAATCGGTTTCTCAAACCGACTACCGTAACTCGCAGGGAGTCTCGAAAATCGTACCGGGACTCCGCCGGGACCCACGAAGTGTCCCGGAACACATTGACTCGCAGCAGGAGTCACCTGCTGCCACTAATCACACTTCTTTGGTTACTAGGGCAGCAATAACACACTTCGTAACGAAACGATTGTCGACGACAATTGTTCCAAGTCCGGGTTTCCGAAAGTGTCACTTTTGACACCGAAACCCACCGTCGCTCACCCGTCGTCTTCGAACCTTCGAAACAACGTGAGTAATCAGCCAACAAGGCTCAGCGACAAGGTATACCGTACTAAAGTGTCGTCGGAAGAAATCCGAACCGAAACCGCGTTCCGACGGCTACTTTCGCCGAAAGAACGCACCGGAAATCGATATCCGATTTCCGCAAAATACATCGGACCTTGGACAATCAGTCCAGAGGTCGCCCACAGTCCACACCCACACCCCACAGCAACCACATAGCACACAATTGCGCAAAAGTCCCTAAGCATGCATAAAATTACATCATTTTACATAAAATCTGGGCTTTTATGGTCCGTTGCCGCAAACCGAGGGCTCTCGAGGTCGGCCGAGGCACATACTGATAGGTCTCGACGTGCCGGAGGCCGTGCTCATGGTCCGGAGCACAACCGCTTACTGTAGAGCGCAAGGGCACGATACGAAATTCAGCGAATAACGCGCACTGCATGAAAAGCATGCCTATCTCGCAAACCAGGGGCTCGCTGATCCCAACGAAGGTGACCACGATGATCAGCACTGATCACGGATCATCGTGCTCACCTCCAGAAGCCTCGGAATGTCCTCGGGTTGCCGGAACAGTGCACCCAACCCGCAACAAGAAAAAATAGCTTTATTAAAGCTTACCGGGCAGGGAGGAGCTAGGGCACGGCCGGCGGCGGCTCGGCAGTGGGTGCGCCGGCGGCCGGTGGGTGCGGTCGGTGGGGGGAGGTCGCTGCTCGCGCTGGCCGGCGGCGGAAGGCGACGGCGGCGGCGCTGGAGTCACCAGGCCCGCACAGCCCAGACTCGGGCTCGGCTCCCACTCACGGCCACGATGGTGGCCAGGATGCCTCGGGGCGACGGCGGCGCGTCGTCGGAGGCCAGAGAGAGACAGCAAGGGTGGACCGAGGCGGCGGCGGCGCGAGGAGGGAGAGTGAGGGTTCCCTCGGGTAGCTTCAGCCCAGAGTGGCCGCAGGTTGCTGCAGCGGCGACTGCGGCACGCGGGGACGGCGGTGACCGGCGGGGGAGGTCGCCGGGGATTGGGGCCACTGCCAGAGAAGGGGTCCCAGGGCGTGGGGCTCTCCCTGGCAGATCTCGGGCAGAGGAGGAGGAAAAAGGGTGGTGGAGATTATGGAGGAGAGGGTGGGGAACCCTGTTCCGGCGGCCGGCGGCGTGTGTAGTTGGCCGGGGCGCGCGCAGTAGGGGCAGGTGGGGGTGCTGAAGGTGGCTGGGGGGTCGGCTGAGGGAGAGGGCAACAGGAATTAGGGTTCCATCCATGCAAACCCTAAGTGCCTATATATACAAGATGGTAATCTTGCACCTAAGTCCTCCGACTTTTGTCATTTTGAGCTAAGTCCCTCACAGCGTGTGTAAATTGCGCGTACGCACTTCCATGATCGAATTCGCACAAAACGGTACATAAAATATAGAAAGTTTTGCGATTTTCCCCATTTGCCACTTTCGACCCCTTCGTGAACATTTTGCAATTCCCGCAGATCCGTCCGTCGGATTTCCAAACGGATAGTGCCAGCCTGTTCAGCACTGCCGAGGCATCGAACTCATGATTTTGTTTCATTCGATTTGATTGCCGATTCGCAGATCAATAAACCCCTTTACGGCTCATATGCACCTTTGCATTTTGGTCCCTCAACCATAAGTAGGCTTTTCTGAGAACACCGTGCATCAATTCCAAAATCTGTTAGCGTCATTGAGTCCAGAATAGTCCGACAGTTGAAAACGAGCTATTGGACCACTATGAATGGAGTCCGACACACTCCAGAAGTCATCTCTAATCATCGGTTTCTCCGGAAAACCAGAGTTACTATTCACCTTAAGTGAATATCGTAAATCGTGTAACTCTTTGATTTTAAATCATTTTCTCCCGAAACTTGACGAGTGATTATGTAATTAAAATACACACAAAAACATCATCAACGAAGAGTCAAATTAGGCAGTAAAAATCTCAGTCCTTACAGAATCATTCTAAATTACTTCAGAATTTGTAAAACTACATCCCTTGTTACGCCAAAATTATATAGATCTATTCTCTTTTTAACTTTATCCAAAATTATATATATAGAATTGAGATTATTTTATTGTATTTTGTATTTCTTAAGATCATCCAATTAACTCGTCTTTTAAAAAAAAAATATAGTGCTAATCTATACACTCCGTATTGAGCAAACAGAAACCAATATGTAAAGAGACTATAAACTTGTTTGAAGTTAGTATGTTTTGGCTCTTCAAATTTTCTCAAAATTATTTCCATCTATAGCGTGACACGATCAAGGAAGAATGGTTTCTTTTTTCACACAAAATTTTAATTTAGTTATTTTTTAAACATTATATATTGCATAAAACATCCAATAAATTTTTTTTTGAGAGGAAGGTAGCATGCTACCTGTTAAATATAAAAATATATAAACATCATTCTATAACAGCTTAAGTTTTTAGAGTACAAGCGATTGTTTCATATTTTTCACATAGTATCAGCTTAAGCTTTTAAAGTACAGCGATTATTTCATTTTTTTTCAAACTATCTGCTTCATTTATTTTTTTCAGAAATAAATTCGGCTAGAAATGTGTTAAAATTAAGCATTTTGAATTTGAAACGTTTAGTATCAATCATGTAATGCGTCGAACTTTACTATTTCCTACTTTTATCCTCTATATCTTCTTTCCTTTTATTATTTTCAATTTTTTTTTCCACTCCAGTTTGGGATATAGTTTTAAAAATTCTAGAGTAATTCAAAACAGTTCAAACACTTTAAAAACAAAGTAGTTTTCTATTTGAAATATTCTTATTTTGAGCAACTCATATAGCTTGAAAAAAAAAAAGAAGAAAAACCTGTAAATTAATTTCAACATAGATTTCCTTCTTTTACTACTTTTTATTTTTTTTTCTCGCTCTATCTTTTTTTTCTTTCATTTCTTTTTTTAAAAAAAAAATTTCACTTTTTTCTCACTCCAGTTTGGAATATAGTTTTAAAAATTCTAGAGTAATTCAAAACGGTTCAAACACTTTAAAAACAAAGTAGTTTTCTATTTGAAATATTCTTATTTTGAGCCACTCATATAGCTTGAAAAGAGAAAAGAAGAAAAACCTGTAAATTAATTTCAACATAGATTTCCTTCTTTTAATATTTTCTATTTTTTTTTCTCGCTCTATCTTTTTCGGCCAATTTACATAAAAAATCCACAAGTTTTGAGCTTTTGCAAAACTGGGCCGTCTTTTTCGATTTTGCAGATTCGGTCCGAATTTTCAGCAAACTGACCAAACTACCCATATTTTTTTTTCTCTCTTCTTTTTTTTTCTCTCATTCTTTTTTTTTCTCTCCGAAGAAGGCGGCGGAGGCGGAGGCCGAAACGGCCCGCCTCGCCTCTGCCCCTCACGCCCACGCCCTCGCCCGCGCACCCCCCGCCCTCCTCCCCTCCGACCCCATCGAGGCCGCGCCGCGACCCTCTTTTTTTTTTCCCTCTCCGACCTTCCTCCACCGCCTCCGCGGCCCTCCGCGACGATAAAGAGGATGGTACCACATCCTCTTCCTCCGCCTTCGCCCTCCACCTCCGCCTTCGCCAAACCCACTTTTGGGAACCCGCCGTCCCCACCGCCGCCGCCGGCGACGAAAAGGATTTTCTCGGGGCCGAGAAGCACGCGGGCGTGGGAGGGAGAGAAAAATAGTTACACTCCGGTGAGAGCGGTGGCTGCGATAGAGGGCAATGGAGAGGTCGTGACCAAAAAAAATTGTTAAAAGAAAAAAAATAAGAATAATAAAAAATAAAAATAAAAAATAATTTTTTTTTTTCTACAGGAAAGACAAAAAATTATAGATGAAGAAAGAAGAAGATGAAACTGCACTGTTAAAATAAAGTTACACTACTTTAAAAATAATTACACTTTTTTAAATGAAAGTTGCACTCTTTGAAACAGAAATTACACTCTTTGGGATGAGAGTTACACTCTTTAGGCCAAAGTTGCACTCTTTGGGTAAATTGACACCATTTCTCTTTCTCTTTTTCCTCCTCCTCTTTCCCCTCCTCTTCTACAACGAAGCCGCCATGGCTTCGCCGCCTCGAAGCTCCTCCTCACACTCGTCCTCCCCATCCTCTCCCTCGCACTCCTCGCTCTCTCCCTCTCCCTCCTCCTTCACCTCCTTCGCCGCCTCCGACGACGACGCCTCTCCGCCGACGCCGCCAAGCCCCCCCGCTCCGAGGCCGCGGCGGCGGGGGAGGGAGGGGGTGGCGGCGTTCCGGAGGGCGATGATGGCGCGACTGCGGGCAGCGGGGTACGACGCTGGGATCTGCAAGGCGCGGTGGGAGGGGGGCGGGGTCTCGGCGGGGAGCTACGAGTACATTGACGTGGTGGCCAATGGTGAGGGCAGCAGGAAGTACATCGTGGACGCGGAGGTGGCGGCGGGGCTGGAGGTGGCGCGGGTGACGTCGTCGCTGGGGGGCTTGGCGGCGGGGGGGGCTTGACGGCGTCGTCGCCGGCGCCCTCAGCGTAGGCGGATAGGCATCGTCATCGGAGGTGGAGGAGGAGGGAGAGGGAGAGGAGGAGCGTGAGGAGGGCGAGGGAGAGGATGGGGAGGACGAGGGCAGGGAGGAGTTTGGAGGCGTCGAAGCCATGGTGGCTTCGTTGTAGAAGCGGAGGGGAAGGAGGAGGAGGAAGAAGAGAAAGAGAAATGGTGCAAGTTTTATCTAAAGAGTGCAACTTTGGCCTAAAGAGTGTAACTCTCATCTCAAAGAGTGTAATTTCTGTCTCAAAGAGTGCAACTTTCATTTAAAACAGTGCAATTTTTTCTAAAACAGTGTAACTTTATTTTAACAGTGCAATTTTATTTTCTTCTTCCTTCTTCTATGATATTTGGTCTTTTCTGTAGGAAAATTTTTTTTTTTATTTTTTTTATTCTTATTTCGTTTCTCTCTATAATTTTTTTTTAGTCACGACCTCTCCCTTGCCCTCTATCGCAGCCATCGCCCTTGCCGGAGTGTAACTATTTTTCTCCCCTCCCTCACCGGCGTGCTTCTTGGCCCCGAGAAGCACTTCCTCTTCGTCGCCGGCGGCGGCGGTGGGGTCGGCGGGTTTCCAAAAGTGGGTTTGACGAAGGCGGAGGTGGAAGGCGAAGGCGGAGGAAGAGGATGCGGTACCGTCCTCACTATTGTCGCGGAGGGCCGCGGAGGCGGTGGAGGAGGGTCGGAGAGGAAAAAAAAAGGTGGCGGCGCGGCCTCGGCGGGGTCGGAGGGGAGGAGGGCGGGGGGTGCACAGGCGAGGGCGTGAGGGGCAGAGTCGAGGCAAGCATTTTTCGCCTGCGCCTCCGCCGCCTTCTTCGGAGAGGAAAAAAAAAGAACAAGAGAAAACGAAAAAAAGAGAGAGAAAAAGGAATAAGGGTCGGACCGAATCTGCAAAATCGAAAAAGGCTGCCCAGTTTTACAAAAGCTCGAAACTTGTGAATTTTTTATGCAAATTGGCCATCTTTTTTTTCTTTCATTTCTTTTATTAAAAAAATTTTCACTTTTTTCTCACTCCAATTTGGGATATAGTTTTAAAAATTCGGGAGTAATTCAAAACGTTTCAAACACTTTAAAAACAAAGTAATTTTCTATTTGAAATATTTTTATTTTGAGCAAGTCATATAGCTTGAAGAAAAAAAGAAAAACCTGTAAATTAATTTCAGCATAAATTTCCTTCTTTTGCTATTTTCTACCCTTTTTTTTTCTCTCTATATATGTTTTTTCTTTCATTTCTTTTTTTTTAATCTTTTCACCTTTTTTTCACCCCAGTTAGCTTTGGTGATAACTCAATCTAACAAAATTATATGAGTTTATATTTACTTCAATAACAAATCAACTATGATTTGGTCGACCTGGCTAATCTCAATCTAATTATTCAAACAGGTAGGATCAGATCGTTCGACCCGTTTACCCGGTGGTTTTAAATCTAGGTCAAACAATTCTCACTAATCGGATTGGTCGTGGTTGGGGTATGAAACGGTCCGGGTTGCCCGTAGGTTGGTCCAGCCTAGCATTGTCAAAGACCATACTGGGCTAAGCCTTGCTTGCCCGCAGTCCGGTAGGGCACGGCCTGCATCTGCGTGTAGATCAACCCGCAATGCAATACTCCATGACCTACATGTAGGGATGTCAATGGGTCGGATTTTCAAAAATCTGAATCCGAACCGGACTACCAAATCTGAAATCTGAATCCGAACCCAAATCTCATGGATTTTAAAAATTTATATCCAAACTCGAACCCGACCATAAATTTGAAACCCGAACCCGAGTCCGAACCCGAAATAACTATTTTTCTTTACAATATTTCAAAATATATTACAGTAAATCTAAATTTTTAAAATACAATTTAAAATACAACATCAAATATTTATATATATATATATATATATATATATATATATTATATATAATGTAAAATAATTTCAGGTTCAGGTCGGGTTCGGGTTCAGATCGGATACAATGAAAAATTCATACCAGAATCCAAATCCGTCGGGTTTTCGTTTTTGATATCCATATCTGAAACTATCTTCATTTAGCATCGGATAAATCCACTACGTTCCAGTTTGGATTCGGAAAAAAATTCGGGTATCCATATCCATTGACATCCCAACCTACGTGGGCCTGCCAACCAGATTTGCACGACATGCACCATTATTATTATTTTTTTACTTTTTATATATATATTTTATAATTTATAAATTTTCTTTTATAAATACAACCAAAATTAGTAAAAATAATATATAGAAAACAATTATATATTTTATAATAATACTGTAAAATTTTAAGTTAAAATTTAAAAATTTCAAAATCTAAAAGAACCTAAAAAGGAGCTTGGCCTTGCAAGTTGGACCCCACGTTGGGACCTTGCGCCCTGGACCCGGGGACCGAGTCCCAAAGAGTGGTCCAACTTTTCGGGCCAAACCCCACTCCTTCCAAAAATAAAAAGAAAAAAGAAAAACCGACCGTCCCAGCGCAAGTGGCAAAGGGCTTGGTTGTTGATACTTGAGGTCCCGAATTCGAATCCTAGTTGATTCATATTTTCAGATAAGTTTATTTCTAAAAGAAATAAACGAAACGGGTAGCGTGCTACCTTTCTCTCAAAAAAGAAAAAGAAAAAAGAAAAAAAAATGGAACTTAAAACTTTCAGACGAAAAATAAAAATTTTCCAAATTGTTTGAGCGATAATCTAATTGTTGAAGATTATTATTTTTATTTTTTTATTTATTTGATAATTTTATAACATTAAAAAATTTATAAAATCATAAAATTATAAAAATATATATATAATGGGTCGATACAAGACCTAGGAACAGGGATCGATCCATACTGTCAGGGCCAGGGGGCCGTGCTGGGCCACAAGTTGAGAAAATTTGGCCCACATAGCATGACCTAGTTTTGAAGTCGTGCTGTGCTGGGTCGGCTCCACCTTAGTTTGCTCCAAACCGTGTCACCTTAGTATGGCCTATATTACACTCCTAAATTGAGTTGAAGTTAAGTGTACATGGACGTGGTATATTATTTAACCTTTGCCACCTCTATTTTTGATATTTTTTTTTTTATATTTGATTTTATTTGATATTAAGTTAGATTAAAGACTAAGAATTCTTAAAGGGTCAGGTGTGAAATTGCCCCAAAAAATTTATTATAATATTACAGTAATATATTTTGGCTACATAATAGATCCTACTCATTCGAAACTGCACTTAAATTGTTAGGAATAAATATGCAAAAATAGGCATAGGTAGGATGTATTAGAAATAGTCTTGATATAAGAGGATCCGGATTTATGGAGGCACGCGAGAGACCCATTTCCAAAAGTAGTTTCAAGTGCCTTCATGCATAGGGTTTTTGTTGCTCCCTACTCCTCAGATACACCCATGCGTGTCCTCGTCCGAAATCTATGTATAGATTTATTGGAGTACTTCGAATGGAAAAGCTAGAAGTCATGAGTGATTTTTGCAAAACTGAAAAATAAGTGATTTTTCTTATGCAAATATTTCTTTTATTATTATTATTTTTGAGTGGAAGATAGAAAGCTATTCGTTCGTTTCATTATTTTCTAAAAATGAATTCAACTTGAAATATAAAGTGATTAGTCTTCAAACTAGGGATTTTGGATGCCGACCATTAAGCGCTCTTAGCCAACATGCTAGGTACGGTCACGTTACCAGAAGTGCTGAGTATCAACTAACTACTCTAACACCCTATTTGTTGGAGTATAAGCAGAGAAATAAAACCTTATTTTTTCCCTTTGTACCCAAACAAAAAAGGGGAGAGGTGGGAACAACAGTTCCCACCCCTTAGGTGGAACAAGCTTGTTCCTGAGCTTGTTACAGCCTCCCCTTGAGAGAGAGAGAGAGAGAGAGAGAGAGAGAGAGAGAGAGAGAGTGAGTTGTTGTCGCCCTCCTCCGCCTTCCTCGCCGAAGGTGCAGACGAAGGGCCTCATGGCCGGGTTTTTGTCGGCGGCAGCTGGGATGGGACTGCGTAAGAGCGGGAGGAGCGGCTCGAAGGGGATCACGGTGGTAGAGGCCGAGTACTCCTCCGCCCTTCCCTTGGTGCCTCAAGCTTCTCCTCTTTGTCGTCGCCATTTGCCATTAATGGAGAAGGGGAAGGTGCAGAGGAAAAGGAGGAGGAGGACGAGTGGCATTTTTTTGAAAATAAAGGTTTAAAGTGAGTGGTATTTTTGATATTTTAAAAATATAACTACTCACTATTCCTCTTATTCTTTTTAATCATCCAAATACTATTTTCTTTATTCCTACTTATCCCTAAATTATCATCCTGTTGTGCTCTATTTTTCCTAGACCGTTGACTGGGTCCGGACCTTCTCGATATGTGTGCAAAAAGGTAAAACAACTTCCTGAAGATGACCCTCGAAATTTGCGCCCTAGACTGTATCAAACGATTTGGCTGACGAGGGATCGGATCAACCGGATTCTATCTCACTTCACTAATTAAAGCCGAAGATTCAGGATATTCGGCTGATCAAAGATTCGGTTGAATGAACCGAGTCATTGTATTGTGGAAAAGTTTGGGTTACAAGTACAATTAAGACTACTCCTAAAAAAAACTGTAAATACTGGAAGGGTAAAGATTACATGTGGACTACTCCTAGAAAAGCTGTAAATGCTGAAAGTAGAAGTATTAAAAATGCAGTGGTCTTCTCGTTCGCAGGGGAGAGAAAGACCCCTATTACAGGCTTCGAAATTACTATTTATAGCCCACATTATTGGTCGGTTTTGGTAGTGGGGGTAGTGCTATAGCCATGATCGCGTAAGTTACGCTCCATGATCGCGTAAGTTACACCCCATGATCGCGTAAGTTACGCCCCACTTCTCAATCGTTCCCGCCTAAAGTCTCTCCACTTTCAGGCGTCTTGTTGTCGGCTCCTGGCGTACCACGTGTTCTTATTTCTTTGGCTCGTATGTGAGCCGGCTGTCTATTTTATGGCGCGCTAATTTTGGCATCAACAATGCCCCCCAATAGTCTTTCAAATGAACGTTCGGAAGACTATTAATGCCAAATCCACTGCCCGATGTCAGCCGAGACCCGAGCTTTAGTCTCGCTGGTCTTTGTCGGTTGAAAGAAAACACTCTTACCGTTGTCGGCCCTTTATCATCTCAGCCGCATACACTTCAGCTTCATCGGCCGATTCTTCACTTTCACTCGATTGACTCGGCTCTTCTTGAGCCGACAATTCTTCTATCAAGGATTTCTCCTTGCCTTTGTTTTGATTTTTATATCGGCTCCATTGCAGCCGATCGTCTTCATTTCCCTTTCGGAATTGCTCATATTGAGCAACCCGAACACCCAGATCAAATAAGTTAGGAAAATACTTATCTTCAAAATGGTCCTTTATCTTAAAATGCAGACCATTAAACGCCATTTTGGCGAACTCGGACTCTGGCATTCTAACAAAATATAGGTTTCTTTGCCGTTTTGAATTGGTTCAAATATTCCTCAACCGATTCGCCCGACTTTTGCCGATATTGTGCTAAATCAGCAACCGATAATTTCGGCTCCGATCTGTAAAATTGTTCATGGAATTTTCTTTCCAACTCGTCCCAATCTCGGACGGAATTAGCAGGCAAGCTGGTATACCAAGTAAACGCTGTTTTAGTCAAAGACGTGTTAAATAAACGAAGTTTCAAAAATGGGTCAGCGGCGGCCTCCCTACACTGGGCCGTGAACCGCGCCACATGTTCGACCGTATTCTCGGTCTCATCCCCAGAAAATTTATCAAACTTGGGCATCTTCCAATTCGCTAGGTACAGATGCTCCGCATCAATATTGACAGGATAAGGAGAGCGAAATACGGGCCGCATTGTCGGCCTAGCTCCCACTCCAAAGGTATTACGAATCGCTTCCTCAATTTGAGTATATAACTCATTATTGTTCCCAGGTACGGGAACAGAAGCCCGAGCCTGAAGCCGGTTCGGCCCTGGAGGAAGTCCGTAATTTTGAGGCGCGGGATTCACACCTTGCACCACATTGGGGGCTTGCCCCCCAGGCCTTACCCCTCCATTTTCGGATTGATACGCCGGCAACGGTGACGGTGGTGGTAATCCCCATGCCACCTCCGGCTGCTGACCAGCATTGGCAATTGTCGGTCTGTAGGCAGCCTGAAATGGTGCTGCCTGAGGCTGTGCAATGGCTGGCGTGGCTGGATTTTGTAACGTCGGCCCGCCCACAGTCCCTGGAAGGCCTGGGTATGGCTGCTCAGCCTGTGCTAGAAATTGCCCAATTCGGGCAATATTTTCATTTGAAGCCGTGATTGCGGCTAAAACTGCATCCAATCGATTGGTACTCCGATGACTATTTTGGTCCAAAACTTGTAGGACGCGAGTCATCTGTCCCAAGGCTTGAGCCAAACTCGGCTCCTGATGGTCTGACTGACCACTAGTTTCCACCTCTGCCGGTAATACTGCTTGGTGCTCATTCGCATTCTCAGTATTACTGGCTTGGTCATTCCCTGACGTTCGAGGAACGACACGGTTGCGGAGGTTCATAGCATTATCATCCGCCATAATCTAAGAAAAATAAACAAAATATACCTTAGGAAAAAGGTCCCACCGGGTGTGCCAAAAATTATTGTTCTCTGTTTTTCCTAGACCGTTGACCGGGTCCGGACCTTCTCGATATGTGTGCAAAAAGGTAAAACAACTTCCTGAAGATGACCATCGAAATTTGCGCCCTAGACTGTATCAAACGATTCGGCTGACGAGGGATCGGATCAACCGGATTCTATCTTACTTCACTAATTAAAGCCGAAGATTCAGGATATTCGGCTGATCAAAGATTCGGTTGAATGAACCGAGTCATTGTATTGTGGAAAAGTTTGGGTTACAAGTACAATTAAGACTACTCCTAAAAAAAACTGTAAATACTGGAAGGGTAAAGATTACATGTGGACTGCTCCTAGAAAAGCTGTAAATGCTGAAAGTAGAAGTATTAAAAATGCAGTGGTCTTCTCGTTCGCAGGGGAGAGAAAGACCCCTATTACGGGCTTCGAAATTACTATTTATAGCCCACATTATTGGTCGGTTTTGGTAGTGGGAGTAGTGCTATAGCCATGATCGCGTAAGTTACGCTCCATGATTGCGTAAGTTACACCCCATGATCGCGTAAGTTACGCCCCACTTCTCAACCGTTCCCGCCTAAAGTCTCTCCACTTTCAGGCGTCTTGTTGTCGGCTCCTGGCGTACCACGTGTCCTTATTTCTTTGGCTCGTATGTGAGCCGGCTGTCTATTTTATGGCGCGCTAATTTTGGCATCAACACATCCAAATAAAAATTTACTCTAATTCCTGCTTATACCTGAAACTATATCTACCTCTGGAATAAGCAGTTCCTACTTATATCCGAATTAAGGGCATATTTGGTTTGAAGTATTTGAGACTTGGAATGAGAATCGGAATAAGTCACTTCCATTGTTAGTGTTTGGATTGAGAGATTAGCTTTTCGATTCTCAATGAGGAGGGGGATTCAAATCCCTCAGAAGTGACTCCCATATTCATGGTGGGAGTCAATTTTGATTCCGAAGTGATTAAGAAAAAAAAAATTTCCACTAATGTGATATACTGAACCTTAGCAAACTAGTAAGGTTACAGTATGAATATTTAGTCAGCATTTTTATTTTTCAGTGCTTTCTGAGTTGGAAACGTTTTGGTGCAAAATAGACGCAAAAACGAACTCAAAAATTTAAGATTTAATTTGTAGGGACTAAAGTTAAAATTTATAGTGTTTGAGGGACCTAGTGGGCATGCTACCCCTACACCCATTTTGAGTGTAGGATATACACCCCACCCATCTAAGAGTGGGGGTTGATTAGTAGGAAAACCCCACCCTTAGATGGGTGGGGGTGTTAATCCTACACCCAAAATGGGTGTAGGATTAGCATTTTCCTTGAGTAGGTGGACTTCAAGGGGGTGTTTGGTTCGGGATTAGGGGGGGGAATAAGGGGGTTATCCCCCCCTATCCCCAAACACTTTTTTGGGGGGGTGGGGTTAACAAACCCCACCCCTTTTTGAGTTATCCGGGATAACTCAAAAAGGGGTGGGGTTTGTTAACCCCACCCCCCCCGGAATTGGGGTGGGATTAAGTAATCCCACCCCAATTTAATTTTTAAATTATATTATAATTTAAATTTTAAATTTTAAATTTAATTTTTAAGTTTAAATTTATATTTTAAATTTTAAATATTAATTTTTTAAATTTAAAAATTTGTATTCTTAAAATTAATATTTTAAATTTTAAATTTTAAAATTTAAATTTAAATTTTAAAATATTATTTTTAAATTTTAAATTTTTAATTTTAAAATATTATTTTTAATTTTTTAAATTTTAAATTTGATATTTGATATTTTAAATTTAAATTTAATCTTAAATTTAAAATTTAGAACTTCAAATTTTTTAAATTTGAGATTTTAAAATTTAAAATTTATTTTAAATTTTTGAATTTTTAAAGTAATATATTTAAACTTAAAATTGTAAATATAAATTTTAAAAATTTAAATTCAAATATATTGAGCAATATTATTATTTTCTATTTATAACTACTCATTATTGTTCTTATTCCACCTTAACGAACCAAACGCTATTTTTCTTATTCCCGGGAATAACCCAATTTTCATCCAAACGCAAAATTCGTCTAACCCAGACTTATCCATGCACTTAACCCTATCCCTGGAATAGACAATTCTTACTTAACCCCGAACCAAACGAAGCCCAAGAGGGCAACCTTTCTTAGCTTTTGAGAGAAAGAGAGAGAGTGATTAGTCGGTTTGGAGGAAAAGGAGAAAAAGAGAGAGAGAGAGAGAAAGAGGTGAGCTTAGTTTCAAGCGAGCGAGTTGAGCGCGCGCGTGTTATTTTTTGGGTGTTTCGACGTCGCGGTTAGTATCATAATATTATTTTTTATTTATACTCTTTTGATAAAAATTGAGAGTTAGAAACTGATTTTTTTATACCTTTTAGGAGTTGATTTCGTGTGATTTTGACGAAAATTTTTTAAGCTATTCTAGAGTGTTGTGACTGCTATCCCGACTCCCGTTTGACTACCGTTCTGTTCTTTAAATTTGTGATATAGATGGGTTCCGTGTTGTCAAAATTGGCGGACTAATTTTTATGTCCATATTATATAATTTAGCCTGTGAGATGAACTGTTGACATAGTTGAAATAATAGTGATATTTTGACACCTACCAGTAGAGTATATTGAGACATATATATATATATATATATATATATATATATATATATATATATATATATATATATATATATATATATATATATATATATATATATATATATATATATATATATATATATATATGTGATATTTTTCTAAAGGTCAATAGAAAGCTACAGATAGTGTGAGATTATAACTGTATTTGGAATATTATGACAGTATTATCACAATCTGTTTGATAATCGCATTTGACCACAGTCTGCATGCTATTTTGAGCTTGACAGTAATACTATACTCGGTTGGGGTAGTGCCCCGCGAGTGCCACTCCGGAGGTTGGGCTATGAGATATGATTATGGTATGGGTCATATAGTAGCCTGCGGGGTAGCGGACCACTATAGATGGGTGCTGAGCATAAGGCAGCGCAGGCTAGACCTGACTGTTGAGTCGGTCACTATGATTGAATATTATTGTATTATTTTATTCAATATCTAATTGATGCATGAAATAAATGATTTACAGTTTTTAATTACCTTGCAGAGGCATGATAGTAATAGTTATTTTCAGAAGTTATTTATATTATTACCTGTTCATTTATATTTCTCAATCATTTACTATTCCTGCCTCTTATAGACCTAGTGTTGTAGATCGTCGGCGTTGTCGACCGTACCCACTGGGAACTATTGATTATAGTTCTCATACCTTCTTTATTAATATTTTATTTCAGAACCTTCGGTATCAGCGACTGATCGAATTAGTAAGGGGATCGCGGATAGTTAGCATCTTCTACCCTCTTTGTGTGTGTAGCTGGACCACCTATCAGTGTACATAACAGCATGTACTGTATTTTGAGATTTGGAGTGGTCAGAGATGTTGTACCATTTTGAGAATTGGTGTGGTGATGATTATATATCTACAGTGTTGCTATAGTACGTATATAGTTTTGATTTTACTCTGATACATGTTGTTATTGGATTTAGTTAACTTTTCTTGAATAGATTTTGTTGACGCTTCGCATGTGTAAAGTGTATTCTTGTGCGTGCGGCGGATCTGTTGACATAATCCGGACTTCTACTGTAATCCGAGGCGTGACAACTAATAATTATTTGAATTCAAATATAAATCATATAAATTCATTATATTAAATCATAATTTAAAATTTAAATTTAAAATTTGAATTTAAAATTTAAATTTAAAATTTAAATTTAAATTTTTTACATTTTAATTTAATATTTCTAAATTTAAATTTTTGACTTTGATCGTGAATTTGAATTATAAATTCAAATTTCAAGTTTAAATTGTAAGTTCAAATTTAGATTCAAACTTTGATTAAAATTTTGAATAACAAATTTAAATTTTTAATAAAATTTTAATTTTTTTGAATTTTTATTTGGACATACTTCCAATTCCGATTCTGATTCCTCTTATAAACCAAAGAAATTAATGTTAATTTTATCGTTTTGTTTTCGATTCCTATCCATTTTCATTTCTGATTCCGATTTCGATTCCTCTTATAAACCAAACATACTCTAAATTGTGTCACTTACTCCTACATAGAAAATAATTTACCTTGCTTTCACTTTTCATTTTTTTTATCTTTCCTCTTGTGTCATGTTCTTTTACATAATTTAGTAAAAGTTACAACAAACATCAAGTGTTGATATCCACAACCACAACACAAGAATAGGCACACACTGTCATTTTGCCCCATTTCAGTCACACTAAGTAATTAAAACGATGGTGCTATTAACTAATAGGGCCTGTTTTATATTAAGTGATAAAATTTATTAAATCCGAATATTATTCAAATACTAAATAGGTTCGTACTCAGTAAACTTAACCTGCCTTCTTAAAAAAATCAATATATCCACCATTGGCATTGAATGACAGGTCGCGGTAGTATAACCGATCTACAATAAACTATTACTCATTAATATTTTTAGCTCGTTAGTTATGTAGTGTCTTAAACCATTCTAGATGAGTTGAAGTGTGATGCCATGTCCATTAATTTAGCTCCATATAGTTATGATGTCTCCTTCCATAATTCACGGACTGGGAAACAAACGCACCTTAATCTACATTCAATATCACTTAAACAACTAAGATAGGTTGAGTCTTGGTCAATGTAACCCCTCCTCCCTTAGATATTTATTTTTAACACTGTTTGGTGAGTACTTCAATTCGCGAAGAAAAAGATCCCCATAACTTGGCATCATCTAGAGATATTCGTTGTCGCATCAACGTATCAACTGAGAAAAGCATGCAACTCATCAGAGCCGTCCGATTAGATATCATCGCAGTGAGATATTAGATGGGACAAATTGCACTTCTAGTCCCTGAACTTTTAAATTTAATTTCCGTACTTTTGAAATTATACTTTATTTTAGGGTTAATTGTATACAACTCCACGTAAACATATCGAATAACATATATATTGCTACAAAGTTCAACTTTAATATTTATCGCTGTAAAGTCTTAACGTTTTCAAATATACCCCTATTGTTAGTATCTGTTAGAAAAATATAATTAATCATAGATAAAATACTTAATCCTAATTAGTGAATAAGGTAAATTGACATTTTTACCTTCTTATATTATTTATGATGGTAGAAAGAAATAAAATGACCGTTGAAAATTTTTAGGAGGACATTTCTACATAATTCTAATAATTGGGACTTTTGGAGGGATATATTTGTGATGGCAAAATTGTCATTTTTATTTATCTTCTGTTAAAAAATAAACAACACTCTAACGGTAGCAAACTAGAGGGACAAAGATAAATATTACTGGACTTTTATAGAAATAAGTATGAAAAGTTAAATTTTGTATGGATATATTTGTTATTCGATATGTTTACAGGGAGCTGTATAAAATAAACCCTTTATTTTAATACATAATTGGTTGGAAAAATTATTACATGTGCTTCCGTGAATGCATGTGTGGTCCTATAATTTTTTTTATTTATCTCATATTTTTCAATTTAGCGGTATCAAATTTAGTGATATCACTGAAACAGAATTAATGGTCCATAAATGCATATAGATGTATCAAGTATACAGAACTACTTTTATTTATTTATGGATATGTATGAACTTATCTAAATTAAATACTATTTTAATCTAACTACTTAAATTTTTTTAAAAAAATTAATTTTACTATCAAATCTTTCAATTATTTTGATTTCAACTATTTGATGATTGTTGCATTACAAAATTTGTATGCTAATTGAAAAGTAGGGCTGTAATACATCTATTGAATTAGCGTACAAATTTTTTATTGGTAGTTCATATATTATTTTTTTTCACTATATATAAAATTTTTATTGATAGTTCATAAATAAATTATGTATAGTGAAAAAAGAAATTTCTTAAAATATATGAACTAGCAATAAAAATTTTATTAACTTTCATTCATATAAAAAATATAATAATATTTTATCAAAATTAATACTTTATATATGATAAATATATATTATTATATTAATAAAATTATATTTTATTAGCGATGTCCAAATCGTGTCCGTGTCCTAATTTTTGGAAAGTAGCCGAGTTGCGGTGTCCGACTCATATCGTGTTTCATATTCCGTATCACTGTGATGATTAGCTACAACAAAAATTTCTAAATTGAAAATTTTAAAATTGGCTTCGTTTGGTTCGGGTATAAGCAAGAACTAGCTATTTCAGGAATAGATACAAGTGTGGGGATAAGAAAAATAGCGTTTGGATGAAAATTGGATTATTTTCGAAGAAAAAAAATAACTTTTGGATAGATAATATGGAATAAAAAAAATAGTGGGTAGTTATATATAAAAAATGGAGGTATAGATGAAAATAATTATACCAGCTTATTTTAGATTGCCGAGAACTACTATTCTCCAGTAAAAAAATTACGTTTGAATATAAAATAGAGGATAAGAAGGGGTTATACCCCCCATCCCCGATTCAAACGCTACCTTAGGGAAGCAGTTGAAAAGTTTAGGGGCTTAGGCGGTGTAATTTTTGCAACACTTGATGGCAACCCGTGAGCTAAACAACAAAGCCCGCTCACGAGCGGAATACGAACAAGCGCGACCCCACGCGCACATGCTCCGGATCCTCCTCTCTTTTATCTCTCTACCCCTCCTCTTAATTTCACTATAAAAATCATTGGCTAAAATAACTCTTCTAAATCATTGGCGACATAAATTAGCTTCAGCTTCTTGAGGATAGATACAGCAGGGCAATTGATCTAAAGCCGCCAGGAGATGTTGAAGCCGGCAGCCATCATCATCATCTTCTTCTTCTTCCTGGCAGCCGTCCCTTCGCGCGCGCTCAACGTCGGCGTCCAGTCTGTCAGCCCCGGCGGCGAACCCGTGGTCTGGACGACTAACCAAGAAGATGCAGATTGCATCTTCTTTCTCCTCTGATTTTTCTATTTCTTTTTTCCTCTTTTGGTTTTGAGATTCTAAAAGATCCAAAACTTTTATGGTATAAAATTGGAAAAACATGTGTTTTTTTTGGATCTTGTCAAACTAGGCCTCAAATCAATCCTTTGCTCTTTTTTTTCTTTTTTTTTCTTCAATTTATTTATTTATTTTATTTTTATATGGTAAGCAGGAGTGTAGTCGGCAATGCGAGTCGGAGCACTGCACAGGTATGTAAATTAATTGGTGTTCTTTATATTTATGTCTGCTCCTAAGAATAAATAATTGTAGAATTAATTTAGATGAGAAAATATAGATCATATGCAAATTTTTTAAATTAAATGAACAATTTCATACTTGTTAGGAGTTAGTTTTTGGTTCAGTATAAGTCCACATCAGTTGATTAATGTGACGTATCTAATAAAACCTGTCCCACTCAAAAATTTAAGCCCATCAGATCTGAGCCCTGTAATATATATATATATATATATATATATATATATATATATTAAGTTTTTACTCTCTTATCAATTACTCAATGTGGGTCCAGCTATGTCTCATGTTGTAAGTTTCTATACAAATTATAACTAAATACAATGCACTTATTTTAGCAATATCAAAAATTGCTTTGTGTATACCAATTCTGGTAGGATATATAATGCTGTGTGTGTGTATGCGGTGTATGAGAGTTTGAGCTTAATATTATTGGACTGATCGGTTTATTCTTTTGGGGTTGGTGGGTGGTGGGGGGTGGGTGAAATGATGACAATAAATAAATGAAAATGAAATGTGAAAATGTCTGTATGTGAAGTGCCACCGTTCTTGAGGTATGGGAAGTACTGCGGGATACTGTACAGCGGGTGCCCGGGAGAGAAGCCCTGTGACGCCCTCGACACCTGCTGCATGATCCACGACGCCTGCGTCCAAGCCAACAACAGTACTTGCCCTCTCCCTTTCTCTCTCTCTCTCTCTCTCTCTCTCTCTCCCCAACACTTTTATGGTAAATATATAAGAAAAGTCTGACCGGAATGCTTCTAATAGCGCCAAACAACTCAGTGCTATCAACTTTTTCACTATTAGATTTACTTTTATATACTTTGATTAGTTGTACTTTTGGATCAATACTATTTCACCAACTGCTACTAAACCTTAGGGGGACCGCCGCTAAACTTTAGGAAACCACGATCATTTCAATTCTATAATTTTTCATCCAAAAATTATAAACTTAGTAGTAAAATGGCTCAAATACTATTAAAAGTATTCCAGCACAATTCTATATATGAATGGCTGAATTAATTATACTTAATTCTGGCCCTCAAATATTAAGGCTTGAGTGATGTTTTGGTCCTCAACTTTAATTTGGTGTAATTTTTGGATCAATACTATTCCACCAACTGCTACTAAATCCTAGGGGGACCACTATCGTCTCAATTCTATATTTATCTAAGAATTATAAACTTGGTAGTAAAAGGGTCTAAATACTATATATTAAAAGTATTCTAGCACAATTCTATATTTGAATTGCACTTCTGATCCTCAAATAATGAGGTTTGAGTGATGTTTTGGTCCTCAACTTTAATTTGGTGTAATTTTTAGCTCAAACATTCTGGATTGTTGCAATAAAATTATACAATCTAACATATTTGACTAAATATTTATGTGTCGCTAATGTGAAAATAATGTAGTATTGTTATAACTGATGACATGACAATAATTATGATACCACATCACCTTTTATATCAACAAAAGGTTAATATTTAGGCAGTTAAATTAGATTGTGAGAGACTTGATTATTAAATAATATGAAACAACCATTGTTCTCCAAAAGTTTAAGCTAGTAGAGAATAATATTTTTTATATTTTTATATTTACCACTTTTCCTCACGTGTGGACTCGAGATTTTTTAATAGACCAATGACATGGACTTGAATTAAATAAAATAAAATTAATTATACTAGGAGTCTAATGTAACCCAAACTTAGGACCTCCAGCTTTGATACTATGTTAAATAATATGAAACAATCATTATTCTCTAAAATCTTAAGTTAGCTGAGAATTATATTTTTATATTTAACATTGATTGTATATATTTAGCATTGATTGTAACAATTTAGAAAGTTTAATGCTCCTCATAGTTATACCCAAATTATGTTGTATTTAAAGATAAATATTTAAATATTAAAATTTCAATTTTACTAGCTAATTTGTAATCTTTAGAATATCTGCTACTCAATAAAATATTTTAGAATTGATTAACAAAAATTGTTAAATTTCAATAAATTTCTGATTGCATAATAAATAGAAAATTGTTAAATATGAGCGCTATAATTTAGGTGAGGTTCATAGCTTTTTACCTAAGATATCAAACTATTAATTTTGGATCTACATTTTCTTTCTCTAATGAATTGTACTCACTTTTATCTATAGACCATTTACAAGTTGTACCTCACATAATAGATTTAAATTTAGATTATAAGGTAAATAGTCTCTTTTATTTATATATAAACTATGTAAAGGGTTACACATCACATCCAACATTGAAAATTTATATTCTAAGGTTTCGGATGTTGAAAAATAGTTCAAAATTTCTTTTTTTAGTTTAGTTGGCGGATAAGGCTTAAATAATGACTATAATATAATAACACGGTTCATGCCTCTTAAATAAGAACCTTGGAAATTGCTTCAGTTAAACTTAACTCAAATAGAATTAGTTCAGTTAACATATTTTTCTGTAGACAATGTCCAATGATTAATAGGCTACACATGATTATGTTTAGTTCATATTTAACGATCTTATTATACATGATACTGTTTTTATTGGCCCTATCTTTTGCCTATAAGGTATATAGTGTTACCAATATTTTCCTTAAGAACCCTTGATGTATTGTTATTATTGTTTCTAGGGTTAATCTCAAATTTGGTTTTTAAAGTTTGATCGAGATTTTATTTATGTACTCGTTTAGTTTTGTATTCATCATTCACTTGTAACAACTAGGGGTGGAAACGAGCCGAGCTCGAGCGAGCTTACCTCAGCTCAAGCTTGACTTGAAATTAATTTCGAGCCTAAATTTAGGCTCAAGCTCGGCTTGAAATCAATTCGAGCCGAGCTCGAGCGAGCCTAACTTCGAGTCGAGCGAGCTCGAGCCCTAAACGAGCCGCTTGAAATTCTTAACATCGTGTAATCTATAGTCTAATTTTTATAAAACATTATCTAAAATTTGATGTAAAAAATGTCTAATAGTTCAACATGCAAAATGAATGCATGAAATACGATATTATAATCTTTAAAAAAATTAGGTAAAGCCATTCTGCGAGCAAGTGAAAAAGAGAGAGAGAGAGCAATTAGAGTAGGATTGTGCTGGTTTGATTTTGTGGGCCCAATAATCCAAACTCTATATACATATGATTAAAATACAAAATATATATTATATATAATTATATATATAGAGTTCGACTACTATACTCTTATAAGTATAGACCCCTTTATATTCATAAATTTTCGACCGTTAGATCTGCCTTTTGACATTTTTTATCCGTTAAATCATGCATTATTCAACCAACCACCCACTCAATCCTAGGAGACCATTATCATCCTAATCGCACATCCATTTATCCAACGGCCGAAAATTTATAAGTATAAAAAGGTCTATACTTATAAGAGTATAATAGCCCTAGCATATATATATATATATATATATATATATATATATATATATATATATATATATATATATATATATATATTTTCGAGCTTTTCGAGCCTAATTCGAGCGAGCCCAGTAATACTCAAGCTTGGCTTGAAATTAATTTCGAGCCTAAATTTAGGCTCAAGCTTGTTTGAAATTAATTCGAGCCGAGCTCGAGCGAGCCGAATATCGAGCCGAACGCGAGTCGAACACGAGCCGGCTCGCTCATTTGCCAGCCCTAGTAACAACACCTCTTATTTAAATCTACCATTTAGAAGAGTGTCACATGCATCAACACCATTTACTAGACTTTGCTATTATAAAACTAACTCTACTTTTGAAGAGTTTAAAATCTAAAACTTTCAAACAAGTTTAAAACCAGGTTTAATCTTTGGGGACTATCAGGGCTCGAAATTAAATTCAGATCAGCTAAATTTGTGAGGATGAGTCAAAAACAGCTCAAATTTTACTGACTAAATTTGTAATAATCCATGTTAATAAAGGACAACTATAAACTTGTAATTATTGCTATTCTAAAAAAAAAAAATGTAGGGGTATGAATAATGGTTGGTTGCAATAGTAGTTGCACAAAGTGGCTGTACTTGATTATTATATATATACCTACTAAAAAGACAAGCTCTTTATACAAGGGATATGTTGTCTTTTAAATATAATAACTGGTGTGGTCCTTGGTGGCCCAGGTTAGGACAATAATTAGTTCAGATGTGTGGTAAGCTAAACTTAAGCCACATTACTTTGCATGTGCTAGTGTTAAGAGCGCAAATATAATGCTAGATCACAATTTGTCTAATAAGTTGAAGATGCATATTGTGCACAGCATTTTACTAATGCGCGCGGGTAACTACGCGCGAATTACGTATCGCAGATGATTATTTAAGTACGGGGTGCAACGAGAACCTACTGAGCTGCTTGGCGAGGGTGAAAGCGGGGGGACAGACATTCAGAGGTAACAAGTGCATGATAGAGGAGGTGGTGGACGTGATTTCGCTCGTCATCGAAGCTGCGGTGTTGGCCGGAAGAGTCCTTCACAAGCCATAGTCCATAGTAAAGAGAAGAATGAAATTAAAGAGGGACAACACCAAGAAATTGAGTAGCAGGTGGAGAAGAATCACACATGTGGTATTCAATTGTTGCTGTGGTTTTGTTAATTATTCTCAATTGATCAAGTGATTAACATATTCCTGATGTATCAATCATTATCAATATGTACGGGGAATTGCCCTTTGTGATGAAATGATAACGTTATAGAAAGTGGGAAATGTACACTAAAGTTTAAGTGTTTGGTCATTGCTACTGCATGCGAAAAGAATTGAGTTTGGACTTGTTCCTCTTTCCAATTTTATCCATGCTTCTTAATTTGTCTTTTGATTCCATTTGCTCAAAATAATAAAATCTAACCGTTGGCTAAGAATCTTTCCTAGCTATCTTCCAAAGAAAGAAAGTGGGAATAAACAAAAAAAAAAAAACAGATGCAGAATGTATAATTTATTGTTAGATGTGTCTCAAATACTTGAGTCGGAAGATTTCTAAACCTATTTTATTTTGATCAACCCATTTAGTTAAGTAGAGATTATTCCTAATCTCATTGATTTTGATTTTATAGGATAATAATTCATAATCTTATTTGAAATATTTCTAGTCTTATTCGGATTTTTATTCAGACTAGAATTATCCCAAGTGTTAAATTGAAATTAATTCTAGTCTAATTGCAACTTAGCAACCTATATATATTATATATAACTGTTCTCTCTTGAATTTGTACGCGTAACATGGTGTAGCATTTTGTAGTATATTAGATGAGACAGAATATGGTGTGTATTTTGGGGGCTAGAGTTTCGTGAGGGAGACATCTCTTTATACTCCAGTTTGGTTATAATTAAAGTTTTTACTCCATCTTTGCTTGTAAATATAGGCCGGTGGTCGAACCATATAAAATTATTTTGTGCGCCTTTTTTTTCTTCTCTCTTTATCGATTTTTTTTTGTTCTTTTTCGCACCTAAGGAACTAAATCTTTTCCGCGCTTGTCGTAACCAATTGGTATTAGAGCAAGCTGTGGATTCATAACAAATTGGTAACAGAGCTATCACAACCCAAACCCTTCAGTTTGAGCCTTTCCATAATAAATTGGTAAAATCAGAGCTATCACAACCCAAACCCCTCAGTTTGAGCCATTACCGCCATACTTCCATAAGAGTCAAATTCGATTTAAATTTGAAACTTATAAAAATATAAGAAGTAAGAAAGGCTTACTTTGCTGACACTTCAGGGCAAAAAGCAGAATAAGCAGTATAAGAAGAAAGAAAGGTTAATTTGCTTCCTACAATTTTGGGAGTTGCAGATATACTTATGGTTGTGATGTATGTATAGTATAGCTTCATTTTAGTTAGTTGCTTTTATTTCAGCACTGATATCTGTCCGTTATAGCCTTTAGGACTACCTTTACTAGTTCTTGATGCTTCGTGTGCACGCGGCTTCCCATGTATGCGACGGATGTGTTGGCGATCCCGGGTACCATTTCCTCATCGTAACCCGAGGCGTGACACAGTAATTACGGCCTCAGTGTCTGTGGCTGATTTGGTCGCGTCCCCAGTATAAGCTTCCTCCAACAATAAATTTTGATGATAATAAATAAATTTTGAATTTAACTTGTCACTAAGTAATTTCAGATTTTAGTTGAATTTAAAGTGACTAAAGCCAAACCGGAATTGATTAAAGATAATCATTTAATCAAATTATTCAAAATGGTCCGGATAAGAACAAATTGTACCAAATTGGATGAAGTGGCACAACAATATTTTGAAGGACTTCTTTGCAATTTTATCGGATTTGAGCCGTTCAATCGATCCAAGTTCGCAAATTAACCATTTGGGTTTGATTCGAGCTTAATGTCAAATTAGTAATTATTTTCTATATGGTATGAAAGAGATTTCATATATAGTATAAATTCAAAAGTGACTTCATTATGGCATGATTTTAAAACGTTTAAAATATGATATAAATGAGTTTTACAAGTATAATATTAATTTAAAAGCTTTTTACAAATGTGGAATGAATTCAAAAAGGTTTTACATTTGTAGTATTAATTTAAAAGGATTTTACAAATCTGGTACAATTTCAAATGACATTTTCAGATGTATAATATTTCAAATGTGCTTTGCAAATGTGGTATATATGAATTCAAAATTATTTTCGAATTCAAATGCATTTGCAAATATAGTTGAAATTCAAATTAAAATTAAGGCTAAATTACAGAAAACCCCCCTGTCAATACCCGCTTTTTCACTTTCCCCCCCTATCATTTAAAAACCTACATTTTGCCCCTTTGTAAAATGAAAAATGTACACTTTGTCCCTTACCGTCAGTGTTCCGTTAGGGTTCCGTTAATAAATATTATTATATATATTTTTATACCCAAAATACCCTCGAGTCCCTTCTTCCTCCACATCGCCGCCGACCTCACCGTCCCCCGCCTCGCCGTCCCCAGCCTCGCCGTCGGCGTCCTCCGCCGGCACCGCTTCCCCGTCCCCGTCCCCGTCCCCGTCCCACTCCTCCTCCGCCGTAGCGGAGGCGGCTCCACCGCTCGCGGTGGAGGAGGTGCGGCGGAGGTGGCGGCGGCGGCGGCGGAGGAGGAGGACGACGGAGAAGGAGAGGAGGTGGAGGAAGAGGGCCGCGGCGAGGAGGAGGGGTCGGGGGAGCGCGGGAGGGAGAGGGTGAGGAATGAAGGGCGGAGGGGCATTTTAGTCATTTTGCCATCAAAGTTAACACCGTACCCCCCTGTGTACATTTTTTATTTTACAAGGGGGCAAAATGTAGGTTTTTAAATGATAGGGGGGGAAAGTAAAAAATCGGGTATTGACAGGGGGGTTTTCTATAATTTAGCCTAAAATTAATTATCCTTTAATCATGCTTTTATTCTATTTTTGAAATGATGGCTAGTGTATTTAGAGGGGGCTTGGATGTTGTTTGAGATGTAAGTTTAGAAAAATTTTCGAAGTCCTAATTGTTCTTTTATTTTTTAGCTTTATTGAGAGGTTGTAATATAAATATTATAAAGTGTGATTGTAAGCAGTTTTTGTCTTGCCCTGTTCAAAAGGCCAAGTGATAGTGATTAAATCAGTATTTAGAGAAGAAGAAGAAGGACCGGACTGGAGTAGGCAGAAAGGCCGAATCAGGTTAAATCATCTGTGTTATCTGAGTTTGCTTCTCTTTTTTTTTCTTTTATTTGGTTGTGCAAATTTTTATCTTAATTTAATTTTACTTAAGTTTTAGTTGTCAACTAATTCACCCTCTCTCTTAGTTGCCATTTGATCCTTCATTCGATATCACGCAGGTCTCACTATTGCAGACTAACTGTCGTGAGATGGCAACTTTTCACGCTACCATTGAAGGTCAATCCATCTCCCGTCCTCCCTTCTTTACTGAGAGTAATTACAGCTATTGGAAGGTGCGGATGCAAATTTTTCTACAATCCCTAGATTTTGATCTTTGGGTGTAGTACACTGAATTTCAGTGCACCGTACCGAACTTCTACAAATGGTAGAGTTCCGGTGGAAAAATAGCATGAGAGGCTATATGTGAGGCTTTGGCCAAGTTCGGGACCTGTGCGAAGTGTTTTCGGCGCGAATGAGGCGCGAAAATGGACTTCGAAAAGTCAAAACTGCTGAACTTGGGAAGTCTGCACTGGATTCCGGTATGTGAACTCCAATACCGGAATTGGAGTGAATAGTACCGGTACGTGCATAGGGAATACCGGAATGCCGTGGTTGAACCGAAAACCCAGCTCTCGGGTTTTGCGGAATTCTCCGGGAAATACCGGAATGTCACTGTATACCGGTATGTGAAATAGGATACCGGTACGCGATGGCCGAAACAGTAAATCCAGCTCTCGGGATTCTGCGGGATTTCTGAGGTATACCGGTATGCATATGCGCATACCGGTATACAATGCCCAGTTTTGGCTAGTTGAGAATGTTAAGTGTGGAGAGGGGCATTTTGGTCTTTCCACACTCGTGGAGGTGTTTGAAAGGCAGGGAACACCCCCCTTTCTCAGTCATCTTCTTCTCCACTTCTCCTCTTCATCTTCTCCACTTTCTCTCTCTAAAGATTTCTCCAAAACTTGGAGAAAATGGTGGATTGATCTTGGAAAAAGCTTCCAAAGGAGAAAAGAAGCTTCTTGGTGCAAGAAGGAGCTTGGGGATTTCGTGATTAAGGTTAGTACCTCACGTTTTGGGTTCTAACCTTGGATTTAATCCTTTGAAATGAGATTTTTGGGAACCCTTGGCAATCTAAAGCACAAAATGTGGGAGATTGGCCATGGAATCTAGGGTTTGGCTTGCATGCATGCAAACCCTAGGTAGAATGAGGGTTTTTGCAATGAGAGGTTCTAAAAATATTTGGACCTTCGATAATTGCAATTGAGGCATAGGAAATCATGTTGGAACACTTGATTTCATGTATTGAGTTGATTTAGGGGTTCGTAACGAGTAACGAACCGTTTTCTTGTAGAAGCTTGGGTTGAAGCAAGAACTCAAGGCTTGGACACTTAGGAGCTTGAAGAATACAAGGATTCGAAAGCTCTTGAGGTGGGTTTGTGTTTACCGAAGTGATTAGGTCACTTCCATGTCTAGGGTAATTATCCATTTAAAGATAAAATGGTATGTGTTGTGAATCCTAGAATTTGCATGTTGGCAAAAGTAAAAATCATGATAGGTTGAACAATGATATCCTATTGCATGATGTATATTTCAAGTATAATTTAATTATTAATACTTGTTGCATGGTTGCATGTATGGTTAAACCTAGTGTTATTGAACATAGGTTGAACATGTGAGATTGAAACCTAATGTTATTGAACATAGGTTGGACATGTGAGATTGAAACCTAGTGTCATTGAACATAGGTTTGACATGAGATTGGAACCTAGAGTCATGGAACCTAGGTTGATAATGAGAAAGTAAGCCTAGTGTTATTGAACATAGGCGAGACTTAGTGACTTGAACCTAAGGTCATGAGACTTAGGTTGGCAAGTGAAAAACGTGAACAACGGGATGTGCGACGATTTTGCTATCCCCGGTAGGCGACGAGTTCGCTACCCATGCCATGCGGTGGCCGTGTTGAGACGGGGTATGCGACGATTTTGCTATCCCGAGTATGCGACGAGTTCGCTACTCGAACTAGGAGGTGACGAGTTCACTCCTCGAATGTTGGAATAATTATGGTGAGACGGCGATTCCGAAACCATAAGTAAATGATAAGTAAATGAACTTAGTCATTGTGAGACATAGGATGAACCTAGGAGAGAATGATAAATTATATTTCATTTGGTTGTATCCTTTATGTTTATTTACAAGCATGTAAATAATTGTTGCATAGTTATATGTGATCAAACTTATGCATATGGTGTTTCTTTGGACCTGGTGGGTCGAGCTTCTCTCTTGGGTGGCCTTACCCACTGGGAACTATGTTTATAGTTCTCACCCCACATTTTCCAGGTCCTTCCGTGAGTGAGGCGGCGGAGCGAGGCAAGGGTTTAGCTCTCTAGATAGCGGCCCTTCCATTTTGGTGACACATAGAGTGTACCCCTAGTTTTGGACTACGACAGCATAGGAGATTTTCATTATATGTATGAAATTGTATATTGTGCCATGTGATGTAATAGAAGTAGAACTTCTTTATGTTGATGCTTTCCTTGTGCAACTCTTGTACTCCGTTCCTAGTTGGAACACTGTGGATAAGCTTGTGTTGTGACGCCTTGGGCGGATAGAAGGGACTATATCCGTTCGGCGGGTCTGGTGCATGCGCCCGTGCGGTTATCCTTTCCACCTAGTTGGTGTTTAAGGCCCGGCGGGGCGTGACAGACTGAGGTGGTATCAGAGCATAGAAACGGTCTAGGTTGACCTAAGAACCCTAGGATGGAAAAGACCCTAGGAGTGTAGGCTCGTGAGTGACGAGATCTTTGATGTGGCGAAAGATAAGAGATTGGGTTATGTCCTTACGCCTCTAGTTGGAAATAGAGGTAGATTCGAGGTGTGTCTTATTCTTCACCAAGTGTGTTCATGTTGGCAGCCGACAACATGAAACCAAGTGAGGGGAATAAGGACCCTTGTGTGACTTTCGCCTAGATTGGGTTCACGTTTATTTTCGTGAAACGTTATGTTACAAATGACTTTAAATGTCACGAAATGACCAAAGTCATTGTGTTTTCAGGATAATGGTACGTGGACGGCCTCCTTTGAGGGCTGGGCTCGGGTGTCACGCCCCGCCGGGTCCTTAAACACCAACTAGGTGGAAAGGATAACCGCACGAGCGCATGCACCAGACCCGCCGAACGGATAGAGTCTTTCCTATCCGCCCAAGGCGTCACAACACAAGCTTATCCACAATGTTCCAACTAGGAACGGAGTACAAGAGTTGCACAAGGAAAGCATCAACATAAATAAGTTCTACTTCTATTACATCACATGGCACAATATACATGTCCAAATTTTTCTTTTCTTTTCATTCCATACACTATGTTCCAAAACGATGGAATATACAACATTCATACAAGAATGAAAATCCCCTATGCAATCATAGTCCAAAATAGGGGTACAACTCTATGTATCACCAAAATAGAAGGGCCGCTATCTAGAGAGCTAAACCCTTGCCTCGCTCCGCTGCCTCACACGCGGAAGGACCTGGAAAATGTGGGGTGAGAACTATAAACATAGTTCCCAGTGGGTAAGGCCACCCAAGAGAGAAGCTCGACTCACCAGGTCCAAAGAAACACCATATGCATAAGTTAGATCACATATAACTATGCAACAATTATTTACATGCTTGTAAATAAACATAAAGGATGCAACCAAATGAAATATAATTTATCATTCTCTCCTAGGTTCACCCTATGTCTCACAATGACTAAGTTCATTTACTTGTCATTTACTTATGGTTTCGGAATCGCCGTCTCACCATAATTATTCCAACATTCGAGGAGTTAACTCGTCACCTCCTAGTTCGAGTAGCGAACTCGTCGCATACTCGGGATAGCAAAATCGTCGCCTACCCCGTCTCAAAACCGCCATTACATGGCATGGATAGCGAACTCGTCGCATATCTGGGATAGCAACCTCGTCGCATATCCCCTCTCGACACCGCCAACTCAAGGCGAGGTAGCGAAATCGTCGCCTACCCGGGATTGCAAACTCGTCGCACATCCCGTGTCGGTACGGCCAACTCATGGCATGGTAGCGAAATCGTCGCCTACCCGGGATAGCAAAATCGTCGCACATCCCGTCTCCATACGGCCAACTCATGGCATGGTAGCGAAATCGTCGCCTACCCGGGATAGCAAAATCGTCGCACAACCCGTTGTTCACATTTTTCACTTGCCAACCTAAGTCTCATGACCTTAGGTTCAAGTCACTAAGTCTCGCCTATGTTCAATAACATTAGGCATACTTTCTCATTATCAACCTAGGTTCCATGACTCTAGGTTCCAATCTCATGTCAAACCTATGTTCAATGACACTAGGTTTCAATCTCACATGTTCCAACCTATGTTCAACAACACTAGGTTTAATCCTCATGTCCAACCTATGTTCAACAACACTAGGTTTAGCCTCATGTTCAACCTATGTTCAACAACACTAGGTTTAGCCTCATGTTCAACCTATGTTCAATAACACTAGGTTTAACCATACATGCAACCATGCAACAAGTATTAATATTTGAATTATACTTGAAATATACATCATGCAATAGGATCTCATTGTTCAACCTATCATGATTTTTACTTTTGCCAACATGCAAATTCTAGGGTTCACAACACATACCATTTTATCTTTAAATGGATATTTACCCTAGACATGGAAGTGATCTAATCACTTCGGTAAACACAAACCCACCTCAAGAGCTTTCAAATCCTTGTATTCTTCAAGCTCCTAAGTGTCAAAGCCTTGAGGTCTTGCTTCACCCCAAGCTTCTACAAGAAAACGGTTCGTTACTCGTTACGAACCCCTAAATCAACTCAATACATGAAATCAAGTGTTCCAACATGATTTCATATGCCTCAATTGCAATTATCGAAGGTCCAAATATTTTTAGAACCTCACATTGCAAAAATCCTCATTCTACCTAGGGTTTGCATGCATACAAGCCAAACCCTAGATTTCATGGTCAATCTCCCACATTTTGTGCTTTAGATTGCCAAGGGTTCCCAAAAACCTCATTTCAAAGGATTAAATCCAAGGTTTGAACCCAAAACGTGAGGTACTAACCTTAATCACGAAATCCCCAAGCTCCTTCTTGCACCAAGAAGCTTCTTTTCTCCTTTGGAAGCTTTTTCCAAGATCAATCCACCCTTTTCTCCAAGTTTTGGAGAAATCTCTAGAGAGAGAAAGTGGAGAAGATGAAGAGGAGAAGTGGAGAAGAAGATGACTGAGAAGGGGGGTGTTCTCTGCCTTTCAAACACCTCCACGAGTGTGAAAAGACCAAAATATCCCTCTCCACACTTAACATTCTCAACCAGCCAAAACTAGGCATTGTATACCGGTATGCGCATATGCATACCGGTATACCTCAGAAATCCCGTAGAATCCCGAGAGCTGGATTTACTGTTTCGGCCATCGCGTACCGGTATCCTATTTCACATACCGGTATACAGTGACATTCCGGTATTTCCCGGAGAATTTCGCAAAACCCGAGAGCTGGGTTTTCGGTTCAACCACGGCATTCCGGTATTCCTTATGCACATACCGGTACTATTCACTTCAGTACCGGTATGAGCTCCACATACCGGAATCCAATGCAGAGTTTACAATTTCTGCAGTTTTCAACTTGTCGAAGTCCTTTTCGCGCCTCGTTTGCGCCGAAAACACTTCGCACAAGTCCCAAACTTGGCTGAAGCCTCACACATAGCCTCACATGCTATTTTCCCACCGGAACTCCACAATTTGTAGAAGTTCGGTACGGTGCACTGAAATTCAGTGTACTACATCGAGAGAGCGAGCGCGGCTCCCGAACAACTCGGGGAGGTCGAGAACTCGGGTCTTCGTAATGAGTTGACCGAGTTGATGGGCGTGGTTCGGCGACAGGCCGAAGCCATGCAACGACAGGAGGAGCAAATTAAAAAGCCCCAAGACGAGATGGCGCAGCAAGCGGCTGCGGTTAGGGAGGAGAGAACGGGAGTACCTCCGGCCTCTGCTTCGGCACCGGCCGAGGAGGTGACACCGGCGCCGGCCGTGGTGCCACCTGCGACACCGGTTGTGGCCGAGGGGTCGGGTGCCCCTATAACCGATTCCGACATGGAGGATGCAGAGTGAGAGCGCGCACTTGCGGCTCTCATGAGGTTCAAGAAGTTCAACCCGCCTATCTTCAGCGGGGAGAACGTGGATCCATGGGATGTGGAAACCTGGATCGACGCGATGGAGACGCTCTTCGAGGACCTCTATACCTTGGAGAGGGATAAAGTTCATCTCGCCGTTCATTGCTTAGAGCGATCGGCGAAGGTGTGGTGGAAGGGAGTTCGGCGTGATCGACTCCCTAGCCTTCCGCCACCGACGTGGGAGGAATTTCGGGGTATGGTATTTGCTGCCTACTTCCCCGATAGCGAGAAAAAGAAACTGCAAGAAAGGTTCCGGAAATTGAAACAAGGGAACCGTACCGTGCGCGAGTACGAGAGAGAGTTCTCGTACATTATAAACTGTGTACCGCACGTTGTCTGCGGAGAATTGGACAAGGTCGACTGTTTCGTGCGCGGACTTCGACCGGAAATCTTTACACCCCGTTTGGCTCGGGTATAACGAGGGGAATAAGCCTTTATTCCCCTCCTTATACCCAAACAAAAAATTGGGTTGGTGGGAACTCTTGTTCCCACCCAACCGGAATAAGAGGGTTTTGGGTGGGAACAAGAGTTCCCACCCAGGGGTGGGAACAAGGGTGGGAACAAGCTTGTTCCCACCCCTCCCGGGTAGAGAGAGAGAGAGAGAGAGAGAGAGAGAGAGAGAAAATTTGTTTTAAATTAGAATTTAAATTTTCAAATTTTATAATTTTAAAATTAAAATTTAAAATTTAAAATTTTCTGTTTTTAAAATTAAAATTTTCTGTTTTAAAATTTAAAATTTAAAATTGATATTTTAAATATTTTAATTTTAAAATTTAAATTTAATATTTTATATCTTTTAAATTTAAATTAGGTCTTAAATTTAAAATTACACTTTTCAAAATTAATAATTTTAAATTTTAAAATTTAAAGTTAAAATTTAAAATTTAAATTTAAATTTTAAATTTTAAATTGTAAAAGTTAAAATTTAAATTTAAAATTATACATGCAAATTTAAAATTTTAATATTCAAATATAATGAGAGGGGTAATTGTGGTACACCGAACTTTTACAAATTATGGAGTTTCGGTGGAAAGATAACATGCGGCGCCATATGTGAGGCTCCGGCCAAGTTGGGAACTTGTGCGAAGTGTTTTCGGCGCAAATGAGGCGCGAAAACGGACTTCGGAAAGCTAAAACTGTTGAACTTGGGAAATCTGCACTGGATTCCGGTATGTGAACTCCAATACCGGAATTGGAGGTGAGGTATACCGGTATGAGAAATGGTATACCGGAATGCTGTGTTAAAACCGGGAACCCAGCTCTCGGGTTTACGGAATTTTCCGGAGTATACCGGTATGCAAAGAGGGATACCGGTATGCGATGTTTGAAACAGTGAAACCAGCTCTCGGGTTCTGCGGAATTCCTCGTGGTATACCGGTACGCCAACCCGTATACCGGTACGCCAACTCGTATACCGGAATACTGTGTGCAGAATGCTGATTTCGAAGGGTAAATTGGTAATTTCACTAAGGGGAGGCTTACTTAAAGGGGAACCCTTCCCCTTTCTCCTCAGGGAACACACACATAGAGAGAGAGTGAGAAGCTCTTCTCCCTCTCTTCACTTCTTCTCCTTCTCCTCCGAATTGAAGATCTTGGCGGAGATCAAGCTTGGGAAGCTTGGAGGAGTGAAGTTTCGAGCTCGTGCATGCATGGTGGCTTGGTGAGCTCGCGGATCCGAGGTAAGTCCTTGGATTTGGTAGCTAGGGTTTCGGATTAAGACTAAGAAGTTTTGGAGACCCTTGGCTAATCTAGACTACAAATTGTAGAGATTAGCAAGAGATTTTGGGTTTTGCCATGAGTTTTGGAAAACCCTAGGTTGAAAGAGGGATTTTCTTGTGGAGGGTTTTAAAAATGTTTTAACCCTTTAGAACCCTAGTTTGGGATTAGTGGAACATGTGGGGCAACTCCATTTCGAATGATTTGGAGAGATGAGATCGTTATGAGTTCGACTCGGATTAATGAATCCTTCATGTGTGTTAGGGCTAGGAGCTTGAAGACCAAGCTTGAGGCCAAGAGGAAAAGAGCCCGATTGCAAGAGTATACAAGCAATCAGAAGAGTGTGAGGTAGGTTTGTGTTTACCGAAGTGATTAGGTCACTTCCATGTCGAAAGAGTAAAGTATAATTATTTTACTTGATGCATGTAATGGTAGGTTAATTGGCAAATGGTATATATGTATGAATGAGTAGATCATATGATGTTAATACCATACCTACCACGGATTGGAATTGTGGGCATGTGGATCACATTGTTACAAATGGACATGTGTATGCCTAGATGTGAACATAGCGGGGAGCTAGCCTCTCTACATGGTAGAGAATTTGACATGGTCCAAAATGGGCTAGAGGTCATGTGAATGGAAAATTCTAGATATGGACAACTAGGATAAGAACGAACTATAATGTGCGTGTTGGCATAGAATTATATATCAAATGATTTGAGCCATGGGCTCACCTTGCATGTAAAGAATCTAAGTATTTTATAACAATGTATATTTATACTTGAGAGATGATGCATGCATGTTAAATCTAGTGTTACTAAACATAGGTTGAATGTGTAATGAACCTAGTGTCATTGAACATAGGTTGGAATGTATGCGAACCTAGAGTTATTGAACCTAGGTTGAGGCACATAGTGATAGGGAGATCACTTAAATAAGACTATTGAAACCTAGTGTTATTGAACATAGGTTGGACACGAGATTGAAACCTAGTGTCATTGAACATAGGTTGAATGTGTAATGAACCTAGTGTTATTGAACATAGGTGAGACTTAGTGACTTGAACCTAAGATCATGAGACTTAGGTTGGCAAGTAAGTAATGTGAATATCGGGATGTGCGACGATTTTGCTATCCCGGGTAGGCGACGATTTCGCTACCATGCCACGAGTTGGCGGTGCCGACACGGGATAGGCGACGATTTCGCGATCCCGGGTATGCGACGATTTCGCTACCGCGCCATGAGTTGGCGGTGTCGAGGGGGGATGTGCGACAAGGTTGCTATCCCGGGTAGGCGACGATTTTGCTACCATGCCACGAGTTGGCGGTGCCGACATGGGATAGGCGACGATTTCGCGATCCCGGGTATGCGACGATTTCGCTACCGCGCCACGTGTTGGCGGTGTCGAGGGGGAGATGTGCGACAAGGTCGCCATCCCGGGTATGCGACGATTTCGCTACCATGCCATGTGATGGCGGTGTTGAGACGGGGTATGCGACGATTTCGCTATCCCGAGTATGCGACGATTTCGCTACTCGAACTAGGAGGTGACAAGCTCACTCCTTGAACGTTGGAACAAATATGGTGAGACGGCGATTCCGAAACCATAAGTAAATGAAAAGTAAAAGAACTTAGTCATTGTGAGACATAGGATGAACCTAGGAGAGAATGATAGATTATATTTCATTTGGTTGCATCCTTTATGTTTATTTACAAGCATGTAAATAATTGTTGCATAGTTATATATGACTCAAGAGTGAGTCGGTGAAGGTTTGACTAAATAAGTAAACCTTAGTTGGGCGGTGGCCCAAGGATGTTGACTCTAGAGTGAGTCGGTTAAGGTTTAACTAAAGTAAGTAAACCTTAGGAGGGTGGTAACCCGTTAATATTGAACTCGAGGGCAAGTCGAGTACGGCTTAGCTAAGGTAAATGAACCTTAGGAGCAGATTGGTTATGAAATGGATAGTGGAATAGCAGTTAAAATTATATTGCATGGATTTCATTATCGCATTTGTTGAAGCATAGCATGTTTACTTTCATATATTGTAAAGTTATATGCTTAATGGTTATGTATATGTACTAACCCATGCTCGTATGCTTCCTTTGGACCTGGTGGGTCGAGCTCCTCTCTTGGGTGGCCTTACCCACTGGGAACTATTTTATATAATTCTCATCCCACTATTTTTCAGGTCCTCACGTGAGCGGCGCGGCGGCGCGAGGGAAGGGCGTAACTCAATAGTTAGCGTCCTACCACTGTGACCATAATAGAAGTACCCTTTTACTGCGTAATATAGGGGTGTTCGAGCGTATGAAAATGTAATAATAAATTGATTGTATTTGGAAAGATTGAACAAAGACAAAAAAAAAAATGTAACATATGGTTGTATTGCGAATGCTTGTAATAGCATAGTAGTTTATGATGCTTTCCTTATGCAATCTTTGTATGAATTTTGTTCCTGTTTGGAACCTCTTGAATTATACTGGTTGTGACGCCTTGGACGTACAGGGAAAACTCTGTCCGTTCGGCGGATCTGGGTCATGCGCCCGTGCGTTTTGTCCTTCCACCTACTTGGTTCTAAGGCACGGCGGGGCGTGACAGTAATATTATTATTTTTTAGTTATAACTACCCATTATTCTTCTTATTCCATCTTATCTACCCAAACGCTATTTTTCTTATTCCCGGGAACAACCTAATTTTCATCCAAACGCAAAATTAGTCTAGTTCTCGCTTGTACCTGAACTTGTACCTATCCCTGGAATAAGCAGTTCTTACTTATACCCGAACCAAACGAAGCCTTAGGGCGGTGCACGCCCTCAAGCTTCGGACCTTTGCGGAGGTCTTGGACCGTGCTCTTTGGGTGGAGCACGGGAATGCATGTGCGCGTGAGGAGCGCGAGTCTTGGGAGAAAGAAAAAGATAAAGAGAAAGGAAAGAAGCGACCGGCGGGTGGCTCGGGTGGGCAGTCTGGCTCTAAGCGGCCCCCGAAGCACTCGCAGTCGCAAAACCAATCGCGGGGGTTCCGACGGAATCGATCCGCAACCTAGTGCCCGATTTGTAGCGGCCCCCACCACCCTCAGCAATGTGACTATCGTGAGGGCCGGTGCTACAAGTGCGGACAGCAAGGGCATATGAGGTACAACTGCCCGATGGATGATGGCCGAGCACCGTCGTCGGCATCGGCATTTGCACCACCGAGACAGCTTGCGGGCATCCCACCCGCGGCGATGTCGGCGGGCCGTACCCAGCCGCCGAGAACAGTGGAGGGCCAGCGGCCAGCACCCAGTGGACGGGTATTCGCCTCTCAGGTGGAGGAGCCTTCTGCCCAGGATGACGTCGTGGCAGGTATTATGTTAATTAAAGGCATTCAATGTAGAGCTTTGTTTGATACTGGTGCATCGCATTCATTCATTGCTCGATCATTTGCTACTACACATGGAATAGAAATTATAGATGCCACACATGCAAGAACTGTGCAAGTACCTGAACACACCTTTTGCGTACATCACGCGTGTGTAGATTGCCCCGTGAGGGTTGAGAACTGGATCATGCCAGCTGATTTGCTGGTATTAAATCGAATGAATGAATATGATTTGATCCTAGGAATGGATTGGCTCTCGAAGTATCACGCCACTATTGATTGTGAGAGCCGGATAGTGAAGTTTAGAGAACCCGGGCACAAAGAGTTTGTGTACCGTGGGTGTAAGAGTTCGCTCTTTGCGTCGATGGTGTCCACGTCGCAAGCAAGGAAGCTTATTGCTAGGGGATGCATTGCCTACTTGGCGACGGTAGTGGATGACCGGAAGGAAGTGCTGGGACTTGAGGACGTTCCTATAGTCCAAGAGTTCCCGGATGTATTTCCGACGGAGTTGCCCGGAATGCCACCGGACCGGAAAATAGAATTTGTGATCGATTTGCTCCCGGGTACGGCGCCGATCTCTAAGGCCCCGTACAGGATGGCACCCACGGAACTGAAGGAATTGAAAGCACAATTGCAAGATTTGATGGACAAGGGTTTCGTGAAGCCAAGTGTGTCACCTTGGGGAGCCCCTGTTCTATTTGTGCGGAAAAAGGACGGTTCGCTGCGGTTATGTGTAGATTACCGCGAGTTGAATAAAGTGACCGTCAAGAATAAGTACCCGTTACCCCGAATTGATGACTTGTTCGATCAATTACAAGGGTCTCATGTGTATTCAAAGATTGATTTGCAATCCGGTTATCACCAATTGAAGATCAAACCGGAGGATGTGCATAAGACCGCGTTTAGAACGCGGTATGGACAGTATGAATTCACGGTTATGCCTTTCGGGCTTACTAATGCCCCGGCAGCGTTCATGGACCTAATAAATCGTGTGTTCAAACCACTACTAGATCGATTCGTGGTGGTGTTCATTGATGACATTCTTGTCTACTCTCGGAGTGAAGAGGAACATAAAGAGCACCTAAGGATTGTGCTTCAAGTTCTTCGAGAGAACAAGTTATTCGCCAAATTGAAAAAGTGCGAATTCTGGATCCGTGAGGTCGCTTTCTTGGGTCACGTAATTTCCGCAGGAGGAGTATCTGTGGACCCTATGAAAGTAGAGGCAATCAAGGATTGGCCTCGCCCGACCAATGTCACGGAAATACGAAGCTTTTTGGGTCTTGCGGGGTACTATCGGCGGTTCGTGGAGGGATTTTTAAAAATCTCCGGTCCACTAACGCGTCTTACCCGCAAGGGAGCCAAATATGTTTGGAGCGAGGAATGCGACCAAAGCTTTAAGGAGCTAAAGGAAAGGTTGACTTCGGCTCCGGTACTCGCCTTGCCGATTGCGAGGGAGGGTTTTGTGGTGTATAGTGATGCATCACGTCGTGGTCTTGGGTGTGTGCTTATGCAAAGAGGACAAGTAATAGCATATGCCTCTCGACAGTTGAAAAGCTATGAGCAGAATTACCCCACCCACGACTTGGAACTCGCGGCGGTGGTCTTCGCACTTAAGTTGTGGAGACACTACTTGTACGGGGAGCATTGTGAGGTTTACACGGATCACAAAAGTTTAAAGTACTTATTCACTCAAAAGGAGTTGAACTTGAGGCAGCGGAGGTGGTTGGAGTTGATAAAAGATTACGACTTAACCATCTTGTACCACCCCGGTAGAACCAATGTGGTGGCCGATGCGCTCAGTAGAAAATCCGTGGAGAACTTCGCAATTGAGATGACGGGACAAATGCCGTTGCTCAAAGAAATGGGCCGGTTCGACTTTGAGATCGTGGCCCCGGGCGTCCCCGCTAGACTTATGAATCTCAATGTATGGCCGACCTTGTTGGAGCAAATAAAAGAAAGGTAATTCGGTGATCCGGAACTCCAAAAGGTGCGGGGTGCTATCGAGAGCGGGCGCACCGGTGATTTTCATGTAGATTCGAAGGGCGCAATTCGATTTCGAAATCGATTGTGCGTGCCGAAAGTTGAGGACATTCGTAGGGAGATCTTGAAAGAAGCTCACGCTTCTCTCTATGCGATTCACCCGGGCGGCACCAAAATGTACAAGGACCTCAAACTACATTATTGGTGGCCGGGAATGAAACTTGATGTGGGACGCTTTGTGGCACAATGCTTAGTGTGCCAACAAGTGAAGGCCGAGCGTCGCTTTCCGGCAGGAAAACTGCAAGGATTGCCCATTCCGGTTTGGAAGTGGAAAAATATCGCGATGGATTTTGTTGTGGGCTTACCTCGATCATTAGGTGGCCACGACGCGATTTGGGTGGTGGTGGATCGTTTGTTAAAGTCGGCACACTTTTTGCCAATCCACACCACTTGGTCGGGGGACAAGTTAGCGCAAGTCTACCTGGACGAGATTGTGCGGTTGCACGGGGTCCCGACCTCGATAGTTTCAGATCGAGATCCACGTTTCACATCGCATTTTTGGAAAAGCTTGCAAGAAGCTTTGGGTACACGGCTCGATTTCAGTTCAGCATTTCATCCTCAGACCGACGGTCAATCGGAAAGAACAATTCAGATTTTGGAGGATATGCTTCGAGCGTGTGTGTTGGACTTCAAAGGTGCATGGCCTACTCATTTGCCGATGGCTGAGTTTGCCTATAATAATAGCTATCAATCTAGCATCGGTATGGCACCTTTTGAGGCCTTGTATGGACGAAAGTGCCGCTCTCCTATTCATTGGAGCGAAGTCGGCAAGAGAAGGGTTTTAGGACCGGATGTGTTGCGTGAAGCGGAGGAAAAGGTCCGCTTGGCACGCGAACGCTTATCGACGGCGCAATCTCGACAAAAGAGTTATGCGGATCGACGTCGAAGAGATTTGGAATTCGCGGTAGGAGACCGCGTCTTCTTGAAAGTATCACCCATGAGAGGGGTGAAGCGATTTGGTGTTCGGGGTAAGTTGAGTCCCCGTTACATTGGACCTTATAAGGTTTTGGAGCGTGTGGGATCCGTGGCATATCGGCTAGCTTTGCCGCCAAAACTTGCGGGGATACACAATGTGTTCCATGTATCGACCCTCCGCAAGTATATGTATGATCCGGCGCACGTCCTTGAGTATGTGCCTATGGAGCTTCATGAGGATATGACTTATGAGGAATTTCTCTTGTGTATCATGGATCGCAAGGTGAAAAGCTTGAGGAACCGTGAGATTCCTTATGTAAAAGTACAATGGACGAATCACGGTGAGCGCGAAGCTACGTGGGAATTGGAAAGCTCGATGAAGGAGCGGTTTCCTTACCTCTTCGCTGAGTCCAGCTGAGGTATGATTTAGTTTCGCGGCCGAAACTCTCTTTAAGGGGGGTGGAATGTAGTACACTGAATTTCAGTGCACCGTACCGAACTTCTACAAATGGTAGAGTTCCGGTGGAAAAATAGCATGAGAGGCTATATGTGAGGCTTTGGCCAAGTTCGGGACCTGTGCGAAGTGTTTTCGGCGCGAATGAGGCGCGAAAATGGACTTCGAAAAGTCAAAACTGCTGAACTTGGGAAGTCTGCACTGGATTCCGGTATGTGAACTCCAATACCGGAATTGGAGTGAATAGTACCGGTACGTGCATAGGGAATACCGGAATGCCGTGGTTGAACCGAAAACCCAGCTCTCGGGTTTTGCGGAATTCTCTGGGAAATACCGGAATGTCACTGTATACCGGTATGTGAAATAGGATACCGGTACGCGATGGCCGAAACAGTAAATCCAGCTCTCGGGATTCTGCGGGATTTCTGAGGTATACCGGTATGCATATGCGCATACCGGTATACAATGCCCAATTTTGGCTGGTTGAGAATGTTAAGTGTGGAGAGGGGCATTTTGGCCTTTTCACACTCGTGGAGGTGTTTGAAAGGCAGGGAACACCCCCCTTTCTCAGTCATCTTCTTCTCCACTTCTCCTCTTCATCTTCTCCACTTTCTCTCTCTAGAGATTTCACCAAAACTTGGAGAAAAGGGTGGATTGATCTTGGAAAAAGCTTCCAAAGGAGAAAAGAGGCTTCTTGGTGCAAGAATGAGCTTGGGAATTTCGTGATTAAGGTTAGTACCTCACGTTTTGGGTTCTAACCTTGGATTTAATCTTTTGAAATGATTTTTTTGGAAACCCTTGGCAATCTAAAGCACAAAATGTGGGAGATTGGCCATGGAATCTAGGGTTTGGCTTGCATGCATGCAAACCCTAGGTAGAATGAGGGTTTTTGCAATGAGAGGTTCTAAAAATATTTGGACCTTCGATAATTGCAATTGAGGCATAGGAAATTATGTTGGAACACTTGATTTCATGTATTGAGTTGATTTAGGGGTTCGTAACGAGTAACGAACCGTTTTCTTGTAGAAGCTTGGGTTGAAGCAAGAACTCAAGGCTTGGACACTTAGGAGCTTGAAGAATACAAGGATTCGAAAGCTCTTGAGGTGGGTTTGTGTTTACCGAAGTGATTAGGTCACTTCCATGTCTAGGGTAATTATCCATTTAAAGATAAAATGGTATGTGTTGTGAATCCTAGAATTTGCATGTTGGCAAAAGTAAAAATCATGATAGGTTGAACAATGATATCCTATTGCATGATGTATATTTCAAGTATAATTTAATTATTAATACTTGTTGCATGGTTGCATGTATGGTTAAACCTAGTGTTATTGAACATAGGTTGAACATGTGAGATTGAAACCTAATGTTATTGAACATAGGTTGGACATGTGAGATTGAAACCTAGTGTCATTGAACATAGGTTTGACATGAGATTGGAACCTAGAGTCATGGAACCTAGGTTGATAATGAGAAAGTAAGCCTAGTGTTATTGAACATAGGCGAGACTTAGTGACTTGAACCTAAGGTCATGAGACTTAGGTTGGCAAGTAAAAAACGTGAACAACGGGATGTGCGACGATTTTGCTATCCCGGGTAGGCGACGATTTCGCTACCATGCCATGAGTTGGCCGTATTGAAACGGTATGTGCGACGATTTTGCTATCCCGGATAGGCGACGATTTCGCTACCATGCCATGAGTTGGCCGTATTGACACGGGATGTGCGAAGGTTTTGCTATCCCGGGTAGGCGACGATTTCGCTACCACGCCATGAGTTGGCGGTGTCAAGATGGGATGTGCGACGAGGTTGCTATCCCGGGTATGCGACGAGTTCGCTACCCATGCCATGCGGTGGCCGTGTTTAGACGGGGTATGCGACGATTTTGCTATCCCGAGTATGCGACGAGTTCGCTACTCGAACTAGGAGGTGACGAGTTCACTCCTCGAATGTTGGAATAATTATGGTGAGACCGCGATTCCGAAACCATAAGTAAATGATAAGTAAATGAACTTAGTCATTGTGAGACATAGGATGAACCTAGGAGAGAATGATAAATTATATTTCATTTGGTTGTATCCTTTATGTTTATTACAAGCATGTAAATAATTGTTGCATAGTTATATGTGATCTAACTTATGCATATGGTGTTTCTTTGGACCTGGTGGGTCGAGCTTCTCTCTTGGGTGGCCTTACCCACTGGGAACTATGTTTATAGTTCTCACCCCATATTTTCCAGGTCCTTCCGTGAGTGAGGCGGCGGAGCGAGGCAAGGGTTTAGCTCTCTAGATAGCGGCCCTTCCATTTTGGTGACACATAGAGTGTACCCCTAGTTTTGGACTACGACAGCATAGGGGATTTTCATTATATGTATGAAATTGTATATTCCATCGTTTTGGAACATAGTGTATGGAATGAAAAAGAAAGAAAAAAAATTTTTGGACATGTATATTGTGCCATGTGATGTAATAGAAGTAGAACTTCTTTATGTTGATGCTTTCCTTGTGCAACTCTTGTACTCCGTTCCTAGTTGGAACACTGTGGATAAGCTTGTGTTGTGACGCCTTGGGCGGATAGAAGGGACTCTATCCGTTCGGCGGGTCTGGTGCATGCGCCCGTGCGGTTATCCTTTCCACCTAGTTGGTGTTTAAGGCCCGGCGGGGCGTGACATTGGGACATTGTAGAAAACGGCTATACCAAGCCTACCACGGCAACTAGCACGTGGAAGGCAGAGAACAAAGATAAATTTAATTTGAACTCTAGAGCGATGAACGCTCTTCATTGTGCTCTTGATTCAAACGAGTTCAACCGGATTTCTACGTGCAAAACTGCAAAAAAAAATTAGGATAAATTAGCCGTTGTTTACGAGGAGACAAACCAAATAAAAGAGTCTAAGATAATACGCTTACTCGTGATTATGAAATATTTATGTGCAACCAAATGAAAGTATTACTGATATGTACACTATATTTATTAATATTATTAATAGTCTAAAGGCTTTGGAAAAGGTTTTTTCTGATGCAGATATTGTCAGAAAAATACTTAGAAGTTTTTCTCAAAACAGACCTTGGGAACCAAAGTTGGCGGCCATTCAAGAAGAGCGCGATCTCGACAAATTTTCATTGGAGGAACTCATAGGGTCCCTTATGACTTATGAGTTACGATTGAAGACGGAGCCTTCTACTTCCATCATCCATATCGAAATGAAAAATATAACTGTAGCACTTATAATTTCGGTGCGTTGTTTCGAACTTTACTAAATTTGATGAAGTTCGGAGAGAGCCGGTAATGGCTAGTGTGGATTTGGGTTCCGAAGGTTTCGGAACATTATGGGTACGAGTGGAAACCCAGAAATCGAAGATTTCGAAGAAAAGGACCTACTGGAGCAAAACTGCTCACGGGGTCCGGACCCTGGAAACTGGGGTCCGGACAATGAAGTTGTGGCCGGCTGCGGTCCGGACCCGGATGCCACGGTCCGGACCCGAGCCGATGTCCGAGATGGGGAACGTACGGGTTCCGGACCCGGGACTTGAGGTCCGGACCCGAGCCGCGTGCCAGGTTGGGGTGCGTACGGGTTCCGGACCCTGATGCCAAGGTCCGGACCCGGCCTGCGCACTGACCAGAGTAACAGTGCGGGGTCCGGACCCCATTCGCAAGGTCCGGACCCGGCTGGTGCAGAATGCCCAGTGAGGGGTATTTTGGTAATTTCTTGGGGGATAGGCTATATATAGAGGGCTGGGGTCCCTCTCCTCATTACTCCTCCATTTCTCCTCACTTCCCTCTCCCTCTCCCTCACTTTCTCTCTCTAGAGATCTCTCCAAAGCTTGGAGAAGTGAAGGATTTGACCTTGGGAAAAGCTTCTAAGGTGGATTTGGAGCTTCTTGGTGCAAGAAGAAGCTTGGGAGCTAGGGCTTTGAGGTGAGTTCTTGTGATTTAGGATTTGAACCTAAGATTTAATCCTTTGAAATGAGGTTTTTGGAAACCCTATGCAATCTAAACCACAAATGGTGAAGGATTGGCCATGAAATCTAGGGTTTGGCTTGCATGCATGCAAACCTAAGGTAGATTTGGGGCTTTTGCAATGAGAGGTTCTAAAAATATTTGGACTTTCGGGAATTGCAATTGAGGCATAGGAAATCATGTTGGGACACATGATTTCACATGTTGAGTTGAATTTAGGGTTCGTAATGAGTAACGAACCGTTTTCTTGTAGAAGCCTGGGTTGAAGTAAGAACTCAAGGCTTGGACACTTAGGAGCTTGAAGAATACAAGGATTCGAAAGCTCTTGAGGTGGGTGTGTGTTTACCGAAGTGATTAGGTCACTTTCATGTCTAGAGTAAATATTCATTTAAAGATAAAATGATATATGTTGTGAACCCTAGAATTTGCATGTTGGCAAAGGTAAAAATCATGATAGGTTGAACAATGAGATCCTATTGCATGATGTACATTTCAAGTATAATTCAAATATTAATACTTGTTGCATGGTTGCATGTATGGTTAAACCTAGTATTATTGAACATAGGTTGGACATGAGGATTAAACCTAGTGTTATTGAACATAGGTTTGACATGAGATTGGAACCTAGAGTCATGGAACCTAGGTTGATAATGAGAAAGTAAGCCTAGTGTTATTGAACGTAGGCGAGACTTAGTGACTTGAACCTAAGGTCATGAGACTTAGGTTGGCAAGTGAAAAACTTGAAAAACGGGATGTGCGACGATTTTGCTATCCCGGGTAGGCGACGATTTCGCTACCATGCCATGAGTTGGCCGTATTGAGACGGGATGTGCGACGATTTTGCTATCCCGGGTAGGCGACGATTTCGCTACCATGCCATGAGTTGGCCGTACCGACACGGGATGAGCGACGAGTTTGCTATCCCGGGTAGGCGACGATTTCGCTACCTCGCCTTGAGTTGGCGGTGTCGAGAGGGGATGTGCGACGAGGTTGGTATCCCGGATATGCGACGAGTTCGCTACCCATGCCATGCGGTGGCCGTGTTGAGACGGGGTATGCGACGATTTTGCTATCCCGAGTATGCGACGAGTTCGCTACTCGAACTAGGATGTGACGAGTTCACTCCTCGAATGTTGGAATAATTATGGTGAGACGGCGATTCCGAAACCATAAGTAAATGACAAGTAAATGAACTTAGTCAATGTGAGACATAGGATGAACCTAGGAGAGAATGATAAATTATATTTCATTTGGTTGCATCCTTTATGTTTATTTACAAGCATGTAAATAATTGTTGCATAGTTATATGTGATCTAACTTATGCATATGGTGTTTCTTTGGACCTGGTGGGTCGAGCTTCTCTCTTGGGTGGCCTTACCCACTGGGAACTATGTTCATAGTTCTCACCCCACATTTTCCAGGTCCTTCCGCGTGTGAGGCGACAGAGCGAGGCAAGGGTTTAGCTCTCTAGATAGCGGCCCTTCCATTTTGGTGACACATAGAGTGTACCCCTAGTTTTGGACTACGACAGCATAGGGGATTTTCATTATATGTATGAAATTATATATTCCATTATTTTGGGAACATAATGTATGGAATGAAAAGGAAAGAAAAGAAAAATTTGGACATGTATATTGTGCCATGTGATGTAATAGAAGTAGAACTTCTTTATGTTGATGCTTTCCTTGTGCAACTCTTGTACTCCGTTCCTAGTTGGAACATTGTGGATAAGCTTGTGTTGTGACGCCTTGGGCGGATAGAAAGGACTCTATCCGTTCGGCGGGTCTGGTGCATGCGCCCGTGCGGTTATCCTTTCCACCTAGTTGGTGTTTAAGGCCCGGCGGGGCGTGACAGACTGAGGTGGTATCAGAGCGTAGAAACGGTCTAGGTTGACCTAAGAACCCTAGGATGGAAAAGACCCTAGGAGTGTAGGCTCGTGAGTGCTGAGATCTTTGATGTGGCGAAAGATAAGAGATTGGGTTATGTCCTTACGCCTCTAGTTGGAAATAGAGGTAGATTCGAGGTGTGTCTTATTCTTCACCAAGTGTGTTCATATTGGCGGCCGACAACATGAAACCAAGTGAGGGAAATAAGGACCCTTGTGTGACTTTCGCCTAGATTGGGTTCACGTTTATTTTCGTGAAACGTATGTTACAAATGACTATAAATGTCACGAAATGACCAAAGTCATTGTGTTTTCAGGATAATGGTACGTGGACGGCCTCCTTTGAGGGCTGGGCTCGGGAGGGCGAGCGCGGCTCCCGAACAACTCGGGGAGGGCGAGAACTCGGGTCTTCGTAATGAGTTGACCGAGTTGATGGGCGTGGTTCGGCGACAAGCCGAAGCCATGCAACGACAGGAGGAGCAAATTAAAAAGCTCTAAGATGAGATGGCGCAGCAAGCGGCTGCGGTTAGGGAGGAGAGAACGGGAGTACCTCCGGCCTCTGCTTCGGCACCGGCCGAGGAGGTGACACCGGCGCCGGCTGTGGCGCCACCGGCATCACCGATTGTAGCCGGTGGGTCGGGTACTCCTATGCCCGACTCCGACATGGAGGATGCGGAGCGAGAGCGCGCACTTGCGGCTCTCATGAGGTTTAAGAATTTCAACCCGCCTATCTTTAACGGGGAGAACGTGGATCCATGGGATGTAGAGACATGGATCGATGCTGTGGAAACGCTCTTCGAGGATCTTTATACCTTGGAGAGGGACAAAGTGCATATCGCCGTTCATTGTTTAGAGCGATCGGCGAAGGTGTGGTGGAAGGGAGTCCGACGGGATAGACTCTCTAGCCTTCCGCCACCGTCGTGGGAAGAGTTTCGGGGTATGGTGTTCGCCACCTATTTCCCCGATAGCGAGAAAAGGAAGTTTCAAGAAAGGTTCCGCAAGTTAAAACAAGGGAACCGTACGGTGCGCGAGTACGAGAGGGAGTTCTCGTACATTATAAATTGCGTACCGCACGTTGTCCGCGGAGAGTTGGACAAGGTCGACTGTTTCGTGCGCGGACTTCGACCGGAAATCTTTAGGGCGGTGCACGCCCTTAAGCTTCGGACCTTTGCGGAGGTCTTGGACCGTGCTCTTTGGGTGGAGCACGGGAATGCATGTGCGCGCGAGGAGCGCGAGTCTTGGGAAAAAGAGAGAGAAAAAGAAAAAGAGAAAGGAAAGAAGCGACCGGCGGGTGGCTCGGGTGGGCAGTCTAGCTCTAAGCGGCCCCCGAAGCACTCGCAGTCGCAAAACCAATCGCGGGGGTTCCGACGGAATCGACCCGCAACCCAGTGCCCGATTTGTAGCGGCCCCCACCACCCTCAGCAGTGTGACTATCGTGAGGGCCGGTGCTACAAATACGGACAGCAAGGGCATATGCGGTACAACTGCCCGATGGATGATGGCCGAGCACCGTCATCGGCATCGGCATTTGCATCGCCGAGACAGCTTGCGGGCATACCTCCCGCGGCGATGTCGGCAGGCCGTGCACAACCGCCGAGACCAGTGGAGGGCCAGCGGCCAGCACCCAGTGGTCGAGTTTTTGCCTCTCAGGTGGAGGAGCCTTCTGCCCAGGATGACGTCTTGGCAGGTATTGTGTTAATTAAAGGCATTCGATGTAGAGCTTTGTTTGATACTGGTGCATCGCATTCATTCATTGCTCGATCATTTGCTATTGCACATGGAATAGAAATTATAGATGCCACACATGCAAGAACTGTGCAAGTACCTGAACACACCTTTTGCGTACATCACGCGTGTGTAGATTGCCCCGTGAGGGTTGAGAACTGGATCATGCCAGCTGATTTGCTGGTATTAAATCGAATGAATGAATATGATTTGATCCTAGGAATGGATTGGCTCTCGATGTATCACGCCACTATTGATTGTGAGAGCCGGATAGTGAAGTTTAGAGAACCCGGGCACAAAGAGTTTGTGTACCGTGGGTGTAAGAGTTCGCTCTTTGCGTCGATGGTGTCCACGTCGCAAGCAAGGAAGCTTATTGCTAGGGGATGCATTGCCTACTTGGCGACGGTAGTGGATGACCGGAAGGAAGTGCTGGGACTTGAGGACGTTCCTATAGTCCAAGAGTTCCCGGATGTATTTTTCGACGGAGTTGCCCGGAATGCCACCGGACCGGGAAATAGAATTTGTGATCGATTTGCTCCCGGGTACGGCGCCGATCTCTAAGGCCCCGTACAGGATGGCACCCGCGGAACTGAAGGAATTGAAAGCACAATTGCAAGATTTGATGGACAAGGGTTTCGTGAAGCCAAGTGTGTCACCTTGGGGAGCCCCTGTTCTATTTGTGCGGAAAAAGGACGGTTCGCTGCGGTTATGTGTAGATTACCGCGAGTTGAATAAAGTGACCGTCAAGAATAAGTACCCTTTACCCCGAATTGATGACTTATTCGATCAATTGCAAGGGTCTCAAGTGTATTCAAAGATTGATTTGCAATCCGGTTATCACCAATTGAAGATCAAACCGGAGGATGTGCATAAGACCGCGTTTAGAACGCGGTATGGACATTATGAATTCACGGTTATGCCTTTCGGGCTTACTAATGCCCCGGCAGCGTTCATGGACCTAATGAACCGTGTGTTCAAACCACTACTAGATCGATTCGTGGTGGTGTTCATTGATGACATTCTTGTCTACTCTCGGAGTGAAGAGGAACATAAAGAGCACCTAAGAATTGTGCTTCAAGTTCTTCGAGAGAACAAATTATTCGCCAAATTGAAAAAGTGCGAATTCTGGATCCGTGAGGTCGCTTTCTTGGGTCACGTAATTTCCGCAGGAGGAGTATCTGTGGACCCTATGAAAGTAGAGGTAATCAAGGATTGGCCTCACCCGACCAATGTCACGGAAATACGACGCTTTTTGGGTCTTGCGGGGTACTATCGGCGGTTCGTGGAAGGATTTTCAAAAATCTCCGGTCCACTAACGCGTCTTACCCGCAAGGGAGCCAAATATGTTTGGAGCGAGGAATGCGACCAAAGCTTTAAGGAGCTAAAGGAAAGGTTGACTTCGGCTCCGGTACTCACCTTGCCAATTGCGGGGGAGGGTTTTGTGGTGTATAGTGATGCATCACGACGTGGTCTTGGGTGTGTGCTTATGCAAAGAGGACAAGTAATAGCATATGCCTCTCGACAGCTGAAGAGCTATGAGCAGAATTACCCCACCCACGACTTAGAACTCGCGGCGGTAGTCTTCGCACTTAAGTTGTGGAGACACTACTTGTACGGGGTGCATTGTGAGGTTTACACGGATCACAAAAGTTTAAAGTACTTATTCACTCAAAAGGAGTTGAACTTGAGGCAGCGGAGGTGGTTGGAGTTGATAAAAGATTACGACTTGACCATCTTGTACCACCCCGGTAGAGCCAATATGGTGGCCGATGCGCTCAGTAGAAAATCCGTGGAGAACTTCGCAATTGAGATGACGGGACAAATGCCGTTAATCAAGGAAATGGGCCGATTTGACTTGGAGATCGTGGCCCCGGGCGTCCCCGCTAGACTTATGAATCTCAATGTATGGCCGACCTTGTTGGAGCAAATAACAGAAAAGCAATCCGGTGATCCAGAACTCCAAAAGGTGCGGGGTGCCATCGAAAGCGGGCGCGCCGGTGATTATCATGTAGATTCGAAGGGCGCAATTCGATTTCGAAATCGATTGTGCGTGCCGAAAGTTGAGGACATTCGTAGGGAGATCTTGAAAGAAGCTCACGCTTCTCCCTATGCGATTCACCCGGGCGGCACCAAAATGTACAAGGACCTCAAACTACATTATTGGTGGCCGGGGATGAAACTTGATGTGGGACGCTTTGTGGCACAATGCTTAGTGTGCCAACAAAGGGCCGAGCGTCGTTGAGGTCCGAGCGTCGCTTTAAAGGAAACTGCAGGGATTGCCTATTCCGGTTTGGAAGTGGGAAAATATCGCGATGGATTTTGTTGTGGGGCCTTACCTCGATCATTAGGTGGGATTACGACGCGATATGGGTGGTGGTGGATGGGTTTGTCAAAGTCGGCACACCGCCAATCCACACCACTTGGTCCCTGAACATCCGTTAGGAGCTGGTGTGGACCTGGTGGTGGGCAGTCTTTGCGGGGGTGGGGGGCGCCTCGATGGACGAATTTTGCCGGTGGAATTGGGTGGGCCGGGTTGTTGGCCATCGAAATCCTCGGGAAAACGTTTCACACCGCGATTGTGGGGATTACGGCGTTTAGTTGGATTGTTTCAATGCTTAGCCTTGTTCGACAATTCGGGGTACACAAATTCCCAAATGTGTCATGGACGTGGAATCGAAGGCAAGTCTACTGATTCGTCAAAAAGGGATTTTCCGTTGATAGTTTCGAGTCCAAGGATCACCCCTCGCTTGGTGGTCCAAATTTTTATGAGAAGCTTGACCGACCGGTGGTCGGTGAATCAAAAGGAAATGAAAGAGTTCATCGTTTTCAATCGCGCCTAGTTTTTGGGAAAGGTGCTCCTCCCCCCTAAAAATGCGGATTGATGGGCCTGGAATTGGGAAACTTGGCACGCTTTGGAAGGGCCTAAAAATTGCGTTGGGGCCAATTTTGCGATTTTGCGCCCGCATTTAGAAATTAGACTATCAATTAGATTGGGAGTTGTGGGCTTTGCGGAAAAAGGGGGAAAAATTTCAAACGGTTTGGAGGAATGGAGGATCAAAATCGTATGGATGATGGCGACTGTTGTGGTATGGATACCTTTTCGAAAACTTTTGCCCAGGTGGGGTGCTTGCCGGCTCAGATTCGTTTGTCCCAAATCCTCGACTAGTTTGATCGGTTTTGCGATTTTGGGGGGGCTTTGCCCCCTATTTGGGAAATTGGGTCGATGGGAGCAATCTCGATTTGGACCCTTGAACAAAATTGACTCGATTTCTTGGAATAGGGTCATGGGCGAAAAATTGCCGGGACAAATCAATCGAAATCCCAGGGGTTTGGATGATGCGATGTGGTCGACCAATTTGAGAGTGAATTTTGGAATGGTTTTGTGTTTGGGTGAAGGTTTGGCGATTTTGGTTTGACAAATCGACCACCTCAAAAGGGTACGAGGTCCATCGGATTTTTTGGGAAGGAGCTGGATATTGGACCTGGTGTCCCGGCGTCAAAGTCGCCCATCCTACCCCCTTTGCCCCCCCGAAAAGTAATGGATGGGAAACCTCCATACTTTTTGGACAGTTTTGACTGGAGATTTTAAGCGAATCCCACCACTTGGTCGGGGGACAAGTTAGCCGACCTGGACGAGATTTTGCGGTTGCACGGGGTCCCAACCTCGATAGTTTCAGATCGAGATCCCCGTTTTACATCGCATTTTTGGAAAAGCTTGCAAGAAGCTTTGGGTACACGGCTCGATTTCAGTTCAGCATTTCATCCTCAGACCGACGGTCAATCGGAAAGAACAATTCAGATTTTGGAGGATATGCTTCGAGCGTGTGTGTTGGACTTCAAAGGTGCCTGGCCTACTCATTTGCCGATGGCTGAGTTTGCCTATAATAATAGCTATCAATCTAGCATCGGAATGGCACCTTTTGAGGCCTTGTATGGAAGAAAATGCCGCTCTCCTATTCATTGGAGCGAAGTCGGCGAGAGAAGGGTCTTAGGACCGGATGTGTTGCGTGAAGCGGAGGAAAAGGTCCGCTTGGCACGCGAACGCTTATCGACGGCGCAATCTCGACAAAAGAGTTATGCGGATCGACGTCGAAGAGATTTGGAATTCGCGGTAGGAGACCGCGTCTTCTTGAAAGTATCACCCATGAGAGGGGTGAAGCGATTTGGTGTTCGGGGTAAGTTGAGTCCCCGTTACATTGGACCTTATGAGGTCTTGGAGCGTGTGGGATCCGTGGCGTACCGGCTAGCTTTGCCGCCAAAACTTGCGGGGATACATAATGTGTTCCATGTATCGACACTCCGCAAGTACGTATATGATCCGGCGCACGTCCTCGAGTATGTGCCTATGGAGCTTCATGAGGATATGACTTATGAGGAATTTCCCTTGTGTATCATGGATCGCGAGGTGAAAAGTTTGAGGAACCGTGAAATTCCTTATGTAAAGGTACAATGGACGAATCACGGTGAGCGCGAAGCTACGTGGGAATTGGAAAGCTCGATGAAGGAGCGGTTTCCTTACCTCTTCGCTGAGTCCAGCTGAGGTATGATTTAGTTTCGCGGCCGAAACTCTCTTTAAGGGGGGAGGAATGTAGCACTTTGAATTTCGGTGCGTTGTCTCGAACTTTACTAAATTTGATGAAGTTCGGAGAGAGCCGGTAATGGCTAGTGTGGATTTGGGTTCCGAAGGTTTCGGAACATTATGGGTACGAGTGGAAACCCAGAAATCGAAGATTTCGAAGAAAAGGACCTACTGGAGCAAAACTGCTCACGGGGTCCGGACCCTGGAAACTGGGGTCCGGACAATGAAGTTGTGGCCGGCTGCGGTCCGGACCCGGCCACGGTCCGGACCCGAGCCGATGTCCGAGATGGGGAACGTACGGGTTCCGGACCCGGGACTTGAGGTCCGGACCCGAGCCGCGTGCCAGGTTGGGGTGCGTACGGGTTCCGGACCCTGATGCCAAGGTCCGGACCCGGCCTGCGCACTGACCAGAGTAACAGTGCGGGGTCCGGACCCCATTCGCAAGGTCCGGACCCGGCTGGTGCAGAATGTCCAGTGAGGGGTATTTTGGTAATTTCTTGGGGGATAGGCTATATATAGAGGGCTGGGGTCCCTCTCCTCATTACTCCTCCATTTTTCCTCACTTCCCTCTCCCTCTCCCTCACTTTCTCTCTCTAGAGATCTCTCCAAAGCTTGGAGAAGTGAAGAATTTGACCTTGGAAAAAGCTTCTAAGGTGGATTTGGAGCTTCTTGGTGCAAGAAGAAGCTTGGGAGCTAGGGCTTTGAGGTGAGTTCTTGTGATTTAGGGTTTGAACCTAGGATTTAATCCTTTGAAATGAGATTTTTGGAAACCCTATGCAATCTAAACCACAAATGGTGAAGGATTGGCCATGAAATCTAGGGTTTGGCTTGCATGCATGCAAACCCTAGGTAGATTTGGGGCATTTGCAATGAGAGGTTCTATGTCACGCCCCGGGCTAGTTCAAGATGCGGAAAAACTAGTTCAATATTTTTTTTTTTTTTTTTTTTGAAAGCCTAGCCCGCGCCACGTACAGACCCGCCACAAATACAGGGTCCACTGTACACACTAATACACTAGCACAATTGCACAAAACCCCTCCAAACACCACAATTAGCACCTGAGCCCCTCACAGCAGGCATAATATGCCAGAACACCCCTCCACAAGCCGTCCCACGCGAAACGGTGCGAGAACAGGGTCTAAATCACGAAATCGAAAAACGTGACATTCGACCCCTCGGCGATCAAGATGGAATAACTCTCAAACCGCTCGTCGCATGTCGACGCGGATCGCGCCATCGCATTCAGCACTGCCGAGACATCGAACTCACCATTTTGGATCGTCAGATTCGGACTCCGGTTCGCGCCGTTAAGCCGTTCACTCTCCGCGACGAAAATCCAAAAAAAACACTAAAATCCACTAAAACTCATTTATATACATATATATATATAAATACCTGTATATACATACGTATACAGATCAAAAACGCAGTATCGGGGAGAGGAACACAGAATTCCAAATTTCCAAAATTCGAATTCTCACATCACTCCCACCTAACAAGAAGTTTCGTCCCCGAAACTTACTCACACACCATCCGCGAACAACAGCGGATACCTCTCACGCGAAGCAGACTCCACCAAAGGAAGATATCTGAACCAACCCTCACCAAAGTCCAAAACGCATGCCCGGAGCATAACCTCGAGAGTCTAGAAGACTCGCTCCGACTGCCCAACACTTTGAGGGTTGAACAGAGCTAAAGTCGAGCTTCGTCCCCAGTGCCTACTGCAAGCTCCTCCAGAACTGGGAAACGAAGCGAGAACTCCAATCCAAAGCGATCGACACTGGCCCTCCAAACAGCCCGACGAACTCATCCATGTAGAGCTGCGCCAGTCTATCCCAAGACTAAATCGAGTGTACCGGTAGGAAGTGAGCTGTTTTCGTCAAACAGTCCACAAAACCCAGATCGCAACTTGACCTCGCCGAGAACGAGGCAACCCGGTGACGAAAACCAAGGTGATCTCCTCCTACTTCCCTACAGGTACGAGCAAAGGTCAAAGCTTCTCTGCTGATCGCTGATGCACAGCCTTCACTGGCTGACAACCCGGCACAGTGCCACATGCTGAGCTACAACCAGAAACTCTGCCCCAAGTCGCGGTACATCTTCGTCTCCCCATCTTGAACTAGCCCGGGGCGTGACAGATTAAGATGGTATCAGATCCAAAAGATCGGACACGCGCTCCAAAGCAAGACTACACGAAAGACGCGGCGAAAACCCTGCACGCAAACACAGCTCGGAGCCAACAACCAGGCTCCCGTCATCCCGAAACCGAGCTAAAAGGGCGCCCTGACTCAACCGGAGTCAAACCGACGGCAGTGATGGCCAATCAACTGCGCAAAACCACGCCAGGATTAGCTCAAGGTTCACCACTAGAACGGGGATGACCAACACACAGCTTTCCGCAAGACGGCCAAGAGCGAGAAAAAGTCTTGCAAGGGAAAGCACCGACCCAATCCAGAAGGTCCCCAAGAAGGGATAGGGTATTTCGTCCTAACTTTCGACACTACGTTGTCTGCAGCCAACGTACTTATCAAAAGAAGACGAAATATCCCAAGGTCAAAGGCCGATAACCAGTTGGCAACGCCACAAAGGCACCAGGTCAACCAACTCAAAAGGCTGGACCAAAGTCACAGACTAGTCACCGAATTAACGGGAAAAGCAGACCGACCCACAAAACAAAGTCTGCCCTGAGCCAACTCTCTAGGAGTCACCGGTTTCCAACAACGAACCGACGGCTACAGGCGACAACTGGTCGTCAACCACACGAACCAAACCGGAGGCAGAACAAAACCAGCGTCGACTAACCAACGTCGAACGCGGTGAGATCTCCAACAAGAACCTGGAGGATCTCGCGGCAACACGGAAACCTGCAAATATCGCCAGGAATCCCAAAGCACACCAATTTAGGCGTTAGGATAGTCGCAAACCACGTAGGCACCAACAAAAACCCGACACCAAACAGTGTCCACTCAGTCTAGTACACGTCAGTTTGACGCAAGAACTATTCAAGGTCGAAAGACCAACACTGACGATGCCACCAGCAAGACGTCAGAGGGGTAGGCTTCACCGCCCTACCCAACAAAACAGAGGGGAAACACCCAACTGCGGTCGAAACCGCTCACAAACCGTCTCCGTAGAGACGCTCGCAGAGGCCCTCGTGCTCAACACGGAAAGTGGGGACAGGGCAAGAACAGCCCTACAACCACACAGATCCACCAAGTGACGTTCCCAAGCCCACAAGGGCTACCACCTGCCAACGAGTGGTTACACGAAGGGGAAAACACCCTGCCACTTGGGATCTGTCTGGTACTCCACCACCACTACCAGAAACAGCACGAGCCTGCGAACCAGGGTAGATCAAAACTCAGGAGGTCCGCCCAAACACGCTCGGATGTGGCCACCACCCCCAAACACGGGGTCGGCGTCCACACGCGAAACAGCCGACGAAGTCGCTGTCATCGTCACGGTCGTCGCACAACGGTGTGGGTGCCACGGGAGGGTCTGCAGTCATCGGGGTACACGGCGAAGGAGTAGGAGGGGCTGGAGCGGCAGCTGCCGTAGCCTGTTGCAAAAAACACCGGAACAAGCCGGAACATGCCGGAGAGGGTCGCCAGCTGACCACTCGCCTCGGCCCCAAGCACACAGGGCACGGTCCACACCAGGCTGTCCGCCTCCTGCCAGCTCCTCACTCGAACCAGCCACAACAGCCCGAAACAGAATACCAGCAGACAGCTCCACAGGCGCACGCCCACCACCACGACCCGGACGAGGAGGTCTAGCACGACCACAAGCCAACTGCAAAAATACAGAAACCAGCGCAAGAGAAAAGGGGTCGGCAACTCCCACAAAAACAAGCCGAAAACAAACCCCTCGAGCTCGCGCGCCTATACATCCTAGGTCTCCCTATGGGTCAGCCTAACAAGTGGTTCAGTTACAAGTTGATGAATGAATGAGTGTTTGTTCCCTTTACGCTCTGATACCATCTTAATCTGTCACGCCCCGGGCTAGTTCAAGATGCGGAAAAACTAGTTCAATTTTTTTTTTTTTTTTTTTTTTGAAAGCCTAGCCCGCGCCACGTACAGACCCGCCACAAATACAGGGTCCACTGTACACACTAATACACTAGCACAATTGCACAAAACCCCTCCAAACACCACAATTAGCACCTGAGCCCCTCACAGCAGGCATAATATGCCAGAACACCCCTCCACAAGCCGTCCCACGCGAAACGGTGCGAGAACAGGGTCTAAATCGCGAAATCGAAAAACGTGACATTCGACCCCTCGGCGATCAAGATGGAATAACTCTCAAACCGCTCGTCGCATGTCGACGCGGATCGCGCCATCGCATTCAGCACTGCCGAGACATCGAACTCACCATTTTGGATCGTCAGATTCGGACTCCGGTTCGCGCCGTTAAGCCGTTCACTCTCCGCGACGAAAATCCAAAAAAACACTAAAATCCACTAAAACTCATTTATATACATATATATATATAAATACCTGTATATACATACGTATACAGATCAAAAACGCAGTATCGGGGAGAGGAACACAAAATTCCAAATTTCCAAAATTCGAATTCTCACATTCTAAAAATATTTGGACCTTCGAGAATTGCAATTGAGGCATAGGAAATCATGTTGGGACACTTGATTTCACATGTTGAGTTGAATTTAGGGTTCGTAATGAGTAACGAACCGTTTTCTTATAGAAGCTTAGGTTGAAGCAAGAACTCAAGGCTTGGACACTTAGGAGCTTGAAGAATACAAGGATTCGAAAGCTCTTGAGGTGGGTTTGTGTTTACCGAAGTGATTAGGTCACTTTCATGTCTAGGGTAAATATTCATTTAAAGATAATATGGTATATGTTGTGAACCCTAGAATTTGCATGTTGGCAAAGGTAAAAATCATGATAGGTTGAACAATGAGATCCTATTGCATGATGTACATTTCAAGTATAATTCAAATATTAATACTTGTTGCATGGTTGCATGTATGGTTAAACCTAGTGTTATTGAACATAGGTTGGACATGAGGATTAAACCTAGTTTTATTGAACATAGGTTTGACATGAGATTGGAACCTAGAGTCATGGAACCTAGGTTGATAATGAGAAAGTAAGCCTAGTGTTATTGAACGTAGGCGAGACTTAGTGACTTGAACCTAAGGTCATGAGACTTAGGTTGGCAAGTGAAAAACGTGAACAACGGGATGTGCGACAATTTTGCTATCCCGGGTAGGCGACGATTTCGCTACCATGCCATGAGTTGGCCGTATTGAGACGGGATGTGCGACGATTTTGCTATCCCGGGTAGGCGACAATTTCGCTACCATGCCATGAGTTGGCCGTACCGACACGGGATGAGCGACGAGTTTGCTATCCCGGGTAGGCGACGATTTCGCTACCTCGCCTTGAGTTGGCGGTGTCGAGAGGGGATGTGCGACGAGGTTGCTATCCCGGGTATGCGACGAGTTCGCTACCCATGCCATGCGGTGGCCGTGTTGAGACAGGGTATGCTACGATTTTGCTATCCCGAGTATGCGACGAGTTCGCTACTCGAACTAGGTGGTGACGAGTTCACTCCTCGAATGTTGGAATAATTATGGTGAGACGGCGATTCCGAAACCATAAGTAAATGACAAGTAATTGAACTTAGTCAATGTGAGACATAGGATGAACCTATGAGAGAATGATAAATTATATTTCATTTGGTTGCATCCTTTATGTTTATTTACAAGCATGTAAATAATTGTTGCATAGTTATATGTGATCTAACTTATGCATATGGTGTTTCTTTGGACCTGGTGGGTTGAGCTTCTCTCTTGGGTGGCCTTACCCACTGGGAACTTTGTTCATAGTTCTCACCCCACATTTTCCAGGTCCTTCAGCGTGTGAGGCGGCGGAGCGAGGCAAGGGTTTAGCTCTCTAGATAGCGGCCCTTCCATTTTGGTGACACATAGAGTGTACCCCTAGTTTTGGACTACGACAGCATAGGGGATTTTCATTATATGTATGAAATTGTATATTCCATCGTTTTGGAACATAGTGTATGGAATGAAAAAGAAAGAAAAGAAAATTTTGGACATGTATATTGTGCCATGTGATGTAATAGAAGTAGAACTTCTTTATGTTGATGCTTTCCTTGTGCAATTCTTGTACTCCGTTCCTAGTTGGAACATTGTGGATAAGCTTGTGTTGTGACGCCTTGGGCGGATAGAAAGGACTCTATCTGTTCGGCGGGTTTGGTGCATGCGCCCGTGCGGTTATCCTTTCCACCTAGTTGGTGTTTAAGGCCCGGCGGGGCGTGACAATAACCCTCAATTCTAATGAGGGAGATGGATGCAACTCCGACAATGCCACCACTGACGACGAGATCTCACTTCTTACCAGAAAATTAAAGAAGATCATACAAAGAAAGCATGGAGCTAGGTGGTCCGGCAAAGGTAATGGTAGATCAATTTTTTTTAAAAAGGATGTCAAATGCTACAATTGTAACAAAATCGGGCACATAAGTTATGATTGCCAAAATCAAAGTAAGTCTCCCGGAAAGGAGAAAAAGAAGAATAAAGCCTTCTCCGCCGCTTGGAGTGATGATAGCGATTCCGACATGGAGGAATCAACTAAAAAGGTCTCCAACTTAAGCCTCACATATGATGATACACCTTTGAACTTTTGTTTCATGGCAAATATAGAAGATGAGATAAATGATTTAATTTATAGTAAATTTTTAGAAGCTTTTTATGATCTTTATGATGATCTCCAAAAATTTGATTCCAATATATGCTTATTAAAAAAAAGAACAAAATACATCTTTAATCTTCAATTTAAATTTAGTAAAATCTGAAATAAAAGTTTAAAAACTGAGTTAAATTTATTAGAGAAGCAACTTGAGACCAAAAGTGATGGTGAAAATTATAAAGAAACTAGTTTATTTAAAGCTGAAAATGAATCTCTAAATAGGGACTTAATCGATTCAAGAAACACTTTAGAAAATTACATTGGTAGCACTGAGGTTTTAAACATGATGTTGGGTAATCAAAAATCCTATTTGGATAAGATTGGACTTGGATATCAATACAAGTCTAGTCAAAAGAAATATATTTCTAAGCCATTTGCAAAATATTCAAATGGCAATAAGAATATGTTATGCACCTATTGTAATAAAATAGGGCATCATACAACCCAATGTCAATTTAGAAATAAATTTAAATTTAGACAATTTTGGGTGGTGAAATGTTCTAACATAAGTGGACCCAAATCCACTTGGGTACTCTTCTTAACTTAAATTTTTTTGTAGGTATGCCTGCACTCAACAAAGTTAAGCGACAAATGGTATTTGGACAGTGGGTGTTCAAGGCACATGACGGGCAACCTAACAAATTTATCGTCGTTGGAAATAAATCCAAAGGTCGTATCATCGGAAAAGGCTCAATCGGTAAATCGTTTTAAAATTAATGATGTTTAATTAGTAGGACTTAAACATAATTTATTTTGTATTAGTCAACTATGTGATAAGTGATTGATCATTGAATTCGAGTCAACCCATTGTAGCATAATTGCCTCTCTCTCAAACTGTATTATGTTTAACGGTTTAGAACTAGAAATGTATATACAATCAATTTGAGCAAGATTTTCTCGAGTAGAGAGATTTTCTCAAGCCCTCTTTTAAGCCTAAAAATGCCATTTCTACTAGTAGACCATTAGAACTTCTTCACATGGATCTATTTGATCCTATTAGTGTTACTAGTTTAGGCATTATATTTTTTTTATTATTGACGATTTTGCTCGTTTTACTTGGACTTTATTTTTGTCGCATAAAAATGAAGATTTTGAATATTTTAAAATTTTTATTAAAAGAGTTCAAAATGAAAATAATTTGAAAGTTTCAAAAATTCGAAGTGATCATGGTGGTGAGTTTTCTAATCGAAATTTTGATGATTTTTGTTAAACATGAATTTTCGACTCCTAGAATCCCTCAACAAAATAGAGTTGTTGAGAGAAAAAATAGGACGCTTCAATAAATGGCCCGTGCAATGCTTTTAAAAAATAATTTATCCATTTATTTTTGGGCCGAAGCTGTCAATACGGCATGTTATATTTTAAATCATGTTTCTATTCGACCTATTTTGGACAAAACTCCTTATGAGCTTTGGAATGAAAAACCCTCCAAAGTTTTATATTTTCATGTTTTTGGTTGTAAGTATTTTGTTTTAAATACTAAGGATGATCGAAAAAAATTCGATGCTAAATCTGATGAAAGTATATTTTTAGGATATTCAACTACTAGTAAAGCATACCGTATTTATAATCGACGTATTTTAGTAGTAGAAGAGAGCATGTATGTTATGTTTAATGAATCTGATGTTGGATTGGACTTGTATGATGAAGAAGTCAATGAATTGAAAAAGATGATGTTAGGGCTTCTATTCAAATTATCGCAATAGAAAGACCCATTGACCATCCCGTAATTGGTACAAAATGGATGTTTCGAAATAAGAAAAATGAAGATGGTGTCGTGGTTCGCAACAAAGCTAAATTAGTGGCTCAAGGTTTCAACCAACAAGAGGGAATAGATTTTGATGAAACCTTTGCACCGGTGGCCCGACTTGAAGCTATTCGAATTTTACTCGCTTTTGCTTCTTTTAAAAATATAAAGTTATTTCAAATGGATGTAAAAAAGTGCATTTTTAAATGAATTTATTAATGAAGAGGTTTATGTTGAACAACAACCGGGATTTGAAAAATCACACTTTTCAAAATCATATTTTTAAACTCTCTAAAGCACTTTATGGTTTAAAACAAGCACCACGGGCTTGATACGAAAGGCTAAGCTCATTTTTAATTTCAAAAAAATTTAGGATCGGCAAAGTTGACACCATATTATTTATTAAATATTTTAATAATAATTTTTTTATTGTTCAGATTTATATTGATAATATTATTTTCGATGCTACTAATGAAATGTCGTACAAAGAATTTGCTAAATTGATGCAGGATGAGTTTGAAATGAATATGGTTGGCGAGCTAAACTATTTTCTTGGGTTTCAAATTAAACAAACGCATAAAAAAAATTTCTAAGTCAAACGAAATATGCTCGTGATCTCATTATGCGATTCGGGATGGACAATACGAAATCTACAAACACCCCGATGTGTACAACAACAAAATTAGACATGGACGAGTCAGGCAAATCGGTTGACACTAAGTTATACAGAGGTATGATCTGTAGTTTATTATATTTAACTGCTAGTCGCCCTGATATTATGTTTTCTATTTGTCTTTGTGCTCGTTTCCAAGCGAATCCTAAAGAATCACATTTAACTGCGGTCAAAAGGATAATTCGTTACATTAAGGGCAACTTAACCTTAGGTTTGTGTTATCCTAGGATAGGCTCTTTTGATTTAGTCGGTTATACCGATACTGACTTTACAGGTTGCAAAGTCGATCGAAAGAGTACAACCAGATCCTGTCATTTTTAGGACACTCGCTTGTATCCTGGTTATCCAAAAAGTAAAATTTTGTAGTGCTTTCAACAGTCGACGCTGAATATATAGTTGTCGAAAGTTGTTGCGCACAAATTTTGTGGATGCAACAAACTCTAAAAACTTTTGAATTTTAATTTTTTAACACTCATATTCGATGTGGTAATACTAGTGCAATCAATATTTCTAAAAATCTTATTCAACATGGTAGAACAAAACATATTAATTTAATACATCACTTTTTACATTATCACGTAAATAAAAAAAAATGTATCTTTAGAATTTGCTGAACCGGATCGGCAATTGACCGATATTTTTACAAAACCACTTAGTTTTGAAAATTTTGATTCCCTTCGCAGAGAAATAGAAATGTTAAATATTGAAACTTTGTAATTTTTCTGTACCACTTGTTTGATTTTTTTTCTCGATTTTTGACTTTAGTATTTTTGGTGGATTTTTGTTTTGCATTTTTCTTTTGTTTCGGCCTCCTTTTCATTTTTCTTTTCTGAATTATAGGGCCTTCTATGCAATATTTTTTTTCTTTTTGAATGATACCAAAAAGGGGAGATGAAAAGGTTACCTCAAAATTATTTCAATTTTTTTTCACTTTAATTGAAAGATTTTTTTTTGAAATAATTTCGAGGTGACCTTGTCATCTCCTCTTTTTGGCATCATTCAAAAAGAAAAAATATTACACAGAAGGCTCTATAATTTTGAAAAAAAAAAACTGAAAAAAGGCCGAAACAAAAGAAAAATGCAAAAAAAAGATGGTATTAATTCAATAGTTTAAAATATGATATAAATGAGTTTTACAAGTATGGTATTAATTCAAAAGTTTTTTACAAACGTGGAATAATTCAAAAATGTTTTATATTTGTAGTATTAATTTAAAAGAATTTTACAAATCTGGTATAATTTTAAATGACCTTTTCAAATGTAGTAATATTTCAAATGTGCTTTGCAAATGTGGTATGAATTCAAAATTATTTTCGAATTCAAATGCATTTGCAAATATAGTTGAAATTCAAATTAAAATCAATTATCCTTTAATCATACTTTTTTTCTATTTTTGAAATAATGGCTAATGTATCTAAAGGGGGGCTTGGATGTTGTTTGAGATACAACTTCAGAAAAATTCTCTAAGTCCTAATTATTTTTTTATTTTTGAGCTTTATTGAGAGGTTGTAATAGAAGTCTTGTAAAGTGTGATTGTAAGCGGCTTTTGTCTTGCCCTTGTTCAAAAGGCCAAGTGATAGTGATTAAATCGGTACCTGGAGGAAAAGAAGGACCGGACTGGAGTAGGCAGAAAGGCCGAACCAGGATTAATCATCTGTATTATCTGAGTTTGTGTGATGCCCCGGACTTCCCAGGGGGTCACCCATCCTAGGACTACTCCCATCCTAGCACGCTCAACTCTCTCAACCTCTTGGGCCTAGCCACCACCCAAAATGCTTAAGCCGGGTTGAGTGGTTAGCCCTATTATATCTTTTATATAGGACTATCTGGGGTGTCACAATCTCCCTCCCTTTAAGCCATGACGTCCTTGTCAGGCTTAGACTCACCAGTACCAGGCGATGTGAGACTTGTCTCACTAGCCTTTGTCATTTTCGACCCTGAATTAGCTTGTCATTCACCGACCCTGGCTTAGTCTGTCATTCCGATCCTCGCTCAGCCAAGACTCATCTCACACTTTCGGCTGGTAATTGGCTCTGATACCAACTGAAACGTCCCGGACTTCCCAGGGGGTCACCCATCCTAGGACTACTCCCATCCTAGCACACTCAACTCTCTCAACCTCTTGGGCCTAGCCACCACCCAAAATGCTTAAGCCGGGTTGAGAGGTTAGCCATATTATATCTTTTATATAGGACTATCTGGGGTGTCACAGTTTGCTTCTCTTCTTTTCTTTCTTTTATTTGGTTGTGCAATTTTTATCTTAGTTTAATTTTACTTGAGTTTTAGTTGTCAACTAATTCACCCCCCCTCTTAGTTGCCACTTGATCCGTCACTAAGGATATATAGGCATGCGAGAGCAAGTTATGGGCTTGTCCGTGTCGTGTCTTGTGGGCTTGATTAGGTCTTATAGTGGATAGTGTCACTTTTTTCGCCCCGATTGATGGTCAAGACGGTTGCAGACGACGTGATGTCGAGAGTCGAGGAGAAGTGCCATGGTTTTGAGGGGCAACGAATTTATTATTCCTAGTCCCTTTCTACTGCAATATTTTGTCTTTGTCTTTTCTTCAGGATTCCATGGTAAGCGGTTGAGGTTCATCACAGTGCGGGTGCTAGCGCACTCGATCGCAGGGCAGCCATCGGAATCAGATAGGATTTGCACTCTTCAGGACCAAATGGCAGCCTTGAGTAATGTTGTTCACCTACTTGCTTAGCAACAGATTAGAGCTATTGCCGCGGGGGCAGGCACAAGTGCTCCCCCACCTACTTCCCAGCTGATCAGGATACGAAGGCTGTCGCCACTATTAGTGCCGCTGGGGAGAGTATCAGATGGCGGCCGATCTTCCTACAAATGCACTATCCGTGTGACTCCCATACCTTTGCTGCCGACCAAACGATGCTCAAGACAGAACGGGAGTGGGCTCGAGTGAGCCGCGTGGAGTACGTGAAGTATCACAAACCGACTTTCGAGGGGAAAAGACGGACCCATGGATTGTGGAGTTGTGGTTTGATGCCATCAAGAAGCTTTTCGAGGTTCTTTATATCAAGGAGAATCTTGGACGGGAGGCCCGCAAGTGGTTGAGGAAGGGGAAGCTTGCAAGATGGAGGACGGTCAAATCCGAGTTATATCGAGTTCAACGGTCGCTCACTTGGGAGTAATTCCGGGGGGATGTTGTATGACGCCTTTTTATCGGACAATGTGAAGCGGTAGTTGGAGGATGAGTTCGAGAATCTATGGCAAAAAGAAAATAAGCGAAAGTATGAGAGGGAGTTCAACCACCTTCTGAATTGTATCCCTCACGTGATCTGGACGATACTCAAAAGGCACAAAAATTTGTAGGTGGGCTTAAGGCGGTGATCTACCAGTTGGTCCATTCTTATAAATTTAGACCTTCCGGGAGGTGCGAGATAGAGCTTTGTTGGTCGAGTAGGGGGGAGGCACAGGTAAAAGCGAGGTGTGAGGCCTCAGACGAGGGTAAGGACAAGAAGTGGCCATTCGTTGGAGCACGGAGTAGGCGGCCTAGCACTGGTAGACCGTTGAAGTAGCCTTGACCACAACATAGAGTGAAAGGCTCAAATCTGCAGGTTTAGCGACAGGCGCAGGTGTGTTCTATTTGCGGCGAGCTCATGTGCCGGCCCAGTGCCCCAAGAGTTTCGGGAGATGTTACCATTGTGGCCAACCAGGCCATGTGCGGTCAGAATGCCTGGGTTTGGTGACGACGGCTCCTTCTATCGCCTCAACTCCTTCAACCCCACGACAGCATACTGGGGCCCCTCTTGCTGATTCCTTGACCGGACGTGCTTCTTCCTTACTCCAGCCGAAAGCATCTCGCCTGGTGGCTCACGGTCGGATTTGCTCGATGGCTCGATAAGGCGACGATGTACCAAAGGACATCGTGGCAAGTATGATTCTCTCTCTCTCTCTCTCTCTCTCTCTCTCTCTCTCTCTCTCTCGTGTACGTGCTCCGACTTTATTTGACACTAGTGATACCGATAAAGGAGTTTGACGTGGTGCTTGGCATGGACTGGCCGGCTCACCAGGCACCACTCCAGCATCAATTGCCCAAGTCTTTGCAACAATTAGGGAGAATGGATATGTGACCCCGGGTGCAAAAGCTTGCACTCTGTCAAGATGATATCCATGTCGGGGGCCAAGTAGATGATCAGTAGTGGATGCGTAGCCTACTAAACCACTATGGATGATCTCCAATGGGCAATGCCACAGTCGGAACAGATATCGGTAGTGCGGAAGTTCCCGGATGTGTTCTCGACGGAGCTATCGAATATGCCCCCTGATCGAGAACTCGAGTTCGTGATCGACTTGCTCTCCAGCAAGTCCTCAATATCCAAAGCACCTTATCGTGTGGCTGATGCTAAATTGAAGGAGTTAAAGTCCCAGTTGCCACATCTCCTAGACAAGAGCTGCATCAGACCTAATGTGTCCCCTTGGAGAGTCGCGGTTCTATTTGTGAAGAAAAAGAATGGCAGTTTGTGCCTATGTATTGATTATCGAGAGCTCAACAAGGTAACGATCAAGAATAAATACCCGCTACCTAGAATCGATGACTTATTTGACCAGCTTTAGGGGTCGTCGGTATATTCCAAGATTGACTTGCAGTCGAGATACCACCAACTAAAGATAAAAGTAAAAGACATGTCTAAGACCGGCTTTTGGACACGGTACGAGCATTATTAATTCACGTTTATACCTTTTGGACTTACGAATGCCTTGAAAGTTTTCATGGATTTGACGAATCGGGTATTCAAGGCCTTCTTAGATTAATTTGTTGTGGTCTTCATCAACGACATCCTGATCTATTCCCGGAGTGACAAAAAGCACGAGAAACACCTGAGACAAGTGATGCAAGTACTTTAGGATAATAGACTCTTTGTTAAGCTGAAGAAATGTCAGTTATGTCTTCGGGAGGTGGCATTTTGGGGCATGTTATCTCCGAAGGTAGAGTGTCAGTAGATCCTAAAAAGATGGAAGTGTTGTGGAATGGTCTCGACTAATCAATATGACTGAGGTACGGAGTTTTCTTAGCGTGGTGGGCTACTACCAATGATTTGTGGAGGGTTTCTCCAATGTGGCTGCTCCGCTGTCTCGCTTGTCCTGGAAAGAAGAAAAGTTCACGTGGAGCCCAGAGTGTCAATTAAGTTTCAAGGAGCTTAAAGGACGGCTGATGCAAGCGCCAATCTTGGCATTACTTGTTCTAGGAGAGAACTTTGTGATCTACACTGATACTTCTCGCATTGGGCTTGGATGCGGACTCATGCAAAGCGAGAAGGTCATTTCTTTTGCGTCCTGATAGTTGAAGTTATGAGCAGAATTATGATGCCCCACTACCCAAGGGGTCATCCATCCTAGACTACTCTAGCCTTTGCACACTTAAATTTCCTAACCTCTTGGGCCTAGCTACTTGTCAGGGACTTAGAAAAATTTTGTGCAGCCCGGTCCCTGGCCCAACTCCGCAAGCTGAAAACGTGTCGAAACGGGTTGACGGTGAGACCCGAACCCGACCCGCTTTGAGTAAATGAAGGGTTGTGTAACCGCTGCCATAAAGCCTCATTATCCTTTAGAAAAAAACAGCCAAGAGGTGGAGAGACTCTTGGGCTTGGCATTGATAAGGGCTCATTAAGTGTAGTTAATGGGTGAGTTAATGTGTCATATTAATTTTTCCCTCTTTAAGTCATGACTTCCTCGTGAGGCTCAAGCACACTCGCAAGCACCAGACGATGTGAGACTTATCTAACTAGTCTTAGCCAATTTTGTGGGCAGCGCACTTCACCCATAATTATCGTCAGCCAAGGAGCCACGCTCTATCTTTTGTATAATCCTAACTCAGCCGAGACTCATCTCACACTTCCGACTGGTGATTGGCTCTGATACCAACTATGACGCCCTATTTTCCAGAGGGTCACCCATCTTAGGAATACTCTATGCTTAGCACGCTTAACTCTCTTAACCTTTTAAGCCTAGCCACCATCCAAAATGCTATAGCCGGTTAAGAAGTTTAGTTTTATTATACTTTATATTTAGGACTATTCCAAAATCCTAGGATGTCGCAAGAATTATCCGACACACGACCTCAAGCTTGCCGGAGTTATCTTCGCAATGAGGCTTTGGAGACACTACTTATATGAAGCACACTATGAAGTCTACACCGACCACAGGAGTTGAAGTATCTTCACCCAAAAGGAGGTGAATTTGCGACAATGAAGGTGGTTGGAGCTATTCAAGGACTATGACCTATCCATTCTGTACAACATGGGGAAAGCTAATATGGTTGCCGACACGTTGAGTCGCAAGAAAACTTCAGCCTATATTGCTATAATGATTACTGAGGAATCTCACCTCTTGAAGGAGATACGCAGGTTGGAGTTAGAGATAGTGCCTTGGGTGAGGTTGCTCAGTTGATGGTCTCGGTGATGCAACCCACCTTAGTGGACAAAACAAAGAAGGACAATTGGCCGATGGATGCCTTTTGAAACCCAAGGCTATATTGGAGTGAGGACTGAAACAAGAGAATTGAGAAATTTTCTATATATTTTATTCATCTAAACCCATTCTCTTGTATAGAGAGAGGGAAAAAGGATTTACATGGAAGAACATGATTGTATCATGTTAATTATATAAGAAAATAATAAAAAGATATATAAATATTACTACCCTAACAAGGAAGTAATATACATAGTAACATATAATACATATATAGTAACACATATCATATACATGGTAAGATATATATGATATATATATGGTAGCATATATATAATATATATGGTAACATATATAATATATATATATATGGTATATAATATATATGGTAACACCCCCCTGCAAACTCAAGGTGGGTTAAACATCGAGGGTTTGGATAAAAGAAATTGATGTCGTTGCGTGGTATGAGACTTAGTGAAGAAGTCAGCAAGCTGGAGACGTGAAGATATAAATGGTAAGACAAGTGTGCCATTAAGGTAATGATGCCGAACGAAGTGACAATCAAATTCAATATGTTTAGTGCGTTCATGAAATACCGGATTAGTATCAATCTTGATTGCACTTTGATTGTCACAATATAGAGGTGTCAGAGTAGAGCAAATAATGCCAAAATCACCAAGAAGACGACGAAGCCAAACAATCTCAGAAGCTGCAGTAGACATAGCACAATACTCTGCCTCGGTACTAGATTTGGAGACAATATTCTGTTTCTTAGCTCTCCATGAAATAAGGGAATCACCAAGAAAAATGCAATAACCTGTGGTAGATCGGCGATTAGTATGGTCCCCAGCCCAGTCAGCGTTAGAATAAGCTCGGAGTGCAAGTTGCGAGGTGGAAGAAAAGAAAAGACTCTGGTTAATAGTGCCTTGAAGATAGCGGAATGCGAAGAACAGCAGCATAGTAAACAGAAGTTGGTACTTGAACAAACTGGCTTACTATATGGACAGCATAAGCAATATCTGGACGAGAGATAGTGAGATAAACGAGAGCTCCAACTAACTCCCGATAGCGTGTGGGATTTGGAAGCGGCTCACCCATGGTAGGAGTTAGTTTCTGATGAAGCTGCATAGGAGTATTGACTGTGTCATTGTCAGTAATACCAGCACGAGAGATGAGATCTGTTGTGTACTTTCGTTGAGATAACAAATAGCCATTAGAACCGTAGGCTACTTCAATACCGAGGAAATAACGGAGGAGCCCGAGGTCCTTCATCTCAAATTGACGTTGAAAGAAGGATTTGCTAAATTGTATAAAATTGGGATCATCACCAGTAATAATCATATCGTCAACATAGAGAAGTAAAACAGTAATACCACGAGCAGAAGAGTGAATGAATAATGCATGGTCATTCTCACTCTGATGAAAACCAGCAGAAATAACGGCAATTGAGAACTTCTCAAACCAAGCGCGAGGAGCTTGTTTAAGACCATACAACGCCTTGCGAAGTAAGCAGACATGGCCAGGTGGATGATTAAGGCCAAGAGGTGGTTGCATGTAAACTTCTTCGTGAAGATCGCCATGTAAAAAGGTATTTTTAACATCAAGTTGATATAACGGCCATCCACGAGAGACAGCAACAGCTATAAGTACGCGAACAGATGTCATTTGAGCAACTGGAGTAAATGTCTCCTTGTAATCGATGCCATACTCTTGAGTAAAGCCGCGAGCAACTAAGCGAGCCTTATAGCGATCAACAGATCCATCAGACTTTGTCTTAATTTTGTAGATCCATTTGCAGCTGATTGGAACCTTTCCTGGAGTAAGGGGAACAAGCTTTCAGGTACCGGTGTGGTGAAGAGCCTTAAGTTCTTCAGATATAGCATCTTGCCACTCAGGAATGGCAGCAACTTGGCGGTATGTTCGTGGTTCCTGGTGAGTGTGGATGGTAGCAAGAAAGGTATAAAATTGCGGAGAAAGAGAATGTGAGGTAATACAACCAAAGAACGTTTTGGGCTGGCATTCTTGAAGGGAATAGCGACGCACGGATGTAGGAGGATCATCGGTTGGAGCTTCGACGGAAGGACAATCACGAGACGCATGTACTTCAGTGTCATCTGCAGGAGAAGTAATAGGAGAGATAGAGTCCTCTTGGAAAAAGGAATGCACTGAAAAAGAATTAGTCAAAAAGGAAAGATCAATATGGGTAGAGGGAGAAGTTGTAGTGGCTGGTGCAGGTTGGGCATAATAGGGAAGGTGCTCAAAGAAAATCACATCACGAGAAATCCGAAGACGTCTCGTGTTGGGATCATAGCAGCGATACCCTTTATGCTCAAGACTATACCATAGAAAGATACAAATAGCAGATTTAGGGAATAATTTATTTCGTTCGTGAGGAGGTAGCAGGACAAAACAAGTGCAATCGAAGACTCGCAGGTGATCACATGAATGAGGCTTAGCAAACAACCGCTCACTAGGAGAGACACCTGAGAAAACACTAGAAGGCATAATGTTGATTAAGTAAACAGCTGTATAGACAGCATCGGCCCAAAATTGTGAAGGAAGAGAACCATAAAAAATAAGAGATCTGGCAGTGTCCATGATATAACGATGCTTTCTTTCAGCAACCCCATTTTGCTGGTAGGCATATGGGCAAAAAAGCTGAGGTAAGGTGCCTTGACTGGCAAGAATTTGTCTGAATTCAGAAGAGATATATTCACCACCAGAGTCTGAATGAAATATTTTAATTTTTGTACCAAATTGATTTTGAATCATAATAAATAAAATTTTTATATATTTGCAGTAGTTCAAACCGGTTGCTTATGAAATATATTCAGGTAAAACGAGAATAATCATCCACAAAGATCACATAGTATCGATTGCCAATACGTGTAGAAATATGAGTAGGACCCTAAACATCAGAATGAATTAATTCAAAAGCAGCGTGAGAAACAAAATTGCTTGCAAGAAAAGGTTTAGTAGTATATTTAGTAAGTTTGCAACCCATACAACTAAACTTATTGAAAATAGAAAATTTGCCTAATACACCATGACGAACTAAGATATTAAGATGTTCAGAAGAAAAATGACCTAAGCGATGATGCCATAAAGTAGAACTAGAGGTGGTGGAAGTGGTGGTGGCATTAACAGAGGCATGAATGGATGGTAGATGCAGATGATCCATGTAGTACAAGCCATCTCGCCTATGGCCCTGTCTAATCAAATTTTCTGTTTGACAATCCTGAACACGACAAGAAGAGGAGTCAAATGTAACTGTGCAGTCATGATCAGTAATTTGGCTAACAGACAAAGATTTAAAAAAAAGTTTTGGTATGTGTAAAATAGAAGGTACAAAAAAGTTGGCAGTATTGTTAATGGTAGGTGATACTATACCATAGTGAGTAACAGGAAGTGGTGTACCATCAGTAGTAAAAATATTGAGTGGAGAAGACAATAGGGAAGGTGAAGAAAGTAATGAACCATGGGGAGTCCTATGAAAAGAAGCACCTGAGTCTAGAATCCAGAAATTCTTAGAAGTACCTTCAAAGCTAGGTGTTGAAAGAGAACCAAAATTTGGTGGTGCTGATGATGTCTGAGGACTGGATCCTGGCTCTTTGGAGTTGAGTTGGTCAGATTGCTCTGTTGGAGTAGCTGTATTAGTTGAGGCCAACTGAGTTGAGTAGAAGCAGTGCTATGTCCCAATTCGTTAGAAGAAGTATGGGAAGGATGCTCGAACTGCAAAGTAGAAGCAGCAGCAGAATAACCACGTGGAGAGTGTCGATGCTGATCAGCCCACTTCTTTTTTTTTGCAATCTTGAATAGAATGCCCCCAGAGTTGACAATATTTGCATTGGATATTGCGTTTGTTCTTTCGAGGGCCAAACGAGTTAGTAGAACTCAAAGGCTCGGATGACGGAACAACTGGAGCAGGAGGAACTTGATTGGGAGCAGCAAGTACAGTCGGCGTCGAAGGACTGGAGGAATGCAATACTCGAAGACGAGTTTCCTCTGCAATAAGCTTTGCAAGTGCAGCATCAATGGTGGGTAGCGGAGATCAATGAAGAAGTTGGCCTCGTTAGTCCTCGAACTCCAGCCGTAGACGCATAATAAATTGGAAAAGGCGGTGCTGATCACGAACTTGCGTTTGTTTGGTAGCACAAGTGCAAGCCAAACAAGTCTGGCACAGTGATTCTTCCATGACAGATAGTTGGCGCCACCGTGCCTGCATAAAGCTATAGAACTCCTGAATGGAGCGTTCACCTTGATGGGCCGATGTCAGCTCTTGAAATTCAGCATATGACTAAGCATGGCTAGATTGCTCATACAGTTTTTTAAGATGCGCCCACATTTGTTGAGCCGTAGAGAAACTCACCAACTGCATTCTGATGTTAATTTCCACGGACGTGGATATAATTCCACGAGTACGTTTGTCAGCAATACTACACTCTTTGAGTTTCTTCTCATCAGCAAGAGGGCTAGTGCCATTAATATGATCTGTTAAATCTAGGGCATCAAATAAAAGTTGTACAGACACCGACCACTCCCGATAATTAGAACTAGATAATTTGACATATAGTTGTGAAAATTGATTGATAGAAGATGTCATAACTAAACAAATAAAGAAAAGAAGTAGAATGGACAAATCTGAAGAAGTGGCTTGCTAGAGAGTAAGCTCGCCGAGCCAAAGGGTCGAATTGGCGTAGGCGCGTGCAGATGACTCCTAGCAGCTCGGTTAGACGCACGTCGTGGTAAAATGCCCGGCCACACGGACATGATGATGACGATCGCGGTCCCAGTTAATCACTTGAACCGAATCGTGTCGTCCTCGGGCGTGGTGCGACGTGGTGCTGATCTCGGACAGACAATTTACCTTCTGAGGAGAGGAACAATGTTGTCGTCGAAAGAAAAATAAAATCCTAGAAGGGCTATGATACCATGAAACAAGAGAATTGAGAATTTTTCTATATGTTTTATTCATCTAAACCCATTCTCTTTTATAGAGAGAGGGAAAAAGGATTTACATGGAAGAACATGATTGTATCCTGTTATACAAAAAAATAATAAAAAGATACAGAAATATTACTATCCTAACAAGGAAGTAATATACATAGTAATATATAATACATATATAGTAACACATATCATATACATGGTAACATATATATGATATACATGGTAGCATATATATAATATATATGGTAACATATATAATATATATATGGTATATAATATGTATGGTAACAAGGACAAGTAGGGGATTTCAATATTCATAACGACAACTCCTTGAGATTCCAAGGACGTCTATGTGTACCTAACAATCTGAAGCTCAAGAGTGAGATTTTGGCTGAAGCACAACATTCTCCCTACACGGTCCATCATTGTGGTATGAAGATGTATAAGAATCTAAAGCTGCATATTGGTGATCGGGAATAAAGAATGATTTGGTCCAGTATGTCGCTTGATGCTTGGTGTGCCAATAAGTGAAAGCCAACCATCAGTGACCCACAGAAAAACCTCAGAGTCTTCAAGTCCTGTGTGGAAGTGGGAACATGTGTTGATAGATTTTATCACCGGACTGCCACGTTCACGTAGGGGTCACGACGCAATCTGGGTGATCGTGGACTACCTAACCAAGTCCGCCCACTTCCTACCAGTCCATATCAAATGGACGCGGGATAGATTGGCTCAATTGTATATTGAGAAGGTTGTTCGGCTACATAGAGTACTGGTTTTTATCATATCCGATAGGGACACGAGGTTTGTGTCGCACTTTGGGAGGAGTCTCCATTAAGCTATCGACATCCAAATGGATTTCAAATCCGCTTTCCATCCACAGAGTGACGGCCACACGAAGCGAGCAAATCAAATATTATAAGATATGTGATAGATGGTATAGGTACCTCTCCTTGGTGGAGTTCGTCTATAATAATAGTTATCGGTCAAGAATCGGGATAGCACCCTATGAGGCCTTATACAGGAGAAAATGCCAGTTACCAATATGCTGGGATCTTGATAACAAAACTTCTTGGACCGGATTTAGTAGAAGCTATCGAGGAGAAGATTTGGATCGCCCGACAATGACTTTTGACCGTATAAAGCAGGCAGAAAAGCTATGCAGGTCAACGCCGTCGTGAATTGGAGTTCGAGGTTGCGGATCATGTTTTTCTTAAGGTTTCACCCATCTGAGGATCAAGAGATTCAAATTAAAGAGTAAGTTGAGCCCAAGGTATATTAGGCCTTTCGAAATCCTTGAGAGGATTGGCTCCATAGCAATCGCATCGCCTTACCTCCTACCCTAGCCTGAGTTCACAGCATGTTCCACGTCTTGATACTACAAAATTACATTCCAGATCCAACCCATGTGATATACTTGCTATCAATCCAGATGCGTGAGGACCTCAGTTATGACGAGATGCTGTTGCACATTCTCGATCGATAAGTGAAAGAATTGCAGAATCAAAGTATTTCTTATGTGAAGGTCTAGTGGGGAGAACGTGTTGAGTGGGAAGCTACTTGGAAGATGGAGACAGACATAAAGGTGTGTTTTTCGTACGTCTTTGAGAATGGCAAAAGTGAGACTTCAAGTGTCGTGAACGTAGTTTTTTTATTACAAGAGAAGGGTGTAATATACTAAACTTCAGCTTAGTTACTAAACTTTAGCCAAAAAGGGTAAAATACTAATGTGACTCATGCAAACATGATTTTATTGTGATTGGATGGCTAAGGATAGCTTGAGGCTAAGTTTGGATGAAAAAGGATAGAAAACGAAGTTTCTAGAGCGAGTTTTCTGAAAACTGAAACTTTAGAATCCGGACATTAATGGGAAAGTCTGGAAGTTGTGACCTTGAATAGGAAATGAGCAGGTTTCGTGCAGGATAGCATTCGGGATCTAGACCATAGAAGGGAAGTCAGAATCTTGAGGCGAGGCGAGTCCGGACCTTGGCTGCGTTGACTCTATATTTAGTGATATAGATGTTGCATTTCAATTGTTTACTAGCATGCGTAACTTTGACTCTATATTTAGTGATATCATTTTTATGTTGTACTTGAACGTCTTCTAGGAGCACTTGACATGAAAGATTTAAACCTCGGATTGTAGGGGCAATAGTAATTGGGAACTCAACATTTAAACTCGTCTTATAGATGCACATATGATTGGCATTAGGGGCATGCTAGTTGGGATCTTCTTGTAGGGATATATATCGGGAGTATCAGATTTCGCCTTGTAGGGGCATCGAGACTTGACATTGCCTTGTAGGGGCATTGATACATACCTTTATGTGCTTGACATATTCACGTTGTAGGGGCCGTCGAGATTGGGTATACTTATTAGATCTGCTATTGACCCTTGAGTGTTTGTATATGACTATAGCTTGCAGCACAGTGATATTAAGACAGACACTTTGGGTGATCGCGCCCCTAAAGTCCCCTTCGGAGTGGGTAATTGTTATGCGGCGACCGTGGCAATGGCATGCTTGCGTGGCAAGAAGCCGTGGTGGCCAGTCTGACCTTACACGCAACAAAGTAACCGTGACAATGAGTTTCCGAAAATGCTTTGTCGGCATGCTTAGGTCGGGTCCCTGTGATCGACAAGTGCTTAGATTGTGCACAGTTGAGTTGTTGGAGTACTAGAGGCATTGATGCATGAGTATACTTTTGGTTATTGTCATTATATCATTATGTTTACCTTTCGTTGCTTATGGTTACCATAGTATCATGATGCAGTTGTTTACTTATAACTTTTACTTATTATCTCATCTACTTCCAATATCTATCTATTTTAGTTTTCTAATGAACCACTTAGTGCAGCTCGCCACTTGCGGCCTACTATCCCCACAGGGAAACTTGTTTAAGTTTCTTGCCCCATGTTTTTCTAGGTGATGCGAGCTTTAAGGAGGAGGGCGCAGGGCGAGGGTACGTGTACGGAGATAATACCCAAGGTTGTGCTCTGGACATTACATTTAATTGACAAGTATTTATAATAGGATAGTAGAAGGTTTTGTTTTCTCATAGATGCTCCTATTATCATTTGATGCTAGAATTGGTGAAAATTTATAGTATTATTTTGTAATGTTATGTTCTTTCTTGATAGACCGGGGCTGCGGCTCCGATGTTTGTGGCGGATCTGGTTGTATCCCCAGTATGAGCTTCCTTTATGGCTCAAGGCTTGACAGGTGCTGGAGGTGTAGGAGATAGGTGAAGGAGAAAAGAAGCAAGAGAAAGGGTGGAGAAGAGGTGCTAACAATGGCAGATTTGATTGGTTTTAATAGAGGAAGAATATAATAGTTTGGACTTTTGGGAAGGTATAGTTGGAAGATCATAACTGTTGGGGCTTTTTTTAGGGATATATTTGTAATGAAAAAATGATTATTTCTGTCACGCCCCGCCGGGCCTTTAACACCAACTAGGTGGAAAGGATAACCGCACGGGCGCATGCCCCAGACCCGCCGAACGGATAGAGCCTCTTCTACCCGCCCAAGGCGTCACAATACAAGCTTATCCACGAGATTCCAACTAGGAACGGAGTACAAGAGTTGCACAAGAAAAGCATCAACATAAAGAAGTTCTACTT